>VXAZ01009688.1:453736-564607 GCA_013399875.1 Gymnorhina tibicen
GCCTTGGGGCCGCTCCGGCCTCGGAGCCGCCGGGGCCTTGGGGCCGCTCGGGCCTCGGGGCCGCCAGGGCCGCGCCACAGGAGCTCCCCGGGCCGGCTGCGCTCGGCTGCTCTGGACTCTGAAGGGGCTAATTCTGTCTTTCTATGTACTTCCAGACTGCAAGTTTTTGAACTCTCTGTACAGTTTGTGAGGATTTTTGCATATTGCCATCCATGTTGTTCCGAGGTCACTGTTTGTTTTTTGGATGCACAGTTTCATCGAGGCCCTGTGCTCTCGGCACTTCTCGAACCAACGACAACTGAGGATCTGAGACCTGTGTACATGACTTGTATTATTACTCTTGTATCACTGCGATCCATATACCTTATTTTTTTTAACTAAACAAACAAACAAACAAACAAAAAAAAAAGAATTTAAAGACCAAAAACTGTGCTGGCGAAGTTTGTCCCCCCCCTTCACACCTCCGATGGGCTGCAGAGGAAGCAGGAAGGATTTTTGCTGAGTTTTAGTAGAGGTCTTGATCTTTGGAATGCATGCCAGTAATGTATTTTATGGTACATGTTAATAATTTATGTTTGATATTTGTATTTGTGTTCTATTTTGTTCTTTTCTTTAAGGTATATGACTATTTTGCAATAATTTCAATGATTCTTATGATATTTGGAGGAAAGAATATGGCTTTTACATGTCTTGAGGTTTTTCTTTGTTGATGCCCCACCATGATTGACCAGTGTGATAAGGACTTACAGAAGCATGTATGTTTTATACTGTTTGTACTAAGTAATTTCGTTAATCTTGCTGCTTATGTGCCAATTTAGTGAAACCAATCTTTGCCGCAACCTCCTCCCTCCCTTTCCATTCTCTCGATCCTGTGATATTATCCAAGAATGTATCAATAAAGGATTTTGGTTAACTTTTTTTTATTTACTCCAATAAATATATTTTTTCAGTTGTTCCCTCCCCCCTCCCCCTTGTGACTTAACATTTATTTCATGACATTGTCAGACATCCAGAAACCCAGCACAGAGGGGCTTGTGCACAAGGAGCAGGTCTGGAGAAGGTCCTGGGGGAGCTGGCAGCTGATTGCAGGGGAAAATAGCGTTTGAAAGGCACTTTTAAAGATGTGTAACATCCCCAAAAGCCAAGTTGGAGTCCCACAGCGCCAACCTCCTGTCTGTGTTTGATATCTCCAAAGCTGCTGTCAACTGCGGAGACTTCTGATGCCTTTGAAGGACGCTACGTTCAACAGCACACCAGAAGGTAATTAAGTGAGCAATTAATCAGAGTCAATCTGCCAGGCACGGGCTGGGTGAGCTGGGGCAGGAAAAGGGAGAAGTTCAGGCAGGAGGTGAGAGGAAACTCATTCCCTTTGCAGCACAGCACCTGCACCACCTTCGGCATAGCAACCACGGCTCGGCTGCTCTGACGATCCTGGGGAAGGTATTTAGCCTCCCATTTTCTCCAGACAACTTGCTCAATTATACTGATGAGGTTAATCAGCATCAAAAGAAGCTGTGACAGCTGCCGCCGGGCCACAGCGCATAGAGATGAAGAGCTGGGTGCCACAGCCTTGCCTGTGCGTGGGCAGGGCTGGGGGATGTTCCTGCACCTAAGGATGAACTGCAGCAGACAACAGATGAAACTCCACCCAGGTAAAGGCTTTGTTAGCAAGAAACTGATTACCAGCCCAGCTAATAATGAAGGCAGAGGTGCTTTGCTTTTCCCATAAGCACAGGGACAGAGCCAGCGTTGGCCTAAATAAGTATGTTGCCATCAAACAAATGTTTCTTGCTCAAAGGCTCTCATTTTTTTTCTGAATGGGAAAAAAGTGGTTCGTTAGTTTGGTTTTCACTTTATTTTGGTGAAGGGGGACTGAGGTGGAAAGGGAATGGTGCTGCTGAGAGGGAGTGATGGGGAATTAGGGTTTTTTAATTTCTTCTCCTGGCTCATGTTGCATCAGAGCCCACAGAGAAGAAATCCTGAGCATTTCATTTCCCCGCTTATTTTATTTTTATAGGGGTTGCGTGTGAACCACAACACCCACATGAAGTGTGTTCTGGTTCATGAGCTGCACTGCTTGCTAAAGGTTGGCCACTGATGTTTTCCCCCTCTGGCTGCAGTCAGGGCCGGATTTCCTTTGACCATGCACAGCCTCAACATCCGTGTTCCCCCCTGGTTTGTTCCAGGTTAACCCAAGGCAGCCTTACAGGGTTGATCCATCCCGAATGCCTTTCTAGTTTGATCACGGCCTGAAAGCGTCAGCAAATCGGGGTGGCAGGAAAAGCCTGGGGATGTTTCCATGTATCAAAGCACCACATGGAACCCGCTGGCTGCGGTTTGTGTCCTCGCTGGTGCCACCCCCGCGGGATCACCGAAGGCAGCAGCACAGGCGGAGGCGGGCGGTGACCGTTCCCTGCTGCGCCCCGGGTGCGTTGGGGGCTCTCCTCAGCTGTACCTCCATACGTACATCAATACATCATACATACATGTATGTACACACACGACCTCTCTGTGTTACACACACACGTCCCAGGCAGATTGGGAGCCCCAGGCAAAGTCCCCAGCTTTAGGGAAGCCCTCCCGTTCAATCACGAGGGGCAGAAAGGACCCCCCAACTTCCCAAACTCCTCAGAGAGGAGTCGGGGTGCAGCCAGATCCCACCTCAGCCCCAAACTTTGCCAGCCCTTTGTGTCTAGCAGATTGTACAGGTGTTACTGACTCTAAGCCAACCCTTTCCTGCAGGATTAAGGGTGGCAAACCACATATATTTATATAAAAACAAACGATTATTAGGATAACAGTTAGACGAAAAGATCTTAATTCTTTACTACTCAAAGCAGCACTACAGCAAAGTGCACTCTTTTGAAGCAATATCAAAGCAAACCAAATTATTAAGTACAGGTTGATGTTACTCACCCAGACCAAGGAACGCGGGCAAATCTCCAGCTCAGCCTCCAGGGGTGACCTCGAGGAGCATCCCTGCTCACATTCCAGAGGGCACATGAGGAGTCCCTGCCATTGAGAAGTGGGGCTGGGCTGCTGCAGGACGAAGGCTGCGCTGTCAGCTGTGTCCAGGCTCTGTCAGCTCAGCAACTTGGCAGCACTTTGGATCAGCAGTGGCACTTGTTTGTGCCTTTATTGGGTACTTCAGCAGCTCTGACACATCTTCACTCCCCCTCGGGATATTTAACTTTGGGATTGATGAGTCAGGCTGGTTTCAGCGTTATTCACCCCAAAAGCAGTGACCCCCCTTCATCCAGCACTGACAGTTTGCACACAGGGCCTCGCTGGAGCTGTTTTACCCCAATCCAGGCAGAGCATCCTGCTACAACATACACAAACAGAACTGAAAATCACTACACAATCATGCTGGTTGTATTTTAAAAATATTTATTTTAAAAATATTTAATAATATGAATGCATTAGTAATTTTTTTAATCCCCTCCACCCCCTATTTCTATGCATTAGACTCTGAAGCAGTCCCTGAGCCCAGCAAGGCTCTGGTTTAAGAGCTGACACGAGGTGAAGATGCTGCACTCTGCACCGTGGATCAATTTTTATTTTTATTTCACCAAGTACACCACACTATTACACGCACACAGCTCCTTTTCAAACACAAAACCATGAGCCTTTAACTCCATTTAGAGTCTTTTATTTTACAATTGGCTGCACTTAGCATCAGTGCAGTGTTACCGTTGTTTCCATAACAGCTTCATCTCACTCCCCGCTGAGCGCACTCTGGTGTCACCGCACTGGTTCGGTCCTGCAGAGCTTCTGCCCTGGCTGGGGCCCTGCCAGGGCTGTTTTTACACCTGGGACCTGAGCAGGTGCAAGGGGCCTTTGCCTTAAGGCTGCACGTTTTCCGTCCTGTGCGTGGCCGCTGTCAGTGCTGGGCTGTTTCCAGTTTGGGCAAGGGGAGCTGGTGGGATTTTCCCAAAAAAGCCCACCCTGTGTGTTTGGTAGGTGCTGCAGAGCCCAGGCTGCAGGGGGGAGCCCGCAGCTGTGCAGAGCAGGGAGAGGATGGTGCCTCTGCAGCTCCGTGGAAAGCTGTCCTGCCCCTGGAAGAGATCCAGGTCCCCAGGGACGGGAATGACCTCCCTGGGGTGCTGTGGGCACAGGGCTGGAGCATCCCCTGGCCCCTGGGCTCTGCCGTGGGACCCGCAGCACACAGGAAATGTTCCCCTCTCATCGTGGTGAACGTGCTGTGAAAAACGCCCGTGTGATCCTGAAAGGGAAAAATTCCTGAAGAATGGGAGTGATTTTTTTTGTTGCCGTTTATTATTGAGACTGAATTACACCAAATTGTTTTGGTATGTAAATGCCAAGTTTATTGTTCATAAAAGTCATTGCAGAGTTAAGCTTTCTGGGCATGCTATATGATAGATAATGACAATTATTTAGCCCGAGTCACAGCTTAGTCTTAATTTGTGACATTAATTGCCTTTATATATAATTAAATGCACTATAATGCTCCCACATGCAGAATCTGTGCATCCATGAAAGTGCTAATCAAACATATTTATTAATTTCTAAGAGCTTTTTGTCAAGGCTTTGATACAGTTGAGTGGTTTTTGGTAAATAATATTTTTAAAAGATATTTAGCAAAATATTTTGATAATTGCTTTTTGTGCTAGTGGCATAATTAATATTATTTCTAATAGATTAATAAGAGCTGAGGGGTGAGATGCTGCTTCCATCCGGCTTGGCACTGCTTCGCCTCTGGCACCCATGAAGTCAGAATTCCATCACCAGCCCTCAGTGTCCCAGGCCTTTCCCAAAACCACTTCAAAAAGGCAAATTTGGAGTGGGTTGAGGGTGGCTGAACGCAGGTTACAAACCTGGAGTCCCAGGAGATCTGGGCTGTGCCCTCTGGGCTTGTTTCTGTTCATTATTCACCCTCAGCCCACACTTGGGAGCAAATGGATTTGAACTTCCACCTCCCACATCTGGGGCTGCCAGCTTCAATTCCCTGCTGCACTGTGAGCTTGCCAATCATCAGAGCTTTATTTAACACGCGCTGAGGAGAGAAGGAAGGAGGGTGACGGGGGCAGGGGGGGCACGGCTGCACCTGCAGGGCCATTTCTGTCTCCTGGCAGCGCAGGGCGAGCGGGGTTGGCTCTCTGGCATCTCCCTGGTGCTTGGGCCCCCCTCCCCTGCTGCGTGCTGGGGAGTGTTTGCCTTCAGCCTTCTCACGGGGGCCTGGAGTGCCAGTACCCCACAGGGCACATCAGGAGCTCCGAGCCCTCCCGGTGGGATGGGGTAAGGCCTTCACTGCCCTCACAACCTGACCCAGGAGTGCACTGATTTTCCCAGGTTTGCCTGTTTGCTGGCCTTGATGCAGCCACAATTATTTATTAGTAATAAACAATAATTTTAACAATTTAATCTTATAATTAAATGATAAATTAAAATTAAATGAATATTTAATTTTAACAATTATTTTACATTAACAAAAACTTCTTCTCTGAAAGATTGGTCAAGCACTGGAATAGGGAAGGGCTGGCGTCCCCATCCCTGGAAGTGTTCAAAAAATGAGATGTGGCGTTTTGCAATATGGTTGATGGACATGGTGGTTGAAAGTTGGACTTGAAGGCTTGGAGGTCTTTTCCAACCTTAATGATTCTATGATTCAATTCTACTTGCACTACATATTTATTTTCAGTAATTTTTATTTTCAGCAACTGCTGTTATTGTATACCACCCCAGAAGAATACTGCCTTTTTTTTCCCTTCAGCTTGATCTCAACTTTATTTTTTCCTCCAGTTTTTTGATGCCTGTAGTACCCTTGGCTGTGAATAATGTACAAACCCCAGACCAGGCCCTGTGCAGAAAAGGGACCTGCAGGGAGGGGATCGACCTTCCCTCCCAGCCCCCTCCCTCAGAAGGTTCAGCAGGAAGGCTGATGAGCAGCACGCATCAGTGCCTTGTTCCTCTTCTGGTCATCAGGACCAAGATAAAAATCCCAGTTTAAGAAGTGATCCATGTTAAATGGCTTCTGTGGGCTCTTGTCAGCTTCTGTTCATTCATTTATTTTATATCTCTTGGTTTTGACCAAATCTTGAGTAGATCTGGGGCAGGTGTTGACAGTTCCAGGTCTGATCCCCACAGCATCGAGGGTGTTTGAAGCAGAGTTTGCTTTCCTTTCATCTTCCCTGAAGCTGCTGTTGTCCTCCAAAGTTGGCAGAAATCTTCCTTAATCTCAGGGACAAAGCAGGAGAAAAAGGCAGAATTTCTGTGCTCTTTGTGCCGTTAAACCCACGGGATCGTGGCTGTGCTTGGCTTGGGACTCTGGGATGTGCCAGAGTCGGGATCAAACCATGCAGTACCTTCAAACACTCAGTGGTGCCCAAGGGTGGCACCCCCGGCCCTTTCCCCCCAGCCAGTCCCGGGCTGTGCCCAGGGAGGGACAAAGCCTCTCCTCTGACTCCCGGGAAGGTTCCAGCAGCCCGGTGACGTGCACAGTCCCAAACCACAATGACACAATGTCCTTCCTTTCCACCTGCCAAAATAACTTCCAAGCAAGAGGCTTTGTCTGGGTTTATCGCAGGCTTATTGTCCCTGCAGAAGATTTATTAAATCCAGCACTGACAGCGGTTCTTTCTCCCAGTCACAAGCTTTTATCTTGTTGTTAAAAGTTTTAAACAGCATCTCACACAACAATGAACATCACATACATTTCAATGAGCCCCTTCAAGGAAGAACCTCAGCTAATCTGTGATGAATGTATCTCAATCTAGTGCTCTTTAACTTATAAAAATGACTGTCTCCCACTATATTTAATCATAAGATAAGTGAACGTCGCTCTTAACTTTTCAGTTGGTGTAATCCTGTATCTGCTTTCTCTCATGTGCCTTTGGAGCAGACGAATCACAGCACAAGTGCCTAGAAAGGAGGGTCAGGGACTCAGCAGAGAGTGCTGGACATTAAGGGCCAGGCAGCAGAGCATGACAGAGGAGAGAGGAGGATTTCTGGCTCCTCGTGCCCTCTGGTTGGTGCTGCCATGCTCTGCTTTGGGCTCCCATCAGCACAAGGGTGAGCAGCCAGAATTACCCACAGCCAGGCATTCTTTTCTTTTCTGTCACTGCACCATCGCCAGGCCTTGTCTTCTCCTCTGGAAATCATGAAATGACCCAGAACTGTTGTTTCCTTCCACCCACCCCCCAAACGTGTTTGCTCAGCCTCAGGCTGATGCACAAACTGCAGACACCGGAGGGCAAGGACCTTTACGCCTTTGCTGGGGCCTGGCACAGCAGCGGGACAAGGAGGAACACCCTGGGCACTGAGCCTTCAGCCTCTCCCCTGCAGTGCCACTCAGGGACCCCATCCCTGGCTGCAGTCCCACTCCACCCTGCCACCCTCCCTCCATCCCACCCTCAGCTTTGATCTGGACCTGTGCCATCATTTTGTCTCCTGGGTACAGAAGATTCCCGTAGTTTCTCCTCTGGTTGGGGCAGCAGCTCCACACAGCGTCTCCTCTCCATTCCCACGCTGGTTTTTGCTACGTTCCCTGAGAATCCCTCCAGCCGCAGGAGCAGCCCCTCAGGTGTTTGTTCTCACCCCCACCCGACAGTGTCTCCAGCACCTCTCCCTGCTTAGCACAATTACCACTTCAAAGCCCCTGCGCTCCCAGCTCCGCAGAGCTGTGCTTATTTACAGCGAAAACCTGCAACTTTCCTTCACACGGGGAGATGTGCCTGGAGGAAGATGTGCCACGAGGAAACACCTGAAGTCCTGCACTTTAAAGGCTGCCAGGGCTCACGGAGAAGGGAGGCAATTTGAAAAGACAGATAATTTTTCCCCAAGTATGATTCTTCAAAGAGCTGGAGCTTGCCTTCTCCATTCTGCCCAGCAAAAGAAAATGTACAGAAAATAGAATAAAATCATACAAAATAAATAAATTCTACGGGAAGAGGCGTGTATTCGTGGCCAAGGAGCACATCCCTGCGTGTTCCCAGCCTCCTCTGCACGACCCAGAGCACTGAAAGCTGCAAATCCCCGGCTGTCTCTGGGGACCAGGCGCACCGAGCTCGCTCTGCGCTCCTGCAGTCTCGGTGCTCAGCGCAGCAGCTCCCCTCTGCCCCGGTTAGCCCTGCTGTGGCACAGCCTGCATGGAGCCCGACCCTGCCGGCCTGGCAAGCCCTGGCAAGCCCTGGCAAGGCCTGGCAAGGCCTGGCAAGGCCTGGCCCGGGTGCTGGTGCCGCAGCCGATGGAGGAGGACAGCACGAGCAGCTGGAGTGAGCAGCGCTCACCTGCCCAGGCGCAGATGGAGCCCGGCCCGGCTCTGTCAGGCACCCCCGGCCTCTCGCGGCCCCGAGCGGGCTCCGTGCCCCAAGGAAGCTCCAGCCTTTCGGGAGCCTCCGTCCGTGCACATCCAGACCCAGGCGACAGCAGAGAGTGAGGACCAGGAACCCACCGGCCGGGAAAAAGCACTTAACGCACAAAATCCCTCAGCTTGGTGATTAACTGATCAACGTACAATTTGTGGGAATGAAGTTGCCTTCCTCGGGTTTTTAGGGCAGTTCCCTTCAGCCATGTGGGTTTCCGGGTCTGTTTGCTTTGCTTTCCTTCAATATTTACATGAGGAAGTTTCATTTGCTTTGCTTTACTTAAACACTGAAGCTTTACTAGTGTAAATATTTGTTTTATTTAAAATCTACTTAGCTGAAAGATGAACAACAGAGGAAGAAATCAGAAATTACACTGGAATTTAAGAGGAAGAACAGCAATTAGCTCTGCCAAGGTGTTAACCTTTTTAAAATGCTGCCTTTGATGAGCGATGCACAAACACGTATGAATTGTTCAAAAGTCTTTTTCTCCATTTCAATCCATTTTTTCCCTCCCCTTGTCTCATTCCCTTCAGGTGCACATGATCCCTTTCCATCCCCACTGCTGTGATGGAGGCAGGAATTTGAGGGCAGGGCCGTGGGTGATCTGAGGCCAGGGCAGCCAGGAAATCCCAGCAGCCCAACAGGAGGCCCCAGAAGGATTTAAGTTTATTGTCTGAAGTCTGCAAAATCTGCAAAGTCTGCCTTTCTTGGCCTCAAGGTGGGTCCCTTCCAAGTCAGTGTATTCTATGATTCTATGAACTTATTCTACCTTTTCTTTCCAATTCCATTAAATGTTAAATGTTAATTGGTGTGTGCCCCAGCACTACACTGTCAGGGATCGGTGTGAGACTCTTTTCTGTCAAATAAAGGCATTTGGAGGCCGGGCTGAGCTCCCACTGCTCCGTGCAGACTGTCCCCTCTCTGCTGAAATGAGGCAGAAGTCACATTTCTATTCCTGACACCTGCCACAGAGTTTAAGCACTGCAATTATTTCTCCTCTAACAGCAGGTGTTACACCCATTATATGCAATTTTGGAGGCTTGTTTCCCAGTGCAGCCTGCAGTATGTATCCCCGCACAATGTCAGAGTGGGATAAAAACACACCACCTATTTCTTCCGAGATGAAACGATGTGTACCTGAAATACCTTGGCTGTTTTTCCCAACAGAAATGGTTGAATTAACAACGAAGCTTTCCCCCCTCGCTAGGCAGATCCAGGACGTTTTTATAAAGATGCTGATTTCACAGCAGCAGTGAAGTGTCTGACCGAGGCACTGACTGGTGTTTGCAGGCTGAGAAAGCCTCACAAGGAAGGGTTGGGTGTGTGCAGACCTCGCCTCCATCACCTGCAGGACCTCCCAGCACGAGGAGGAGCCAAGTGGCTCTGCCAGGGGCTCCCCAGGCATCTTCCCAGGCAGAAACATTGTTATAACTCCATCACGGGTTTGATCGGGAAGAGCCTCTCCATACATTTCATTTCTCACCTTCTGGGTGCTGCACAGGCCCACGGGACCTGCAGCCCCACGGCAGGAACGGAGCCAAGGGCAGCTGTTGGCCGGACCAAAATCATCCCTGAGAGCAACAAAAGGGATTTCAGACCCCAACGAAGGCAAGAGCAGCGGCGACCTTGCTGCAAGTCAGCAGGCGAAATTCCAGAGGCCTCTGGGACCAGGCCAATCCCCTGGAGAGCAGCAGGCTGCCTCTCCCACCACCAGCCCCAGCTCCCCTCTTTCCCTTTTCCCAAGGGATGCTCCAGGAGGTGCCTCTGGCCACAGGGAGCTGCACGTCCCCAGGACACTTTGTCACCCGCATGGGCGAGTGCTGCTCCTCTTCCCACACCTTTCCGCAGGGAAAGGATGTGGGAATCCACCAGAACAGCTCAAATGCACGATTAATGCCAACCTGCAGGAGCTCTTTAAAACACTTGTGGGCCTCCAGCCTCAAATATAAATTAGCAGGTGGGTGTTAATGTATTTTTTCCCTTCTGTCACAATGATGGATTTTTCACTTTAAAGATAAGACAGTGCCTGATAGAGCCAAATATTGACAGAGGAGATAAAGAGGCCTGTTATGATAATGGGCATAATGAAATGCTGTTTATAAAAGTATAGCTGGGAATACATAACTTTCCCTGCTGTGGAATATTGATCCCCTCAAAGGAAATAAAATTAGCTTTCTTCTGCCTGCTGTACCTGTACCTGTGTTTTATACCTGCACCAGAAACACCTTTCAAAAACAAAGATCTCAAATTTTGTCACTTGATGCTCCAAGTGCTGCTTGGCTCCAAGTTCAGAAACGGGCAAATACACAATTTATGGGGGAATTCCACTGCTGCCAGCCCCCTCCCCATCCCTGGGGCTGAACAAAGCCCTGTGGGAATGCATGCTCAAACAGAGCAGCCACACCAGTGGCTCTCCCCAGGCTCCGTGCTCAGCCTTCCCGCACAGCTCCTGTACATTAAATGTTATATAAAATACAAAGCATGGATGGTTATAAATGGTTGTATAAAATATAGAACATAACCAGAACTGCCTAATAACTCCAGAGAAAGAGTCTGCCAGGCTCTGTCAGATGAAACTCCATCATCTCAAACCTCCCTGGAGTTTTCCTGTGTAATCCATCACTGAAATGAAATTATATCAGTTACCATAGAAACATCTTGACCAATAGCCTGATTTTTTTTTTCCCCAGGAAGTGAAGTATTGTTCCATTCACACCCAAAGCTGCCCCTGTGCCAGGGCTGGTTTGGGTGAGCTGATGTTCTGCTCACTCACCCGCTTGGCAAAAGGCACAATTGTCAATTTTCCTCCCGTTCCCTGTTAGTGCTATTATTTCTGCTGCTGCTCCTTTTTTTTCTCTTTATGAATAAGCTGCTGAGTAACACGGAACTGTTCAGAGGGAAGTAATGAATGGTTGAAACACACACTGATATATCCACGCAGGGCTCTCCATTTCCATTGGAAATTGTTTGATCTCGGGATCCTACTCACATTTTATAGCAAGGAAATCACGTCCAGCAGCAAAGCTAATCCTGGGAGGAGGAGTGGAATATTTCTCCTCAGGCTGAAATCTTTGAAGAAGGCCCTGGGAATGCATCCCTGGGGCCAGAGGGACGAGGTCTGAGCCCCGGGTTCCTCCAGGGAATTCAGAACCGGAACTTTTGGGGAAGTTGAACCACATCAAGGCCCCTCCTTCCCCTTTTTGAGACCATCCTGGGTCCCTCGGTTTGTGGCAGTAACGTTTCACTGTGGACACACATTTATTTACATCCTCCATCCCAGCACACGCTTGGCCAGACTCTCCCATCAGAATTCCCAGAGCTGATCCACGCAGCACTGGCTGGGACCCTCCTCATCTACATCAGCACGTTTTTCATCTCACACAATTGTTCAGATTTATGGTGTGACTGCAGACATAAATCGTCCTCGTTCACCAAACCCAGCTCGCAGCCATATGTTATTGCAGGAGGCTGAATTTTTATATAGTTGTATTTTTTATGTCCAAAACAGTACAAAACTTCTGTTTGCAATCCAAACAAAGCCTGTTCTGAACCCTTTTTTTGCTTAGACATTGTATTTCAACAGCTTGCTTAAAATTAAAACCTAAAGGAGGAATCATAAGACGCCTGATTTATTATTAATCATGGGGGAAGATAAATGTTTTCAATCACTTTATGTCTACAAAGCACTACAGATCCCACTAGGAACTTGGATGGCTCAGGCAGCTTCCTGGGCATTTTAATCTTCAATGTAAATTCATTCTCAAAAAAGACCAAACAAAAACCCAAACAAACCAAAAAACAACAGCCAAACACACAAATAAAAAATACACACACACCCCCAAAAAAACCCCAGCAATCGAAAGCAAACCAACCAAGAAGCAAAGCCAAGGGCTCAGCAGTTGGGAACACCAGCGGATCAGCACAGCCACTCTTTTGGGCACTCACCAGGTGTAAAAATCCCAGTTCTCCCACCTGCCAGCTTTATTCCCGTTTTGCCTCTCGTGCCCCCTGTGCTCTGCCACTCCCAGCGCTCAGCTCAGCAGCGCAGTTCGCTGCTCCCTCCTGCCCGGGGCTCCTCGGTCCCAGTGCGGAGCGAGGCTGGGACCCGCGCGGGGGGAAGCCCCTGCCAGGGCCCTGGGGAGCAGGGCTGAGCTCCCCGGGTGTGCTCCATCTCCCCTGCAGGAACTGGGCCGTGTTTGAGCGCTGCCACGGGGAGGAACTGGCTCTGGGGAAAAGGATAAGCAGCCGCTGCTTCCTTTGGGAACAGACGTTGGCTGGGAAAGGCTCCTGCTCCCCACGCGGGCACCGGGGCTCCTTCACCACGCCGGCTCCTGGAAAGGACAGAGTTAACTCCCCTTGGGTTTAAATTGTCCTGTTTTCCATGATTGTGTGCCCTGTTTACTGCCCAGCCTGCAGCATTAACAGAGTGGATTATTTTAATTTCCCCAGCGCTGTTTATTTGTCCATTAGGTGAGACATTATGGTCATTATTGGGCTGATGCTGCACCAAAAATTCCTTTTTACCAAGTAGCACTGAAACTCTTCCACATGAGCTACACGTTCCCAGTGTCAGGTGTGTCTTCCACAATACTTAAAATATTACTAAGTGCATTTATTTTCAAGTAACACTAAGTGCTGACCTGAAAGGAAACCACAAGACCCCAAAGCCGACATGAGCAGGAAGCACAGCAAGGATGGGCTTTGTACCATCAAGTATTCAGCAGTTTGTGAAAGTTTAAAATGGGAAACTGAGGGAATACTGCTAAGTGCAGTATTAAAAGGCAAGGTTTGAATTCTGCTCTGTGCCCAGCAGCTGGGACGAGCAGCTCCCTGTGGGCGCAGCAGCACGCGGGGAGCCAGGACGAGCAGCTCCCGTCACGGCGATGTGGCAGCCCGGGAAGCACAGCCTGGCTGGGAGGCACCTGGGATTGCTTCCCTCACCTCTTGCCAGGCACCAGCTCTCATCAAAATGAACTTAAATCACCATAAATCCGGGCTGAACGGCCAGCTCAGCCCAAGCCCTTGGAACATCCATATCCTCCTGCCCTAAAGATTCCCTTGGAGACCGTGAGTAACAGCAGGGATCCACCTCCTTCTCTCCATCCCTGCAGAACAGCCAGGGACACCTCCCACGAGACCAGGCTGCTCCAAGCCCTGTCCAGCCTGGCCCTGGAAACTCTGGGGATGGGGAGTGGGATAGCTTTGAGACTCTCAAAATGATGTTTACATTAAGACTTGCTTTAGCACCACCATGGAACAGGATTTCATTTGCTCCTGGACGTGCGCTGGACACAGGCCATCGGCTGGAAAGCAGAGCCCACAAGATAAATACCTGGGGATGCCATGTCCAGCTCCAGTGACTCCAGGGCTGCTGGGTCTTCTTTAGAGACACAAAACAGAAGTTACAGCTCTAAGATTGTGCTCCACCGCAGAACAGGCAATTAAAACTGGGCCGCCGTGTTTGATTTTCAATATCTCATTTAAATCTTGTAACGAAGTTCAATTAATGACCTTGGAAAAGTTTTCTAAAATTTAGTGCTGCTTCACCGCAATGCTTTTTATGACTTTTCCTCCCACACAGCCTTTCTTCTTCCTTTGAATCCAGGCAATATTAAGGAAATATTATCTTTGTAAATGCAGGTGAAGTTGATGATATTATTGATTTCAGATAGCTGCCAGTTCAAGACAAATTTCCACTTCAGTCTGGAGGCGCAGAACAAAGATTTCCAATGTACTAAATTATTCAGCACAGTCCTTCCTCACTGTGGGGTGAGAAATGTCTGTGGGGAGGACAGGGCCGTGGTGCCGAGGGCCCGACCCACCTGAGAGAAAAGAGGGACGTGGGGGAGGCGCGGGTGGGAGCCGAGCACACGGACACAGCAGAACCGGGAAATCACAGAATAAAAGAATTTTACTTCTTGTTCAGCCTCAGTCCCGCCCCTGCCCCAGCCCCAGCCATTCACTGCAACCCTCCCAAACACCCTCCAGAACAAACACCGCTGGCTTTGAGACCTCATTCGGGTTATCTGCTCCTAAAATCTGAAAAGCTAAATACACAAAAAGCTGGTGCTTCCCCTGCCAGCACTCGGAGCCGCCTGCTCCACCCTGGGGTGCCATGAGGTGTCTGAGACCTTAAACTTGCTGCATGTCAGGGTGCCAGTGGTTACACTGGGAGTTCTGTTCCCCAAATAATTATAAATCCCCTTTTTGAAGAGATCCATTCCTCACCACCGCAGTGCTGAGACACTTCCCAATCTGAAAGCACTTAATGAGATAATTTGCAGAGAGCTTTAACGAGTTCCAGCCATCTCTTGGCTCGATCTCATCATGACAGTGCTGACTCCCTGCAGCCACTTTCACAGGTACAATTTGGTCCTAGAAATTGGGTAGTTTTTTTAAAAGCACTGCAGTCTAAATCATGTCATATTCTCAGTGAAACATTCGGAGAGTAAATGTAGAGTCCTGGAGAGAAAAATGTTACTCACGATTTTCACATAATGGAGCTGCAGCATAAAAACGCCCTGGGCTGAGTAATTGTGAAAGTGGAGCCAAAAATAAAACCCTGAATTTTTTCCCAAAGTGAATTTCAGACTCCCATATCCATGGCAAGAATAACAGTTTAATTTCCATCAATATAAAAGGATTAGATCTTAGATTTGCATGGATTGTCACAGCGCTTGGCTCCAACAGCCCGAGCTCCTGGCTCAGGCCTCGGCAGAGGTTGGCCCACACAGTCAGCTGCAACAGCAGGAAATGGCAAAATCTAAAATCCCATGTTTTTTTCATTCATTTTGTCCTCTCTGATGTCCATGTTTAGGTAAAAGTTACACATTCATTAAAGGATTCAATTCCTTTTTTCTTCCGGTGGCCATGGAAGAGCTGCATCCAAGAGCAGAGCCATTGCCCAGGAGCTGCCCAGCTGGCACAGGGCTCAGCCCCTCCTGAGCCTGAGGAAAACATAAACCAGAGAAAGCTCTAAGAAATTCCAGCACAGATCATTAAACAGAGGATTAGTGTCACAATCTGAAAGGGCATTTGCCACCAGAGCTGTCCCCGCCACCACAACCTGCAGGCCCAGCCCTGCAAGAGCTTTGCTGAACATCCTCATCGGCTTGTGACTCACGGAATCCAGAGTCATTTCTGTCGGAAAAGCTCTCCAAGACCATCAAATCCACCCTGTCCCCAGCCCAGAGCCCTGAGTGTCCAGGCCTTCCTTGGGCACCTCCAGGGATGGGCACTCCAAACCTCCCTGGGCAGCTCCAGTGCCTGAGCACCCTTTCCGTGGCACAGCTTGAGGCCATTCCCTCTCCTCCTGTCCCTCGTTGCCTGGGAGAAGAGGCCAACCCCCACCCCTACAAGTTCCCAGGTTTGGCACAGGTGTCTGGGCTAAGGAAGCTTGCTGGCTGTTTTTCCTCTTTTTTTCCTCTTTGTTTCCTAAGCAAAAGCAACTCTCACAAACCAGGAAGAGCTTTTGCCACGTTTCAAGCAAGTACAGAGACTCCAAGCTCAAATTGCTCTAATAATTTATTCTGGTCTTGAAATCCCCGGGGTTATTTCACAGAAAATGTATTTTAAGTTGTTTGGCTCCAAAATGACAAGATAACAGACGATACATATTCATTTGCTCCCCCAAGATGGTGATGAGATGTTACAAAACAAAGCAGCAGATCCTCCCTCCCCCAAACAGGCGACTCGTGGCTTTATCTCCCCAGCAGCACCCGAACTGTGCTGCCATTTATCTTGAGGGGGTGTTTATGGAAGGGATTGTTTGCAGCTGGAGCTACAAGGCATGAAACAAACTGATAATGGAACTTTCTTTTGAAGCTTATTCTTTTGCGGTGGCATTTTTCTTTTTTCCTTTATGAGCTTCGTGACAGGCGAGCAGTAATTTCCTTTCTGTATTTTAGCACAAACAACAGATTAGTGTCACACTGTTTGCTGGGAGCTTTTGCTCGCTGCTCGCATGAGCACTTGTTGGTGTTTGGCGTATTCCAAATAAATAATGTGGTCATTCACAAAGATAAAAAACAGAAACATCTTCCTGGCACGGCAGAACGCGCTGCAGCGCGGCTCCTGAGCGTGCTGTGCAACCAGAGGCAGAGGTGAAGAATGGCTTTTGCAATCTGAATCACGGAACACGCGGGCCAGGACTTTGTCTTCTCTAAGAGACACAACACAGCCCTCGGCTCTGCAAACACCACAATCCAAAGGCGACAAAAATGTAACGCAAATTAACTGCATAAATCACAAATAGTGAATTATTTATTTGTAGAGTATACAGAATATAACCTCATAGAAAAAATTGCTTTAATTTTTGCCCTTCTTCACACAATAATTAATTATTTTTTCATACTTTTAATACTATCACTGTGAGAAGCCACAAGGAAACATTGCATGGCAGTTCCTCCTGTTTCCCTGATGTATTTCTTCAAGGCAAGGTTTTCTATTCTACCACTCTTCCCCCATCACTGGAAAATCAACCTCCTATTCTGTTTTCTCCAGCGCTTCCAAAGCAAACGCACCTCACCCACACTCGGGCTCCATCCCTTGCTCCCCAGGCTCCGCAAGGCTCTGCCTGCTCGCCGTGAGCCGATGCTGCTGTGATAAATCTCTCCTTCAGTACCCGCTGCCAGAGGATTTCCTGGAGCACAGCCAGGCCCTGAGGCTGCCCCAGCCCGTGGCCAGCCCAGCCCTGCCCGTGATGGCACAACCTGCCAAAATCGTCTACAGCCAGCTCAGCTGGAACGAACAGACTGCCAAACGCAACAGCCTTGGCTTAGAACCCGCCATTTCAAACCAAATCCTCCAAATGCCACGTTCTAGCATTAAGGCAGAAGGATGACACGTAATTTCAGGGGTTTTGTGAGAACGTGGCCAGCACAGCAGCTCTGGAGTCTGTGAGAGGAGCTGATGACACTGGGGTGGTGACAGCCGCCGGCTGCCAGGGAAGGAGAAGTGACAACACAGCAGACACGGGCGAGGGGAAAGCAGCCACTACCAACCAGCAGAGCAAAAGGATCCCAGAACCCCAGAGTCACTGAGGCTGGAACAGCTCTCCAGGATCATCAAGTGCAGTCTGTGCCTGATCCCCACCTTGTCACCAGCCCCGAGCACTGAGGGCCATGTCCAGGCCTTCCTTGGACACCTCCAGGGAGGAGAGGATGGACATCAACCCAGGGAGAGGGCAGGGCTGGGCAGCCCGAGGCTGGGAAGGATGCAGGAAGCTGGAAAGGACGGCTGTGCCACAGCTGTGTTCCCACACTTAGAGCTCCTTTAGGTAAAAATCCCACCAGGAGAGTCCTGAGGTGGAAGCGCAGGCACGGAGCCCTTAGGAGTGCACAGGTTTGAGGAGACCTCTCCCTGCCAGTCCTGCCCCTTGTTTTGGCACACACTCGGCTCGGAGGGCTCGGAGCCCACTCTGCACAGCAGCTCAGCAGCTGCTCCCACTCCAAGCAACACTTTCAGCGAATGCCAAGGCATTCAAGTGACAGGAAATTTGAGCAGTTGATTTGGGAAATGGATATTTCATTAGAGGCACGGCTCAGGATAAATGGAAGCTTTCCTGCCGCCGTTCCTGGGAATACCAATGAGCTCCAGATCCAAGTGCCCGGGCAGGGGGACAGAACTTCGAGGTTGGTAAAGATTAAACACCTTTTTGGCCCAGGTGCTCTCCCGACCCCTCAATCCAAATCCACAGTTCTGTGATACCACGAGAGATTACAATTAAAAAAACTGACTGATCTGCAGAGTGAACTCTCAATACCGTCTGAGGTACAGATTGCTTGAGCCTTGATCAATAGCCAGCATGGAACCGCCAACGTGTTCCCGCAGAGGAGCCCGCTGTGCTCCCCGTGCCCCGACACTCGGGCGGCTGTGACTGATGTGAACGGAGGGGAAGCAAATGAGCCACCATCTGCACGCAGCTGTTGGATGTGTGTGGCTTTATTACCATCCAAACCAGCTCCTGAAAACACGGTTTGGGTTTTCTCTGCACACCAATACGAGACACACACGTAGTGATTTGAAAAAAATAAAGCAAAAGTCTACTTTTAAAGACCACCATGAAAAGTTGTTTCCAACTTCCACAAACTTCACATTTTAAAAATAAAGTACCATAAAATCCCTTTTGAACTAGATAAAAAGAAAGTAAGAATGAACGTTTATCAATTTCTTCTGCATTGAAATAAACAACTGAACTAAGGGTTTTTTTTTAAAAAAAACCCAAACATCCAAAGTGGGGATCAAAAGGCTCCACCAGCACCTTGGAGGCCCGGAGGAGCGGCCGAGCCTGGCCGGGGCTGCAGAGAGGCGGCTCCGGTGTCCCCGCATCCCGGTGTCCCCGCATCCCGATCCGGCTGCAGCTCCAGGCGGGCATCGCCACGGCAACGCGGCGGGAGCCCCGCACCAGATCCCGGCGAACTCCCCAGAACCCGGGCGGAGCGGGAGCGCTCCCGAAGCGCCTCTGGATTAAGGAGCAGCCAGGTGAGCTCCTCCTGTCCCCTCGGTCCTCCCGGGAGCCGCTGCCCCGCCGGGCCTTCCCTGCGGCTGCTGTGCACCTTTACCTCACACACCGAGCCTCCCCTGCCCCTGCCCACTGAGCCCCTCCGCCACCAGGGAATCCAGGGAATTCCAGCCTCCCCTTCCCCTGCCCACTGAGCCCCTCCGCCACCAGGGAATCCAGGGAATTCCAGCCTCCCCTTCCCCTTCCCACCGAGCCCCTCCGCCACCAGGGAATCCAGGGAATTCCAGCCTCCCCTGCCCCTGCCCACTGAGCCCCTCCGCCAGCAGGGAATCCAGGGAATTCCAGCCTCAGCTGCCCCCGCACCGGGCTCCTTCCTTCCTTAGGATGTGCCCGCGGCGCGGAGCCCCGGCCCCTGACTCCCCGGGACAGCCCAGGCTGGGCTCTGTTATTTCGAAGTGCGGTGGTTCCCCGGCGGGACTCACCCGGAGCCCCTCACTGAAATCCTGCTGCTCCGCGCGGACCGGGGACCCCGGCCAGAGGGAGAGAGCCCCGTGGTGCTGACAGCGCCTGCGAGGGTCACCCTGGACTGTATTTCCAGCAGGATTAATTAGCCTGGCTTTGATCAAAACAGATCCTCTACATGGAACTTATCTTCTTTGATATAAAAGTATTTTATAACTATAAATTATAGACCAAGAAAATCACTACAAAGTGGAAAATTACTATTGGGCAATAAAAATAATCTGATTAATTGCTTTCTGATCACTGTATACAAAGATCAGGATATGAGAATTGCATTTTATTGAGTTTATTCCTTCTAGATTCCCACATAAAAGTTAGGTTTATCTTTTAATTGATCGACAGTGCATTTACATATAAATCTGAAAATTTGGGTGTGGGAAGATGGCTTTAAATGAGCAACAGAGGAGATCCACACTGCAGCAAATTAGGAAAAGGGAAAGGCTTAAAAACATTTTAAAGTTACCCTTAAGGAATGCTGGTGGCTCTGCACTGGGGCGTGTTGCCATTTATCCTCTAATTAATCAGGCTTTTGTCTTAATTTCTGTAATTGCTTCACAATTTTATGAGAAATCAAAGTATTAGTTAAGAAGTATTTCCTGGTGACAAGGAATGCAGCTTCGTGCTGCCTGCTCCGAGTGCCCGTCCGGAAACGAAATAAAATACAGCAAAAAGGGGACGTGGAACAGCTGCTGAGGATTACAAAGATATTCCATGGCAAGACACAATGCGCTGTTATGGCCCAAAGAACGGTGAAATTCAGATTCAGTTCGAGTTAGTTAAGTCTGGGGAGGCCACGGAGGTGATTTAAAAATGGCCCAAGTTCCGTATCGCAGGTAATTGGATTAGGGAAAGGCAGCTGGGCTGGAGGAAGCTGGGAGGGATCCGAGCTCCAGAGGCCAAACGCAGCAGTGCCAGCAGAGCTGGGGCTGCCAGAGAGCCCTCGAGTGCCTGGGCAGGGTCCCTGGGCTGGGGGACAGACCCCAAACTGCACAAACTCGGTGTGAGCACCTTCCCCGTGCTCCCAGCGACAGCTGGCACCAGGATCTGCCCAAGGAATGAGGAAAAGCTGTGAAAACCTCGGAATTTGTGCCCCCACTTGGGGTTGGGAGAGGCCACGGGGCAGCAGAGCATCCCTCCGTCCCTCCTGGCATCCTCTCCGGGCCCCCCAGGATGTAGCGGAGTTGCTGGGGGCAGCAGATTCAGCAATGAGTCTGAAAAACGCCTTTAAAGCCCGCGGAGGGGGTGGAGAAGGGCTCTTTTGTTATTTTTGTTATTTTAAGTGCTGCTTTTGAAGCAACCCGAGGCACTTGGGGACTGCCCCTGCACGCACTCCTGCAGTTTGTGTTAACCACCAAAGGGCCCTGCAGCTGAACCGTGCCCTGCAGAGCTCTGGGGAACACTCTTAGTTAGCAGAGGTCACTTGTTTCATTATTTTCATTTCAAAGGTTCTCAATGAACCAACACCCACGCACGCTTTCATTTAACACGCTGAAATATTTATAACAGCACTGAAATACTCAAAAGGTGTTTCAGGAGCTCGTTTGAAAGCCAGGGGCTCCAGCTGTGACCCCCCCAGGTTTCTGTCACCTCCATGTCCCTCCCTGGCCCTGGGGCTGGTCCCCACCTCGCAGGGGCCCCTTGCCCAGCGTGGAGCTGCAGGGACCAGGAGGTGCCCACGGACCTGGCCGTGGATCTCAGGTGCTCCCAGGAAGCTGTTTGGGGTCAGGAAGGGGATGCTCCCCAAGGGATGGGCAGCCCTGCCCATCCCTTCCAGCTTGGAGTGCCACAGCCTCCCAACACGAGTGTTTTCCTTGGGGAAGGGCCCCCCCTACACCCCCGATGGCCAAGTGCCCCTAACAGACCCCCAAAAACCAGCTCTGGCCGCCCACCCGCTGCTCTACACCCGGGCAAGACACTCCAGGCTTGCTCAGCCGGAACCACGTCGCACCTCTGCGCCCAGGGAACTTCCCTGAACTACCAGGTAATGTTGCAAAAATGTTTTATTCATAACTCGTTTCACGCCCGGCACTTGCTTTTCTTTTGGTACTTAACACACATTTAATTTACCTTATTTGAAAGCACCGACATATTTCCTAATTACCCGAAGTGCTTAAACGGTTTCCAGGCTGTTAATAATTCCTTTCTTTTTAGCTGTGAGGGCTGTACTCAGCAGGGCTGGGCATCCCTCCCAGCCCCACGGGGAGCCAGGACCCCCGGCCACACAGCCCCAGGGAGGAATGCGGGCACCAATAACAGAGAGGCAGCTGCAGAACCACGGAGAAGGTCTGGGTATTTACTGTGCTGCCACCTCTCCCACCCGAGACTTCCTCCTGCAGATGACTTTGCCTTGCTCGGCTTCTTATGAGGATACAAATAACCCTGTCAGAGCTCTCTGTTCTACTCCATTTACCAGCTTTACTCTTTCTACTTCTTCTATAAATGTGGGGTAGAGAATTACCTCTGTGGGGTACAAATTACTTTAAGCTCAGGCTTTTACCAGAGGAACTTTTTTTGAAGGAAGAGAAGGAAGAATATTTGGAATTATTTTCTAGTGCATCTGGTTGTGGCCTTACCCCTAGAGGCAGATCTGGGCAGATATAAATATCTGTCATTACAGTGGCCTCACCTCTTCCCAAGCCCTGCCCAGGAAGGAGAGCAGAACAATCCATGTCTAATTACACAACATATTTTCCTGAATAATTAGCCCCATTTTTCATGGTCAATTTTTCTAGTGCAGCCAAGCAGCTCAAAGTTCACCCCGGTGCACGTTCACACCGAAATGCAGAGAGGGGACACCACAGCCCCCCGTGCCAGGCTCTGGATTTGGGTCTGCAGCCACACACCCGTATCTGAGCTGATTACACCATCCTCTGGATGGGCACAGAGGAGCTGGAACGGTGAAGGACTGGCACAGGGTGCCCAGAGCAGCTGTGGCTGCCCCTGGATCCCTGGCAGTGCCCAAGGCCAGGCTGGACACTGGGGCTTGGAGCAGCCTGGGACAGTGGAAGGTGTCCCTGCCATGGCAGGGCTGGCACTGGGTGGGCTTTGAGGCCCCTTCCAACCCAAACCATTCCACAAAATCAAGATTAACTAAAATGTCTGCACAACCCAAACAAACTCAAGGTACTACTGTAAAAACACAACATACTTTTTTGAAATTTAAATAAGAGGAAAACTGAGGTTGGGAAAAAATAAAAGAAGAAGTGAGAGACAGCAGCCGTGTTCAGCTGGACACATCCGAGGATACCTTGGGTACTCTGGACATGGACTGCTTTCCTTCCTGAAGGGAAGAGGTGCTCAAACACCTCCAAAAGCCCGGAGATCAGGTTTGAACGTCATTCACTGCAGACCCTGGGAGGTGCTGAGTGCACAGAAAGGAGGGAGAACCCCACGTCCCCACCGTGCCGAGGGGACACCTCAGACCAGGTGACCCAGGATGCTCCCGGTGCCAATCATCCTTGATCAAGGCACTCCCAGGATTCCCACCCACCCTCTCCAGCTCAGCCTTCGCTCGGGGCTGGTGTCTCTGTCCCTGGGCACCTCCTGCTCCTTCCCGCAGTGTTTATTCTCACTTAGGCTTGACAAGTTTGTGCTTGGGCAGAAATGGTTTGGTAATTGGGCTTATAAATGGCAAGGACTCAAAGCACTCTCATCTCTCCCAGCAACTCAGTAACTGCAGATGATGGACGATCAGATCCACCCAGAGATTGCAAGTGCAGCTTCTGTCATTAGAATCAGCCACGGAGCATTATTTAATAAGTGCCTGGTTCCTGCACCTCAGCCAGGCTCTGCGGAGAGCAGGAGCGCTGATTGCCCTTCCCAAAGCGTGCGGCTGATGCTCATCCCTGGATCCACACTGGCTGGGCAGTCTGCAGCAGCCACACATCCCAGAGCGAGGTGGGAACGGGCAGCACCAGCCACGGGGTCTCTGCCACGGGAGGCTTCATCTGCTGGGGCTGCACGGGGCCGTACAAGGCACAGTGCCCACGGTGCTGGCACCCACAGCTGTTTGGAATTTTCGTAGTTTCTTGGGCAACAAGGAGGCATCACCCCAGCAAAGAGTCCTGTTGCTTTCAGCAGGAGCAGGGATTCACCAGGCACAGCTCAAACATGCCTTCCTTTCAGCTTTTAATATTTGATGAAGGCTGGGAACACTGAAGGTCACCCGAAAGCTTCAGCAGTGGATAATTGTAACGCCCACAGACAGCTCCAAGCGCTTGGAGCCCTCTCCCCGACAGGTATCGATGTTCCTCAGGTTCTATTGATCCCTCAGCTTGGGCTTTCCTGCTCCAGGCTGACACAGGGGCTGTGCCTGAGCTGTGCAGACACGCTGGGGCTTTGGTAGGAAAGGGTTAAAATAAACCCAGAGTATTCCCTCAATATTAGTGGAAGTGGAAATGCAATTTTCAGCGAGACAGAGCTATCATGTAATGCTATAAACACCAGCGCTCACCCCTTCCCTGATGTTATCTGACTTGGTATTTACTGCATCCAAAGTAAGAAATACCAGATTCCTGGCAGGAGCTCCGAGTCTCAGCTCAACACAAAGGCTTAATGAACTGCTAGAAGGGGTAGAGTTCATAAATGGGGACCCAAAGGAAGCGGTGAAGGCATGATCCTTATCCCCTCCCAAGGTCAGGGTGCTCTGGCTCTGTCCTCACTTTGAATTCTCATCTGCCTCAGCAGCTCCTGATTTACTGAGATTCAGGATGATCCCAGCTCTCTGGGTCAGCGCTTTCCAGCCGGGTTCCCAGGGCTGGCTCAGCTCCGCCTAACGTGGAGCCGCCCACAGGACACAGAGCTGGAACCCCGGTGGCTTCGGGCACTGGGGGGAATGAACGGCAGCTCGGGGGTGCCCAGAGCCCGTGGCCGGAGCGGGGACACTGCCAGCCCTGGCAGCAGCCAGAGCAGCCCCCTGCCCAGGCAGCCCCCATCAATCACCATCTCCGCCGCTGTCCCCCCATCCCTCGGGCAGCCTCTCTCGGGGGAAAGCTCTCCCGTCCCTCCGACAGCCCCACCAGGCACACTCAGGCTCCATTTCCAACCCTCTCTTTGCTGCCTCTGCACAAATCTTAATGCTCTGGTAAGAGTTCTGAAAGCTTCTTGCCTCAGCATCGATCTTCTCTGAGTGTCATTTCCCTGATTTCCAGGCAGATTCCTGTCTCTGCCGGACAGCTCTTCCTCTGCCAGGGAGCCCCACAGAGCCCCACAGAGCCGTGCTCTCCAGGGACTGATCAGCCTCAATACGAGATACTGAGCTTCCACCATCCACCCTGTGCTTGCTCCTCTCATTAGGGAACACCAAGGGGGATAAAGTAAGCATGGGAAATATTGCAGATATATTATTTTGCTGGGCTGTTCCTAAAGAAGTTTCATTATGTACAAGTCCCAGTGCCTAAAGGGGCTCCAAGAAAGCTGGAGAGGGACTTTGGACAAGGGCGTGGAATGCCAGGACAAGGGTGGCAAGGACTGCTGGAGGCCGGCCCTGCCCGTGGCAGTGGAGTGGAACTGGATGGTCTTTAAGGTCCCTTCCAGGCACTTTGTGATTCTGTGATTCCCTTTCCAGACCTCCCATCGGCACCGATCTGCCCAGCCATGGCTTTCTGTACCTGGGCTCTCACTTTGAAGCAAACCTCAGCCCTGTGGGAATGCTGAGCCCAGCTCTCGAGCAGTTTCTTTCACCAAAGGTTTGAGAGCAGAAGGACATTCAGGTTGGACACCCAGAACTTCCTCAGTGGGGCCTCTTTTCATACACTGCAATGGTTTCCTTTACAGCCTCAGGGGAAGTTCCGCCATCCTTGCCCACACAAGGCAGTGACACTTCTTATTCAGTGCCAGGCAAGAAGGGCTGGTTTTGCCCACGTCACCTGTGCTTGGCGACAGGGAGAGCAGCAGCACCTCCATCCTTCCCACAGCCCAGCTCACGGGGCAGGAGCTGTCACTTTGCACCACGCGTCTCTCGCTGCCACAGGCAGAGGAGGCTGCAGGGGCTGATGCTCCTGCTCTGTTTTGAATAATTTACGCTCTGAATACCTTGTTCTGCTCTCTGTCTGAAGCGGAGATACCACAGCTCTCAGCCTCTTCCCCCTCATCCACGCCCTACTCGGGGAGCGGAGGTGGGACAGGAGGCACAGCCCCAGCTCAGCCTCGGCTCTGCCTGTGCCCACTCAAACTGAGGAGCTCATCAGGTTATCCCTGACCCCTCAAACCTCACACCCCTGCTCTGAGTGAAGCCGTTCCTCTGCTGGAGACTCGGAGAGGAAACAAGAGCCGTCACCATGATTCTTTGGGTAAAGGGGAAAAAAGATAAGCCAAATACGCCAATTTATGTGTGGAAAGGTCAGAATTTAAAAATTCTCACTTCTTACACTGCTACATATCTTAAAATAGAATAAATTTTAAGTGTACCATAAAACTATATTCTTCATCCCATTTACCATGTAACTGGTGCTCCTTCTCTGCCTGCATAAAGACAAGCCCTTGGCTCTTTTATTAATATCCGTGAGCATAATTTAATGGCTGATCCAGCACGGGAGACACACATTTCATATTTAACAGTGAGGCTGATTTGGAAGCAGCCTGGAAGAACTGTAATGAACAGCTTGGTTGCTCGGCCTCCTCCGAATGCTCAGATCAATACAACATCATTTACTTGTTGCAACTTATTGCCCAAGTCATTTTTTGTCGTCTTGGTACCTGTGTGTAGCAACCAGAAAAGTGGCAGACAAAAGCACTTAAAATTAATTATGTTCATATGAGTTTAATTCATGTAAAACCCGAAGGTCCACTCTGCAATAGAGATCAAACAGTTCTCTCTTTATCTCTCTACAAACACACTTACACATGAAATATTGAAATAGCACACACCACTTCTAAAGACCAGGCCAAAGCTGCAAAGCTGCTTTGTGCACAGGGCCCTGCGAACAGGCAATAAAATAAGATATCTTTATCAACTCTAGCACCAAACTAAACCTTTAAAAGGAATAAACATCAGAAAGACAACACTGCATCCCGCAGAAGCTGCCAGATATTCCAGAGGCGATTGAAGGTTATAGCCGGGCGCTGTGGAAGATAAAGCTTGGATGGCCTTTATGGATAACACCTTTTATGTGCTCTCTGCCCAGAGCCTGGCTCTCTTTCCAGTTCATTCCAGCTGTGCTCTGTCTCATGTGTTATTCATGCACCTCAGGATTGAGAAAATGAACACGTTGCCCGAGCTGCCAGAGCACATTATGGTAACATCACATTTGAAGGCTCTTATTTTCCCCCTATATCCAATTATTTTTCCTCCTAGGTTCCAGAATCAAAAACACAGGTGAGGGAAGCACCTACTTAAAGTTCAAGGAATGGAGCTGTGTGTGCCAGAAGTGCTGTCAGCCCCTGGATCCCATACAGACGGGTGGTGCTGAATATGGATCATGGCCGGGCTCTGCTGCCCTTCCACACCAGCCCTGCTCCACAGCCAGTCCTTTCCTTCGCTCTGAACACGGAAGGAATTTTAACACGTGTAGGCTGCGGTGTCCTCAGTGCCTGATGATTCTCTGTGCTGTGGTACACCGTGAATGTCGCAGTTACACAGATTTCCTTGTGGCCAACTCATCCACAGTGCCAAGGTTTGCCCGCCCTGGCTTTGCTTTCCTCCGCCCCTTCTCCCAGCTTCTCAAGGCTCCTTTTATCATCTCCTTTCAGAAGTTTATTTGGCTCATTTCAGGAGCATGGAAGATCCCAGGATAACACGCAGGTCCATGGAATGCACCAGTGGGACACAAACCACAGGCTAAGAGCAGCCGCTTCAGCAGACCTGACTGCTGCCCAGTGAGCCCTCATCAGCCAGGGAATCCTCACAGAGGTTTCCTGATGTTCCAGTGCAAAACAGCTCCTTTCCCCAGAGAGCTGGGAAAACCCTGTTAGCAGCCAGTTTTACCCCAGAGTTGACATGTGACCATCAGGATCCCAGTTAATGAAAACAACAAAGCAATACACATTCTTTTGTCACAGAACCGTTTGGTTTAGTTTTCAACCGTTTGGTTAAATTTTCAATTATAATACCTCATAAATATTTTCAAGCTTTAAATTATCTTGGGAAGCAATCTGACACTGTTTTGTTCAGCTCCTCTGAGCCCCTCAGCTTCAGTCGGAGGGTCAGAGGCCACAGCGCCCAGCGAGGGACAGCCTGGGAACGAGGAGCTGACCACGGCCGGGTGGCCATGTCCCTCCGTGTCCTTGGCACATCCACACGCTGAGCTACGGGAGCTGGTGGGCAGTGCAGTGCAGGAGGGAAAGTCCTGGCTCTGAGTAGCTCCTCACGGAAGGATTCACTCCCAGCAAGACCCAGCACGGTCCCGGGGCAGCCCAGGGCTCGTGCGCTGCCCATCACCTGCCAGCACCATCTCCCAGCTGCCCTTTGTCTGCCAAACCACCACGAAAGCCCCGGCAATTAGCACATTATCTTCATTGTAAGACGTATCTGAGCTGATGGCTGCCCCGGGCTGTGGTAGGTTCATCTTGGATCAGGCAGTGTCGGCTCCATCAGACACCGCAGAACCTTCCAGCAGCTTCTCAGGCGAGCCACCCACTCCTGTGGCCTCCCTGCTACCAAAATCTGTCCCCACAATCCCAATTCAGATGCAAACCTGAATCTGAAGGAGCAGCAAGTATGGGCAGACATGGACAACCCCTTAGGGCCCAGAGTCGGTCTGTCCTCCCTGCTGGAAGTTGCTCAAAGCTTCCCCAAGGCCAGAGCACCTTCCAGCAGCACTTCCTGGTGTCTCACAGTCCCCACACATCCCTCACATCCCGGCAGGGAGCTTCAGCCCAGGATGGGCCAGAGACTCCCACCCCACAGCCCTTCTTCCACACCATCCACCGGGGGCCGGCTCTGGCCTCCAGGACAGCAGCATCCACGAGAACCCCACCTGAGAGCCCAGAGAGATTTAATTCATCCCCTTGGTGCTGCTTCTCCAATTGCCCCACAGCCAGAGGTTTTGGAGCTCCATCTCCCATTTCACAGGCACGTGGAATTTAAAACATGCCCTGCTACCTCTTTCCTCTGGAGATGGAGAAGTTTGCACAGAGAAACCCTCAGATTCCCTACCAGCAGCAATAAATATGATTTTGCATCCCATTTCCTGAGGGAATAACACATCAGCTCACACTGCCTGAGCCATTTTGAATGTTTCTCCTTGGAAGTGAAATCTGAAAGTCCCCACGTATTAGACTCCAGTCAGGTTTCACTCCCCACCTATTCTAATCCCACGCCTCATTATTTGCGCAGATAGACAAATAAATGCAACATGTGAATGTTCTCCCCACTGGTGCTTAATGGTATTTTTTCTTCCTTTTTAAAATAAACAAATACATAAATAAAGCAGAGTCTCAGACTGCCTCTGCTGCAGAGGCTTCTCAGAGCACAGATCCAGCTCCCCATCTGTTTTCTGACCTTAGGCAACACTGCCAATAAATCAGCCTCCCCCCACTTGCAAAAAATAAAAAGCCTGTAAAATTTTTCTTTTCCTTCTCTTGTTCACCTCCACCTGATGTTCAGCACAGAGATTCCCACCTTTAACTGATTATTTTTCCTCCTTCCACTCAGCTTTGTCCTTTAGCAGATCTCCACTGCTCCAAACAGGAGCAAACTCGCCATCTCCGCTGTTTTCCAGACACACAAATCCTCAGCCACCAAAGAATAACCTAAATATTCTCCTCTGCCCCTGATGGAACACAGGGTGGAGGGTTCCTGCTGGCAGCTATTTACACGCAGCAGCTCTCAGAGCAGGAGCACGGGAACGCCGGCGCACGGAGCAGAGCTCACGCCGCAGCCTCTCGGAGCCGCGCGCTCCCTTCCCAGCGCCGTGCGAGGGAGGCGGTGTGCCAGTCCCACTCCTCCTCTCCTGACTGAGCATGGAAGGCTAGAGGCTAAAATAAAACAGAAAAATAGCTGCTCCATGAGCTCTGAGGAGCTGGAGACAGTCTAAATGCTATTCAACACTATTAAGAAAATAAATCTTCAGGAATCAAAGTCCTCAAACAAACAGATTTATTCACGTCTCTAGACCCCCTTCTTTCCTCTCCTCAGAGTTAAAAAAACCCCCCAAAACCTTTCATGGAAAGCTTTTAAAAATCCATTCTGGGACCGGCTATTCTGCATTTCATGCAATATATATGGACTTCGGAAATTTTACAGAACAAAATGATTACCCTAAATTATTGATCAAAGGAAGCAAATGTATACAGTGGCCTGAAGAACGTATTGGCTGCTCCGAGGGAAGAGAGCCCTCCATGGTGATGGCACTGACAGCGTGCATGGATCACGATGAAGGCTCATTCCTAATTACATGATCTTACTGCACATTAAATATGAAAGCCATCTTTTCATTTTTATGCAAAGTTTGAAATACTGCCTCAGAAGCGAGCAAAGGGGCATCAGTTTAGGGACAGAAAAAGAAGATGTAAATATGCTCATCCAAGCCAGCAGCCACAGACCATCACACGTGTTCAGGGCCTTCAAAGACCTCTCATCAATTAAACTTGCTCACATCTCTCACAGGGCAGGGGAGGGATAAAACCAAAGCAATGGAATAAACCAGCAGAAATGGCAGCCAGCTGGGCACACACCATTCCAGGGATGGCAGCTCGCAAAGCCAAACCTGGGCAGAAGTTTTCCAGAGGATGTTCCTCAGACAGCCTTCAACATGAGAAAAATTTTCCCCCTCAACTGAGACAGATTCAGCAACACCCTCCCAGAAGAGGGAGCCTGCAAGAGCCAAGTATTTCACCAGCCCTGGGAAAAGCCGGGTTCCTGCTCAGCCAGCAGCAGGCTGTGGCTGATAAAACACAAACAGCTGGGACAGAGAAGAGATCCTTCAGTCCCTGACACCGAGGCTGGGCATCACTTACCTCTCTGAAAACTTGAACAGCACTAACGGGACTTCTCTGCCTTCACCGATGTCCTTCAGGAGCCCCACCAAAACCCCTCTCCCAGGCACGTCTTGGCCTTAGCAGCAGCAGCTGTTCACTATTCATCAAAACAAATTCAGCTGTGAATGAGGAGCATGTGCAACAGGGCCTTAATTAGAGATGTGCATTCCTGCTAAAACCCTGGTAATTGGTGGCACCAGAGATGCTCATTTCACTGCTAGACATGAATTTACCGGAGTGAGTTTGGTAGCATGTGATTTCCAGGGGTATTTCAAAGATGTGGTGCCCAGGGACATGGTTTGGTGGCAGTGCCAGGTTTAGGACCAGACTCGATGATCTTAAGGATCTTTTCCAACCTTCATGATTCTATTCTATTTCTTTTCAAAGCAAGTGTCTGCAAAGGCAAGAATTTTCATCATTTTGTGGCATTTTATTTTTGCTACTTACTGAAATACGGGATTACCTACAAATCATGCCAAACAGGTGTGTTGTGCAGCACAGCCCCAGTTCCCAGCCCTGAAGTGGAAGTACAATGCTTCACTCCTATTACCTGCTTTTTTCTGCATCCTAATAAGCCATCCAGAGCCGTGTGTGAGGTGTCAGCAGGAGGTGTCAGAGCACACCAGGAACAGCAGAGCTGGAAGAAAACTGCCTTTCTGATGGAAAAAATGCCCCATCTTCCCACTCTCCCACAGACACAGATAATAACCTTCATCCAACCTGAAAACTAAAACCACAGTGTGTGATTTATAGTGGTCAGAGAGTAGATGCAGCAGTGAAATGGCCACCAGCTTGGGAGTTACCGTGGCTAAGGCTGGGTTTAGAGGATGAGAAGATGAACAAGTCAATTACAGAATGTCCTGCTCCTCATCTCCCCAAGTAATTGAAGATTCAGTATCATTTTTACTGAGTTATTTTTAATTGGTCTCATTTGCTGCAGTAAATTAGGTGTAGCACTGTCCCCGGTGTGATGTATGCTTCTGTGCAAATTGGGACCAAAACGTGCAAAACATTCCAGCCACTGCCACGGCAAAACAGCCCCAATCAGATAAATGCAATTAATTTCCAAGCCTGGCCTTGAAATATTATGATACTAATCTATTTCTTTGACTGTTAGTGATGGTCTCCATCAAGGTCAGGAGAAACTGCTCAATTAATAAACGCCTGCTTGCTCCCACAACAACAAAGCTCTCCCTGGAGCACGGTGAGCCCTTTGACACCGGCAGGGAGCAGGGGAGGTGTGTTCTTCTGGGGCCACAGTTTGGGGTTTGGGGCTGCCCCATGCCCCACTGCAGATGCTTTGGGGGGTTCGGGGTCCAGGGTTGGGTTTGCAGCCCCTCCAGCTCCTGCCCAGTGCCCGCCTTGGCAGGGAGGTGTGAGGAGGAGGAGGAGGGTGGTTCAGGACAGGCAGAAGGGGGAATCCCAGCCTAGAGCAATTCAGGGATTTGGTTTTGCTGTCAGGGCCAGCTGCAGGCTCCTCCCAGCAGCAAGTCCCCCTGCAAGAAGAACCTGTATTTTCATTCAGAAGAACCTGTATTTTCATTCAGAAGAACTGTAATTTTCATTCCATGAATCTTACAAGGGGTTGGATTTGAAAGGACCTTAAAGCCCCAGCCAGATCCTCAGCAAAGACCCAAGAAATCCATGTGAAGTCTTGTATCCTCTTTTTCATTCCCAGCCCCACTGATTTTGCCACTTTCTTTCCCTCCCAGTCTCAGCTCAGGCCAAACAGCCCTTCCACGTGTACATGACACACGGGTGGGTTTTCTTGTGCACCTGAGCGGCTGCACAGCCAGGAAAGGCTGGCAAAATTAGGTTATTGAAGTACAGTTACTGTAGCTCCTTTTATCCCTGGAATTGCTTCCCTCCAGGACTGGCCCAATTTGCAGCCCTTTCATTAGAGGTTCACCTGCCCTGCAGAGATGTGGAGCGTCCTTTCAGGAGCCCAGTGGTGTCTGGAGAACGGGATAATCTGCAGAGGGCAGGTGACTGTCATACAGCCGTGCCACATATTCAGATAATTCAGGAAAATAAATGCAAATCAAACAGGATTTCAGCTTCAGTCCAAGGCACAATGAGGGCCAAGTGGGGCAGCCTTTCCTCAGGCAGAATTTTGCTTTTCTGCTGAAATAAACCATCAATTACCACATGAAAACCAGAGAATACAGGGGTAGGAGGGTGGCCAGGGTCTCCCAGAGTGCCCTGGTGGGGTCCCAGCAATGCCCCCTTTTCCTGACTAGGAGCAGTGTGCTTGCCTGGGAGGAACCCCAGGAAGGGGATCCCAGCAGCAGATTTGGATAACAACGCTCCTCCAGCCCATGGGAAATGGGTCCTTCCAGAGCCCTGGTGCAAACACGAACCCTTCCACTTCTCCTCGCTGGAGCTGCACCCCCTCACTGCTGTTCGCTCATCAAAACTCATCTCGTTAATTTATTACACCCTGACAGCACCAATTTAATTCCTCAGAGAGCAGCAACGAATATATTGGATAAGCAAGTTTCCATTCCTGTTTTTCCTTTAGGGAGAGAAAAGGCAACTTCAGGGGGACCATGAATCTGCTCACGAGCACTTTCCCAGCTGAGCCAGTGCAGCCCCAGCTGGTGCCACAGCATCCCCTGCCCCAGGGCAGTCACACCACAGCCCACCACGGGCCAGGCTTCACGTCCCAAAACTGTTCAGGAACTCAGGGAAGCAGCCAAAGCTCCCTCTCCAGGGACCGTCATGAAACGTGTCAGGTACAGCGGGTTTTAATCATACCCACAACACCCTTGCCCTAAATCTGAATTATTACAGCTGGGTGTGCCTGTTCCTGCAGGGCCCTTGGGGCTCTCCCACCCAGCATCTCTTGGGGCCTCTGTGCTGTTTTCCCCAGATTAATTAAGGTCTGGATTCAAGATTTTTGTCAATGTCTTGGCAAAGGTTTATGGAGGTCCTTAGGGTTAATTTATAATCCCCTCAAGAATAAGTAAATATTTAAACTTCCCCCAGTGGTGTAATTGAATGTTTTAATTCATGCTGGTAGACAGAGTCAGGCAAATGCTTCTATTGCTGGAGTTATTTATTAAATAAATGAAAATAAGAAATCACTCCTGTCACTTTGCCAGAGTATGTAGGAAAGTGCTGCTCCCAACAGCCCTGGCCCCACATCACACCTGCTCAGCAAAGGGCCAGGTGAGTGTGGGTGACTGTAGGTTATTTCCATTTTAGCTGGATGTCCAGATGACAACCAACAGTGAGGGAAGGAAGGAAGATGGATGGATGGATGGATGGAGGGATGGATGGATGGATGGATGGTGGATGGATGGAGGGATGGATGGATGGATGGATGGATGGATGGATGGATGGATGGATGGTGGATGCATGGATCCTCACCCTGCCCATGCTTCAGCTGCACAGCCATGACAGCACAGAACCAAAGCAACAGCATCAATGGGATGGGTGACAACACAACTCACAGACCAAAACCTGCTGGGAATTTGGAGTCTTGTACATCCAGGAGAAACGATGGGTGTTGTTTAAATATTCATTTTTGTAGTCTAGGCACCACAGACCACTGTAAATCACAGCTCCCTCCACAGCAGTGACTGCACTCGGATAAATACTGCTCACACTTTCTTGCACTTCTGTCTGTGGAACCAGAGTTGCAAAGTTTTGGTGCTGCAGGCAACAGACAGAGATGAATTGAAAATTAAGGCAGCTAAATAATTAACCCCACTCCAATTGTCTTGGAGGCAATTTAATAAAGTGCTCTCGGGGCTGTGGCTGATAATGAATAATATCCACTGTGCCCGTGTCCACACAGGCTGCAGCAGCAGGGCCGTGCTGCCATTACACAGCAGTGCTGAGCTCTTGGTGTTCTTGGCACAGGGAATGTTGGCCTGAAACCCGGGGTAAGGAATCCCTGCGCACCTGGGACATGAGAGCAACAAACCTGGGCTGTGTCCTTCTCCTGGGGCGGAGCCACGGGTTATTAAACCCCTATAACTCATTGCTCTAAAATCCCACTTTGGCTCTCTCCTTTGGAATTATTCAGGAACGACACGCTCTCCCCCATGTTTCCCATCTCCACTCCTCAGCAGGTCCCTGGAAGACGGCTGGGGCAGGCTGGCACCCAGGGCAGGGTGGGGTGCCACAGTGGGGTGCGTGCAGGGGTCCCGGTGCAGCCCTGGCTGTGCTGGCACAGCTCCTGCCAGGGCACCGGCCAGAGGAGCCCGGGAGCTTGGCAATGCCTCATCCTGGCTCTGGAGCATCTGCTCTGCCAGCCCCGGAGGAGGCGTTTTCCAGGAAGCTCCACTGTCCTGCAGATCCTCATGTGCTCTGGATTAATTATGCACGGATTTTTGATCGCAAATATGGTATGGAGAAAAGTGCACAAGCTGGGTGAATCAATTTGTCCTAAATAACATCCATCCACAATTCCTGGATTAGCATTTCTTGCCTGCAAGTTATGGGGATGGAGAGACAGAAATTTCCTTTTTGTGTTTGTTTTGGGAATTATTTTCCATCCTGACAGCCTCCGCAGCGTGGGCTGGGTTGGAGACAGAGTTCACACAGAGTCGGGAAAGCTGAGAAAGCAGAGAGCTGGGAACGCTGAGGGTGCCACGGCAGGGCTGGAGCCCGGGAGTTCAGCTCCTGTTCAGCAGCTGTTTGCCTCCACATCCAGCCCTGGATCTGCCTGATGGGAGCAGCCGGGCCCTGACCGCAGCCCGGGCTCTCCCTGGGCAGTGCTGGAATGCCCCGTGTCCTCCCTGGCTGGCACAGCCCCTCATCCCCACAGGGGTCCCCAGGGCGCCTGTGGAATTCTCCCTGTCCGTGACACTGCAGGGTATTACTGCTCGTGACGCCAAGCTGAGAATGGTGAGAACCCGCAGAAAATCCTCCCACGGCAGATCAAGGAACGCCGCGGCGTCTGTGCCGGCAGGACGGGCAGGAGCTGCTCCCTCCACAGCCCCTTCCAGAGCCATCCCTGCGGGCCCGAGCACTTTCGGCTTCAGAAACAACAAACAGGGCCCGGTCTGAGCCAGGAAACCCCTCAGCGTCTTCTCCCCAGGGAATGTGCTCCAGCCCAGCCCCTGCCCTGCCCCAGCGCTCCCCACGCTGCCCTGGCACGGGTGAAGCCACCTGATGTCCCTCCACGCCTTTCAAACACAGAGCCGGCACCAGGGCCTGGCCCCCGCCACCGCCTTCGGCCGCCGCAGGTGCGTCCCTGCCGGGTGCCAGGCACAAATGCCGTCCCTGAGCCCGCCTGCGGGGGCCCTACAGCCCCGGGGCACAGCGGGGCCCGTCCCTGAGCCCGCCTGCAGGAGCCCCACAGCCCCGGGGCACAGCGGGGCCCGTCCCTGAGCCCGCCTGCAGGAGCCCCACAGCCCCGGGGCACAGCGGGGCGCGGCCCTGAGCCCGCCTGCAGGAGCCCCACAGCCCCGGGGCACAGCGGGGCCCGTCCCTGAGCCCGCCTGCGGGAGCCCCACAGTCCCGGGGCACAGCGGGGCCCGGCCCTGCCGGGGGCCGCGGGACAGCCGAGCCTGCACGGCAGCGGCATCGAGGGAGTTACCCGAATGCCAGCCTGGGGATTCCGTGGTCACCACTGAAATGCCAAACCGGGGGGTTCCTCGGTGGCGGAATGACAGCAGAACGGGAGCAGAGCGGCCAGGCGGGCTCTCCCCTCTGCCAGGAAACGCGGCGCGCTGGAGCTCCCGGAGAGCGCTCGTCCCAAGGCAGTGCTTTGTGTGCCGTGGCTGGGGGAGTTTCCATCTCTTCCCAGGAATCCCGGTGCCCAGCCGGGGCCTCAGACAGCTGAGAACTTCCTTATGTCTAAATCAGGACAATTATTTAATTGAGACATTGGGTAGGCGCAGGGAGCGCGGGGACGAGGTGCAGGGGAGGGGAAGGAGGGATAAATCACTGAGCAGAGTGAACCGCGTGAGCCCGTTGTGACCAGCTCGGACAGGAGAGACCAAGCCTGCTGTTCCCCTGAACTTAAGGAAAACCTGTTCCTTTTCCTCTGAGCAGCATTCTCCAGGAGAACGCGGGATCAGGCAGGCACCTGCTGGCTGTGGCCACCAGCCAGGGCCGCACCGAAGGTGTCAGGATTTTGGGTTGAAAATGTCATGTATTTTCTGTTCCCGTTTAGTGCGTGCCACACACAGGGCATCCCTTGAAGTCATCCCTGTTAAGCTCTTGAACCCCAGGCAGCTGCATGTGAATTGATATTTCCTGGGTGGGAAATGCTCCTTGTTTATGGAGGAACCAGACCCAGCTGGTGTCTGAACTGATAACCCTGCCCCGGGAAAGGGCTCCCAAGCACCCCCTGAGCCCTGGCAGACCCTTCTGCAAGTGGCAGACACCGGGAGTTTTCCAGGGGACATGGACTGCTGTAGACATGTATTAAAAAAGGGTCTGGGACACTTTAGCAGGCCCCAAAGAGGGAGCACCTCAGAATGTCCCCATTGCCATGTGACCCCCTGCAAGGGACTGGCTCCTGGCGTGGGGCCCTGGGAATGGGAGAGGCTGTCTGAGGGAGCCGAGCTTGCTCAGGTACAGACAAAAAGCACAAAATTCCTGCCCGTGGCTCGCTTGGAGCAGGGAGGGAACCCAGCCTCGTGTTCCTCGCGGGGAGCAGCGCGGGTGACTCGCTGTCTCATCTCACAGTGACAGCCAAAGCTTCCTCTGCCACATAATGCATATCCATTACAGCATTAGAGATCTTTCTGACCCAAATACATGTCCTGAGAACAAAAATAACTGTAAGGAATACAGTATTTAATCTGCCTAGATTCAGCCCTCAGAAAGATAAAATCTATTACAAATGTTATCCCTCGCCTTGCCTGTTAATCCTGAAGGGACTGGTGATTAAATAGTTTCTAATTCTCCAGTCCCTGGCGTGCCTGTGGCTCCCGGAGTTCCAAAGGCTCCTGTTGTACATCTGGGGACAGCGATGGGCAGTGCTGGGTTATTCCAGTGAGCTTTGCTGCCGGCTGGGCTGCAGAGGTGAGATTGCATTCAGCACATTCCGGGCCCTCTGCCTGAATTAACCATTTCAACAACATTCCCTGACTCGCAGAAGGGTTACGGGGAAAGCACAACCCAAGGCAAGAGAAGGGTATGAAGTACAGAGCTGAGAGAGGATGAGGAGACACAAGTGAAGCGAGATGCAGCCGTGGCAGGAGAAAAGCTGTGACAGATCTGAGCAAAGCCAGCAAACACCGCAGAATCACAGAGAGGTTTGGGGTGGAAGGGACCTCAAGCTCATCTCACTCAGTGCAGGGCACTGCTGAGCCCCACACAGGCAGGGAGTGCACTCCTCTCCCAGCTTACACGATTCAGTGACAGCCAGTTCCAGGGGTGGGGGTTAAGTCTATCAAATTAATTTTAATTACAATTCAAAGAAAGAAAACCCACTTGAACATTTCTAATCAACAGGCATCTAATGAGGCCTGTTAGTTCCTGTAGTCTGAACACAGTAGGGAATTTTCCAAGATAATTTACTTCATTAATATTCAGCTGGAAGTGGATCATCCAATACTTTCTGTGGTGGCATTGAGATAAAATAAGTCAAAAGAAAAATTTTCTATTTGACATGGACTTTAAGTTTCGTAAGTTTTGTTCTATCTTAGGAAAAAACACTTCAGAGTGAAATAAAACATTACAGCCCAGATCAACCAAAATGATTACTGGGACTCTCTTAACCAGAAGGGTGACCATGTGGGAATATAGCAGAGCCAACCAGGAAAACCAGAGGAATCCCCTTTTCAGGACTTCTGAAGGCTGTTGCTGTGTATAATTCTTGATACAAGAAATGTCAACAGCCCTGGACAAGCTGTCAGCCTTTCTACAGAACAACAGCTTTATTGTAACAGGTTTCACAGTTTCCAGCTGAGACTGGGTTGGTTTGCGTGGTTACAATGGAATTTAAAAAAACCGAACCAAGGTGGATGAAAGAGCCCCAGAGTGACCAAGGTCCAAGGTTTGTCTGGTGTCCTGAATAATAAAAGGATGAGTAGGAGAGCAGGGAGGGAGGATGAGACCCAGCTATCTAAGCCCAATGGAACTCCAGGGTTCTGTGCTGCTGTGCCAGCCATGCCTCCTCCTCTCAGCAAGAGCCACTCCGGTCACCGAGGGGACATTTGTCCTGTTGCTGACCAGTGCTCAGGGGACATTTGTCCTGTTGCTGACCAGTGCTCAGGGGACGTTTGTCCCGTTGCTGACCGATGCCTGTGTCCCACTGGGAGCTTGACTCACTGCCCCTTCCAAATAAAGCACCAGAGATGCCAGGATGGAAATGCCAGAGCGATGTGTCACTGATTCCTGGGCAACAAGCAGGATTTTCCTCATGGGGACATTTGGGTTTGCATATCTGCAGAACATGTGGAGGTTACTGAGAAGTCCAACCTGATAGAAATAATTTGTCTTCCTTAAGCATCAGTCCTGTTTCTTCTTTCTCCACTGCATTGTAAAGGTTATCCTCATCAAAGGTGTAATTCCAAATAGACCATTGGAATACACTCTGAATATATTCCATCAGAGTGCATTCCAAACACACCGTCAGAAGTGAGAGGGAAAAGATGAAATCATGAATATCGGAAGGAGCATTTTTGGAAGAGCTCGGTGCGGCTGGGGAGGGGAGGCTGCAAAAGGCATCGGCAGCTTCTTGGGCTCTTTTCTGTCCTGTGTGCTGCAACCAAAGTTTATTTAGCTGCAGGGTGAGATGATGCAGGGTGATTTGGTCACCACAGGTATATATGAGGTGTACGTACAGAAGGCACATACACACAGAACATACATACACAGGTACACGAGCTCTCTCTCCTGTTTACAGACCTCATCTTAATTTTCCAAGACCGCTCTGCTGAAATGCTGTAAAATTCAATTTTGAGCTCATAAGATGCTTGTTAGTGCCTGTCTGTATGTGACTCGAGGGGATCAAAGTTTGATTTTTTAACAGTGGGTTTTTTCCAATCAGGAAACTGAATGTGCTCATAAACACCAACTTCCTTAAGCAGACTCCAAATGCAGACCAGATCCTATTGCTCTCCATCCTGTGCCAGTGACAAGCCTTGATCTCAAAAGGATGTTTGCACATAAGGGAGATCAGATATTGGCCAAAATGTAATTGCTTTTATTTTACTGCTGATGTCTGTGTAAATGTTCCTGTGCTACGGCCACACAGAACGGAACCTGCAGCTCCATCCACTTATTTCTGCCGGACTTGTTCTGCTCCTGTTCCCATCCCACCAAACCTCCCTCAGCTCATGGATCAGACTGTGACCAACTGCATTTGGCTTCTCTGGAAACTGCCTGGCACTTCTGCCCCAGCTTTTTTCACCTGTGACAGTAAAAAAGACTCCAACCCCCCAAAATGAAATCTTTGGGTAGCTATTATCCCACATTAGAGCAGGCAGGGCTCTGACAACACCACCACTACACATATCATTGCTTCCACTACTGAAAATACAAGGGGAAGCAGGATTCAAGTTTCATATTGTTAATTCGTTAATTAAATTACATTCTCATTATTCAAAGACACTTAGGTTAATTTAAGAACATATATTTTACCCAAAACTCACTTAACTGCTGTGTAATTTTTTGCTATTTCCTTTTCCATTATTGCTGATTAACAAGATCCTTGGGAATAAATAGAAGTACTCTCTGTGCTGTAATTAGCCTGTCTGTCCCTCTGATTAGCTGATTCCTATTTTGTGGCAGGGAATTTGGAAATCCTAAATACTCGGGTCTGACATCAGCATTCCAGCCACAGAGCAAAATGGAAGTTTTCTGGGAAAGAAAGGCCTTGGCTCTGTTTTGATAGATGTTTGGAAAGTCACCAAGGTCCAGCCTAAGCATCACTGAAACAGATGGATTTCACTGCACTGCGCTGGGGAAGGAAAGCCCAGAGGGAAGACTGGAGCCAGGGTAAATTCCTCAGCCAAATCACCAGCAGAGCTGGGATACAGTCAGGCCAAAGCCCTGCCCGGTGGCTTCCACTGCTCCTGCCCCACAGAGCAGAGCGTGTCTGGGACACCTCCTCTGAACCCCACCCCTCGGGGTGCCCACACTGGGGACACCCCCATGGCGTGTGTGTGTGACCCCCAGGGCTGCTGGGGGACAAAAATGCACCCCTGGAAAGTGCTGACCCAGCCCAGAAGTCAGGGGAGCATGTGGCCATCAGACCCCAGAGTCAGAGTGGTTTATCCTCAGATGCTTCTGTCCCAAACAGAATGGATTTTGTCAGGACATGAAAAAAGGATAAAGTTTTTTTCTGGGCTTTAGTTGCTTGTGCATTTGTAGAGCTGGGGAGACACAGGGCTTTAAAAAAAGTATTAAGAGTTTTTGAAAGGATTATTTTTCCCAGCTGTCATTAAAGTGTTTTTTACCAATTTTTAGAGAGTTCTAAACAGTATCATCCTACATTTCAAAAGGTTGGAGTTATTTAAATTCATTAATATAAAGGCAGAAAGCTCTTTATGGAGGCCAGATCATTTATTCTGCCCCGAAAGATTAAATAACACATTGAGACCGAAAAGGCGGAATATCCTTAGGAAGAGACCAAAAACCCCGAAATTTGGGAAAGACACACGTTATTTTAATTCACCCTGGCCCTTAGTGAATTCACTGCTCATTAATGAGGCTGATGGGTTTTCAGAGTTCTTTCCATCCAGGGTGCCCAGAGCAGCTGTGGCTGCCCCTGGATCCCTGGCAGTGCCCAAGGCCAGGCTGGACGGGGCTGGGAGCACCCTGGGACAGTGGAAGGTGTCCCTGCCCATGGCAGGGGTGGCACTGGATGGGCTTTAAGGTCCCAACCCAACCCATCCTGTTACTCCATGATCCTGTGAAATCATTTCTGTGGACAGGAGAGAGCTGTGCCTGCAGCACCACGAGAGCTCCCAGCCCTGCTCCTCTGCAGAGGCCACGTGTCCTCGGTGACTGTCACACTGAATACACCCTCTGGCCTCTCAGCAGCCCCCACTGCTCACAGCCATTCGTTTGGACAAATTGGAGAGAGTTCAGAGACAAGCAACAAAATTAAGAAGTGCCTGGGGGTGTTGCCTGGAGAAGGGAGGTCAGCAGGAGCAGATTTGGTACCGCGGAGGTGAGCGGTGGTTTTAAAGAGGTCACTGAGAGGGAGGGGGTATATGAGAGACAGTCAGGCAAAGTGTAAAATAGCACTGTGAGACAAGAATTATTCAGAGGTCAGGAGGAAAAATTTGGGGTCATGGTGTTTTCATGCCAAATAAGATTTTTTCCTGAGACAGAATGACCCCATCCGGTCCCTTTTGTCACCTGGGCACACACGAAATGATTTCCTGAGCAGGGTAAATTGATTCTTGAAAGTAAACTTGCATTGGCAATACGTAAGAGCCTGAGTGACCTCTGCTCTTCTTCATCTCCCATTTCCATGACAGAAAAGTGCAGGTACTCACAGAGATGTCACAGCAGCCGGGCTGAGGAGTCCGGGGGAATTTCAGCACGAGGGTTTGCACAGGCCATGTCGGAGCTGGAGAGATGCAGAACGATGGGCATGAGCAGATGGAAGGGGAAGAAAAGAAGGAAAATGTCAGTTAAGTCTGAAAGTGAGAGGGCGATTCTCCTGGTCAAGGAATTTATCTCCCTGTCTGTCTGGGCAAAATACCCACGGGCTGGGAGAGCTTCGCTGGGTGTGAGCAGGGCCAAGGGAGCCACAGCAGGAGCCCCATCTGTGCCTGGCTGCTCTGGCTCCAGTGGCACATCCAGGGGCACACAGGTTCCTCTGGAAGGATCCCACCTGCAGTGAGCCCAGCTGGGCATTATTCACACCAGCAGTGCAGCCACGTCCACGCCATCGCTGTCCCTCCACATCCCACTGCCACCCGCCCCAGCCCCTCCTGAAAGCAAACATGGCCCAAGGGACAACAGATGCTGGCATCAGAGAGGGTCAGAAACAAGGTTTGAAATACCCCCCCTGCCCTTTGCTGTGGGAAGGACACAGAGCAGCTTTCCCCTGGCCGGGAGAGGCTGGATTAGAGATCAGGCAGCAAACAAATGCAGATGTACAGGACTAAATAAAACCTTGCCTGTGATCTCCGTGTCAACAAATTAGACAACTGTGTTGGCAACTTGGCAGGCTCCTCCTGTTTGCACTGGTAAATCAAGTTCCCGGTCTTTGCAGTTGCACAAGAATTTCTAATTTTTTTAATTTTTAATTTTTAAAAATTTTAATTTGGTTTTTTTTTCTGGCATCATTCCGGAAAGCTGATTACATGGGGATCTGCTTTTGTGTCAAAAACCTGGTTAGTTCTGACTCTCAGAGAATAAACAGCGACCGCCAGCCCTGGGATGGTTAAATGTGTCTGCCAGCCAACATCTGCTGCACCCCCACAGGAACAGAGAGGGGCCCATTCCGTGATCTCCATCTCCTGTGGCAACTGCTGAGGTGTGGGGGGTCCCGGGAGAGGAACAGCCCCTGGGGTTAATGTGGGAAGGGGAGCCCCAGGAAGGGGAACAGCCCCTGGGGCTAATGTGGGAAGGGGAACCTGAGGAAGGGCTCCCAGCATGGAGCACCTGCACAGAGGGGTCAGGCAGAACTGTGTGAAACTTCCCATTTGCTCCTGTCAGCACAATCGTGTGTATTTGAATTCAAGATAAAAACCTGTGTGGTTTGTGGTAACTCTCATCTCTCCCAAGGGGTGCAGGGAAGGGGCCCCTGAAATCAGCGTTTCCCATCCCACGTGTCTGTGTGCTGGGATGGGGGTGCAGCTCTGCCCTCTGCCAAGGCTGGGAGCAGAAGATCCTTTGGGCAAGGGCAGCCAAACCACCCTTCAATTGCTGACAGTCTCGAGGGAATGGGGAAGCTGAGTGTGATGGATTTTATCATGGTGGTTTAAAGAGCAATGCCCACCTCGAGGCGCAGCCGAGGGCACTGAGCAGTAACTCCCAATTACCCCGCTGCGACCTCGCAGGGATCTTTGAGCGCTCACCAGGAGTCTGAGCTGACCAGTAAATAGAGCCCTGTGACAGAAACCTGGTCCTGGCCGTGGGTGACTGAGGGAGAGCTGCCAGTTGTTTGTCCCAGCGGCTCTGACAGCAGCTCCCGGCAGCGCTCCGGGCCCCCACATCCCCTGGGCAGGCAGCAGCAGGGCTCACAGGCACGTCTGTCCCTGGCCGCGTACAGCCACACCTCTCGGATGAGAAACAGGAGTTATGTTCTCCCAGACCTCAGGGTGCCCCCGGAGTGCCTTCCCCCAGCCTCCACCAGCAGCAGTTCTGTCGGCACGGCCCCCACGCAGCCCCCTCCAAGTGAACCGCTCAGGCAGGCGACAGCAGCTTCCCACAAACGCTTATCCCCTCCAAGACTCTCCTCATAAAACTTTATGGTAGCTTTTTCCTTACGATAATCCAGTACAAAGATGATTTAATGGGACTAGGAGGAAAACAGCCACAGCAACAAGGCCAACAGGCAATGATTGTAGTCTCCCATCTCATCGCTTTTTCTTTCTTTTCGCTCATCCTCTCTGCTCTGGTTTCAGTGTGCGTTATTTTGGTCATGCTGTCACTGGATTATTACGTGCTCTCCATTACAGTGCTAGAAAGCCTGAAGGTGTTTTGTGGTTATACTTTAAAGGTGGCTTTGTGGCTTTTTTTTTGCTTGTGAATTTGATTCAGCTTTGCTCTGGGTTGCTGTTATGCCTGCTAAACCACTACACAATTTTGAAAAAGAAACTGTGTCCAAAGGAAATGTTGGAGATGACCGCGCAAACAATTCCCTGGAGATGTGCCCGTTTTACCCCTAATCTGAAGTTGACTCCGTTTGCAGAGCAGAATTCCCTGCGTGCAGCCCCACAGGTTATTTGGCAGGGACAATACCCTGGTGTTCCCCCAGCCCCAAAGCCACCACCCATCACTGCAGGCTCGGCCTCCTTCGGGCACCCCCGGCCTGGGGGGTGTCACCCTGCTCTCCCTCTCTCCTTCAGCCTCACAGCCCCTCCCTGGGGTACCAGCTCCCTCGGAGCAGTGCAGGTGGAAAAGCCATGCCAGATCACGACAAAAAGCAATATTCACTCCTTTAATTAAATTTACCACCATTATTACTTATTGGGAGGAGACAAGCTGGGCCCAGCCACAACCACAGGGATGTAAAATCGGCAGCTGCACAAATATGGAAGAAAATAAGCAAATAATTCATAACCTTGCTAAACAAAGACTTCACAGGGCTTGTTTGTTTTCACAAATGCAAACACATAGAAATACATTTAAGCAAAAGGATTCTGCCAAGATTTTTTGTGGAAAACTTGTCCTGGCTGGTGCACAGGCTGCTCCAGATGGGAAAAAGGGATTTGGGTGGATGTGAGAGTCCAGCAGAAAGCTGAGGATAACCAATGGATGGTTCTGTCTCCTTGCAAGCTAAGATGTAATTGGGAGGGAAGAGTGATATATCCGAGAGAAGAGAGTCTCTGTTTTGAATGATCTTTGTCCAAGGGAGGCCTCCCCTGGTGGGCACAGCAGTGAATTCCCACCCTCAGTGCAGGTCCCGCAGGCTGTGAGGGATGCTCTCCTGCCAGTAATTCCTGGGAAATATACAAACAAGTGGAAATTCCCCCCCTTACTGCAAAAGGACTAATTGCATTCTAACTGAGATTAAAGCATCATTACAAATCCCACTAATTCCCTCACAGGAGCCACAGGAGGGACCTGTCACTTCCTGGGGCCACTCAGTCACAGGCCTGGCACCACCTTTTCCTCTCCAAACAGTTAAAGCTTGGTCCTGGCTGGACGTGAGGAGGATGTTCAGCCTCTCTGATGTGCCTCTGTGCCACCTGCTCATGGAAGGGAATGGCAGGAGAAGCCTGGCTATGTGGCTGTGCCAGGAAAATAGCCGGGCAAATGGAAATGCACGGGAATACAGAAAGCATTTGGGATTTTTATGTGAAAGAGCTTTACCCAGGTAAACCCTTTGTTGCCTAAAAGGGAAGGAAGAGAAGGACAGGACTGGACAGAGGGATCCTTCATCCCTCCTCTTCTCCCAAGAATGACACCACTGGGAAATGCTGGAGCCAGTCTGCTACAGATTTGGGGTGTGCCACTGCCTTTCCCGGGCTCTGAGAGCGGGAGCAGATCCACAGCACAAGGAGGCACTTCCCTGTAAAACAGAGGGCACGGTGCCCTTTGCCTGCCCACAAAGGCGCTGGGCTGTTAAGTCTAAACAAACAGATCCCCAGCCAGAATTAGCTGTGTAAATTCAGATTATCAGCTCATGCTGCCAGCAACAGATCCTGGCTGGAAACCAGGCTCCGAGACCTGCCAGCCCTGCTCCCTCGGGAGCTGAGCTGACACAGCACAGAACACAGCCCCATCCCCGGCAGCAGGGCGGGGATGTGACAGGGGTGTGATCTGCGGGATCACAAGGGCTCTCCCACCCAGTCTGAATCGATCCAAAGCCACTGGCATTTAGATGATTGCCCTGCAGGGCCCTGGGAACGCACAGGTACCAGCGGGCACAGCAGCACCCGGGCCCCAGCCCCGCTCCCCCCAGTCTGTGCTCCAGGAGAGAACACTGAACTGTGGTTCTGGAGTGCCAGTGCCAGCCCGTGCCCCGAGTGCAGCGCATCACTGAGAAACCTGCAGCAGGAGCGCAGCAGGAGCGACGCGGTGCTGCCCGAGCGGCTGCGAGCAGACACGGGGCCGAGGGTTCTGCAGCTGGAGACGTCACAGACGGGTCTCAGGGCTGCTTTCAGCAGGGGTGACACACAAATTCCTTCCTCTGCCTCGCTCCTCACTCGGGAGGGGCCCTAAGGAGTCCATAGACGTTACAAAGGGTGAGAAGGTACCACAGAGGGTGGGCAGTGCAGGCAGTGCTTTTTAGTGACTATCCCTGGTGTTTGGGTGCGCAGATCCCAGCCCTGGGACCACCACGTCCCCAGCCCTGGGACCTGCATGTCCCCAGCCCTATGACCACCACGTCCCCAGCCCTGTGACCTGCATGTCCCCAGCCCTGTGACCACCACATCCCCAGCCCTGTGACCACCACGTCCCCAGCCCTGTGACCTGCATGTCCCCAGGCCTGTGACCACCACATCCCCAGCCCTGTAACCACCATGTCCCCAGCCCTGTGACCTGCATGTCCCCAGCCCTGTGACCACCACATCCCCAGCCCTGTGACCACCACATCCCCAGCTCTGCGACCACCACATCCCAAGCCCTGGGTCTCTCCTGCCATCAGCACCATCATGCCCCAGGGACCCCTCCTCAGGAGCAGCACCTTCAGCTCAGACCCTCCTGAGGTTACCCTTGCTTGTCAGAAATGAAATACATACATATATACACATATATCATATCACATCTGGAGATTTATGTACATACCCATTCGCCCCTCCATGTGTGTGTGCACACCTGTACACATATGTATATATGTGCTTATATATAGAAACATGTATAAATATAAAAAAAAATATAAAAAAATAATATAGATATATACCCACAGTGCTGAAGGCAGAGGTGCCTCCCTGAAGGCGCTGGCACAGGCTGAGAAAAGCTTTCAAGCCAGTACCAGATGAGGGAATTGGGAAGTTGGGGGTCAGTGCATCAGCCCGGAGATCCCCCAGCTCCAGGGGTTGGATGATTTCTTCAATTACAGCTGTTGTTTCTGCTTGGGGAGAACTGGTTCCAGTGCAAAACCAGATTCCCTGCTCACTTAAATTAGCATTTATTTAAAGCAAACAAGAAGTAGGAGAATCCAGTAATCTTTTTTCCATATGGATTAGCGAGTCAGGGGGTTCCAGGAGAATTCAACCAAATTTTTGTGATCAGGTAATTTTCAGTTTTGATTACTGTAACCATGAAACAAGCCAACAGCCTGACACGAATCTAAGCCATAGTGAGGAATGAAAGGGCATTTTTCATGTATGCAGGCAGGGGGTGAAAAGACGTGTCTTTTCCATCAAAACAATGCAAAATCTGAAATTTTTCACCCTGAACTTGGTCCAGTGTACAGTAAACCAAACCAAGCTGATCATATTATGTGCCAGGTGCTGCTCTGGAGCAGCAGTGACATGATTAATTAAATAGTCACTGGGCCAGAAAAAGGACTGAAAATTAATATGTTTTTCTGGCCATTCCAGCACTTCATATTAGAGAGACATGGGTGAAATACTAAACCTTTGGAGAAAGGAACGGGCCCCACATCTGCTCCCTGCCCAGGTCAGGCACCTGAGCAATCACCCGAGGGCACAGAGCAAGGTCAAGGTGAGGGTTCCCAGCATCCAGGGCCTGCATCCCCCAGCAAATGCCCCCGTTCCATCCCCCCTGCCCGGGCTCTCCTGCCTCTGTGTGCTCACACTGGCACCAGCCACTGCTCCAGGCACCTGGAATGCACCAGAGCGCTGCTGCAGTACTGCAGAAGGACCAAAATTAAATCAGAGCCAGGCAAAGTTTTGTACTTTCACTTAACTGTACATTCAGGGTATTTCTCTGATGATCTGCAAGAGTATCGGTATGTGCTCACAGGGGGAATATCAAAGGCAGGGCCCGGATACAGCCCTGCTGCACACATACAAATCACAGGATCGGTAAGGGGGGAAAACACCTCCAGGAGCATCAAGTCCAGCCTCTGACCAAATATCTCCATGCCCACTAAACCACATCATGACCATAAACCCCACGAAATTCCAGCTCTTTAATTCCTTCGGCATTGGCACCACAGTTTTAGAATACAGTATCTAAATGTAAATTTAAAATAACCAACAGGTGATTGATTTCAGCGAACTACCAGCAGGTTTTTGCCTTCATGAACCTCACTGAATTATCACACATTCACTCCAAGTGCTGTTTGCTCAGATTTAACAACTGCAGGGAGCTTTGTTAATGTCCAGAGCTTTACTCCAAGAGTGGGGGTTTCAGCCCAGATCTCCAGAGGGGCTGCCACATGTGTTGTGTGGGCAGCTGGAGGATGCCCAGCCCGTGCCAGAGCCAGGCCCTGTGCAGGGCACACTCTGGTCAGGAGCACAGAATGTTTTTGAAATAAATAGGACAAATTTTAGGTGGCCTGACCCAGAATCGTGGAATGTCCTGGGCTGGAAGGGACCCACAGGATCACCCAGTCCCACCCCTGGCCCTGCACAGACACCCCAACAACCTGGGCATCCCTGGCAGTGCTGTCCCAACGCTCCTGGAGCTCTGGCAGCCTCGGGGCCGTGCCCATTCCCTGGGGAACCTGGGCAGTGCCCAGCACCCTCTGGGGGAAGGGCCTTTCCCTGATCTCCAACCCAAACCCCCTGACCCAGAGAACTCCTCGCCTCTGAGCAGACACAAACCAGCATTCCCACCTGTGCTTCCAAAGGTAACTTATTCCTTGGAGTTTTCTTTAAATGTCACTGCTGTTATTCTCATTTGCATATGCAAATCACCACTAGCTTTATGCAAGGAGAGGACAAGTCCTAACACCCCTTTTAGCTAGACCATATTTCCTGCTATTTCTGGCTCTCCCCGCTTCACTCCTGGCCTGTGTCTGAGAACATAGAGGTAAACAAAAATGAAAAATTATGAGAAGGAAGCAAGCCACCTGCTTTCCGCCTCGGAGGGCTGGGATTTATCCTGAGCAGGAGCCTACAGGGTCCCCAGGCCTTCTAATTGCTCCAGTTGGTTCAGTTCGGCGCCGTGGCCATCTGGCTATTTGGGGCTTGGCAATTAAAACCGGTGAGGAACAGCTGAAAATGTTCCTGCTCTGTGTACTGAACTTGTTTTTATTAAAGACTGAGAACAGGCACATGAGAAACCTTCAGTGGCACTCAAACCGTGCTGTGGAGAGCCACGCATTCCTGCTGATCCCGTGGATGCCTTTCCAAAGGCAGCCTGAGGTGAGGATTTGCTACACTCAGGTGAGGAGCTGTGGCTGGACAAGCCGTGTCTGAAGGGCCTGGGACAAAGGCACAAACCGGCGCTGATCTCATCCAGCAAGGCCTGAGGAGCAGCAGCTGCTGGGAGCTGAGAGCTGCCCCAGCCAGCGCAGAGCACAGGGAAGGGCTGCCCAGGGCACTGCAAGCCCAGCTGGGCGCTTTTCCAAGGGGGGCTCCATCCAAGGCAGCACTGGGCTGGGGACAGGACTGGGGATGAGGCTTCCTCCTCTGGGACGCAGAGACAGCACACTTCTCTTCTGCCCTGATCAACCAGGAATACAAGCACTGCTTTTATTTTATTTTTATTATTGCTCTAGGACTGGCTTTTCAAGGGGAAGATCCACATGGTCCCTCCCAGAAAGTCCTCAAGCCCTGTTCAGCACCCCGCCACCCCCTCCTGCCACTTCACCCAGCTCGGGGCAAGGCCTCGGGTCAGCCCAAGCCTCTGTGGAAGATTTTCCAGTTCCAGGCAGAACCCACCTGCAATCAAGCGCTGGATTCAGCTTGCAAAGCCTTTCCATATTTATGACGGATACCGGGGATTAACTTCATTTACGAATTTAACAATGATTACACTTCATTATCCTGCACACAAACAAATATTATCAGGAACAAGTGAATTACACAGAACAGCATTCTTTGGGCCTTTATTTCCATATCCCAAGGAAGGCCCCGTTCCTGGGGTGTAACTGATTGCACGCCTCGCCGAGCACCCGGGGGTTTGGCAGCTCCACACTGAACAACACAGCCACAGAGCCAGGAGGGGATGCTGCAAACAACCCCCCCAGCACAGTGGGCATTCCTGGGAGGGGCCGTTCCACACTGACATCTTCATTTCTGGCAGCGTCACCTATTACCGAGCCGCTCGCCGTGCTGGCTCTGGCTGCAGGCGCAGCTCCCATCTCTCCAGGTCTCCTCCCGAGCTGGCCCCTGAGGTGCCACTCACACTGGGCTGGGGCCAGCCTGGCTGGAGCTGGTTCTGATCCCTTTGGAGCCCAGAGATGCCCACGCTGGTGGCTTTGCTCACACGATGGAGGGGCTGAGTTAGGGCAGGCACCTCTGGCAGTCTCGTCCCTCCCGGGTCAGCTCTCCGGCCCTTCGCCGCACGGAAGGTGGGCACAAAGCTGGTCATTCACATGCCAAGAAATACCCAAAACCCAGGCTGATCCAACTTGGATCTGACAGGAACTTCCCCGGCAGTTGTGCCCTGAGCAGCACCTTGGAGAAGCCAGAGCCTGTCCCTGTCCCAGAGCCAGCATGGGGAGTGTCACACACAGGGGACACACGGAGCTGCAGCTGCACCCAGGCCTGACCTGGCACCTCCCCTCCGCCTGGGGACAGAGCTCTGCAGGTCCACATTCTGCTGAGAAAGGTCTTGTGCCAAACCACCAGTGGTAGAGTGGTGGGGGGAAAATGATGAATCTGTTTAGAATTTAATCTGGTCTAATGAAGGGGGAAATAGAAAAAAGGGGAAAGCAACGTTTGACCCAATTTTATCTCCACTTAAGCCATGTGGATGTGGCACTTGGGGACATGGGTTAGTGTGGCCTTGGCAGTGCTGGGGGAAAGGCTGAACTCGATGGTCATGGAGGGCTTTTGCAACCTAAGTGATTCTATGATTCCTTAGACTTTAATATCACATTATTTATTCCTCTGGTATTTCCAAAGCTGAAATTATTAACATAGCTGAAACATCTCCAAGAGAGGATTTGCTTTTAATGATTTTCTCCTCCCTGATTTTAAGGTTAAATTCTGAGATTGTATCATGCATTTCTATTTTGAGATGGGCAGAAATGCTCTGCCAGTAACTGCATCAACAAACAGGGGAGAAATTATGGAGCCACAAGTCCAGGCAGGGAATTAGGAAATATTGACAACCACTGATGTAGCAAAAGGTTGAAGTGGTTGGAGGGCAGAGGCTGTGATGGTCATCACCACCATACCAGAGCTTTCCATCAGCACAGCTTCATTATTACAGGATAAATAAACTTCTCTGCCCAAGGAATGACTTCTGGCATCTGGGGAGAGTCCATATTTTGTTTTAAACCTCTTCTGACATGCTACTAAAGGCTTGTCAAAGCTTGGTCAAGATCCCAAACCTCCCTGGGCAGTGTCTGGCCATTACAGGTAGAACAGTTGACTTGAACTTCTTTTGAGGCAGCTAGAAAAGAGCTGGAGATGGGAGAACTCTCCACACTCTCACAGCCGGCAGGAGCTGGCGTGGATGGGCTGTGCCATCACTCGAATCCCATCAGTGTCTGTGGTTTGTCAATATTCCTGCAAATACCCAGCAACGGGGGCAAAGCCAACCCGGAGAGACCTGAGCCAGCAATAGACAAAGTTCTGGAGCAAATGATGAATTAGCTCTACGACACTCTGGAAGGACCTCAGAATAATTCATGTGTTGAGAACTTCTATAAATCTTGCTAGTGGGGTGTCCTTGGCGAGCAGTCAGATGAGTAACTGCTATTTGTTTGGGGAGATTTTCTCTTGGAGATGTTCTGCTGGCAGGTAAAGATGGAGTAGACAAACCAAACCCAAGGAAAACTCCACCAGGGCCCAGTTTGTAACTCAAATTAGGTTCATGAGTGTTATCAATTTTCCTTTTCTTTCCTGAAAATCAAGGATTCTTTCACTTTCAGGTCTTTAAATCTTGTGCAAAGGTGCAACAGGATTTGCTATTTGCAGAGGTGGCTTTTTCCTTTGGACTGCTGCAGAAACGAAGGAGTCCAACAACATTCATTCCATGGCTTTTCATACACAGATGATAGAGCACTGCTGATGTCTGAACGCCTGACTTATCCTCTAATTTATTATTCATTTACTTCTGGATTATAATGTCCAATTTATTCTCTAATGTATCAATTTCTCCCCCGATTTAGTCCTTTGTCATCCAATCTGGAATTTAAATATAAATAAGTAGATAAATACGCACGTTCTGTGTGGCAGGTAAGCAATAAGCCATCATCATTCGGAACAGCAAGAGAAGGATAGAGTACAAAGGAGGAGGGATGAATTTCTGTGCAAAATTCATCGCTCCATCAGGCATACGAGGAGCATGTCAGAGGCAAACCAGGCTGTAGTTATAGCAACCATATGCTTCGCTGGAATAACACGTTCCTGGGGACACAGCAGGCTCCAGCACGGGAAGGAAAATAACAGCTCACATCTTTAGTGAGAGAAAGCAGAGTGTGACCAGATCCTGTGCTGGCTCCAGGGAGTGGTGGAGATTCCAGAGCCTTTGGTGAGAGAAGCCCGGAGCTGGTCACACAAGCAGTGACCAGCACGCTGGAGCCAGCAGGGCTGGGTTTGGTTCCTGAACATGCCCCTCACAATCCTCACTGAAATGAACACAGGCTTTCCTCCTTCTCGTGTGGGCTTTTGATTCAAACAATACCGAGTGCTGCTAATTTTTCATAGGAGCACACTTAGTATGGGGTTTTTAACAGCTCAGTGCTTTTTCCAGGTCACTGAGCTGGGCTGCTGCCCTCGGGCTCACGTGGTGGTGGGTGGTCAGTGCTCAGCTTTGGGAGCGTCCAGAGGGGGCTTTAAGCAAGGACCTGACCTGCAAATTGGCCCCAAATACAGGAAACAGAGACAATTCTGTGGGCTGAGAAAGGAGGAGCAGTGCCCAGGCCCTGGTGTCCAGATCCCAAATCCCGCCAAGCCTCCAGGCCTGCCAGGCCAGCACATCCTCTGGCACATCCAGGCTGAGCCAGCGGGAATGAGCCCTTGCAGAGGGAGAAAGAGGAAAAAAGGATTCCCAGGAGTGCTGTGAGCAGCCCAGCAGTGCCCTGAGTCCATCTGGGCAGCCCCAGCTCCTGTGGCTCACACGGCCTCGCCGGCACAGCTCCGAGGTGGAGCATCTGCACCAGGGAAAGCAGCTGGTGGAGGCATCTGCTTGCAAATTAGAGTGTCCAGACACTGATGCCAGAATTTGGGTTGAATCAATAGGCCAGATAAAATGTTAATTGCAATTACATCGGTCACTGCACCACGCCTGGGACTCTTGGCCTGACTTGCTTGGACTTCAAAAAGCACCGCAGCTGAATGAGAGATTTGCTGCCTGGCTGGTGCTCCTCGTGTGCCCTCTGTGACCCTTCACGGTGAGATGAGACCATTAGTGACAATCACAGAGTGCTGCAGGAGATGGCCTGGGGTCCCCTGTCCAGGGCTGTGGTCACCTCGCACCCCCTGAGGGACCCTGGCACTGAGCCCCAGCCCCGGGGCTGGCAGGGGCAGAACAAGAACACGCAGCTGTTTCTCCAGAGGCACCTGGGAAAAGCTGTGCCAGAGCAAACTCACAGATCATCCCAAAAAAGAGCTTTCTTAGCTCTTTTTAAAAAACATTACTTATCAATAGCAGCCTGAGGCAGCAGGGAGCCGTGCAGGCCGGAGCCTCTGGCAGCACATTCCCGGATGTCTGGAATTCCCGCTGCTCTCCTGAGCCCCAGGCGGGGACAGGAACGGGCTGGCTGTCAGCTCAGGCAACACAAACGTTTTCACTTTGCTCGCACCAGCCTGGACTTTGTACTGCCAGTGTTGCCAAGCTGGGGAGCAGGCACAAAGCCTGCGGGAACATGGCTTGGGCAGGCCTGGAATGGGATGGATGTGCCATGGGCTGTCCGGGATGGGGCCTGCTGAGCCTCCCACGTTGTTCCGAGTGGCTGGAAACGTCAGCTCAAACCTGGGGAAGCTGATGCAGCCCTTGCTTCCATGCCCTGTTCCCACCATATCCAGGGCTCTCGGTGGCTTTTCCTTGCTCCACATCCAACCATCAAACTACCCTGCACTGTGCAAATAAAACCCAACTACCTCGTGCCAAGCCCTTCCTGAATAAAAAACCTACGGTGAAAAACAGGCGAAAGGAGCGATGTCAGCGGCTGCGTTCGTAGCTTACAGCTGAACCCACCTCCACCACGAGAGCGCTGCTGGCACTCGGGTTCCTGGTGCCGGCCCAGCCCTGCGTTTCTGTCCCCAGGCGCGGGTTTCTGCCCCTGTGCCACCCGCATCCCTGGGGCACGGGGCAGGTGCTGGGTTTGGGTCTCTGTCCCCGCAGCAGCTGCAGCCCTGGGTTAATGATCTGGCACTAAAGCGCCCGGCGCTGATTCACACAAACGGGGAGGGATGCAGATTATTCTTCTTCCACACAACCCGTGCACCGTTCATTAGGTTTGTATCAATAAAATCAAAGCACGTTAGAGGCACATTAGAGACAGTGAGAACAGGGCAGCTCCTGACACAGAAGGGGGGAAATGCCCTCGTTGTGTTCCTGCTTCTGGGAGCCAACGCTCCCAGTGTGAATCCTGCTCCTCACCCGCAGGGAAGGGCTCTAGTGCCAAACTCTGCCCATCCCACAGGATGCAGCTTCACCTCTACCAGGCCATCAAGAAAGCCCGGATCAGAAATCCCATTTAAGGAGCGACTGGGATAGCAATGGCAGTGCACCTCACTAGAGCTGGGCTTGCATTGCTTTCTGGCCCAAGAGAATACAAATTTAAAATCTCATCAAAAGAGATGAGACTTACAACACTTCAAACAAGTCCAGCTTGAGTAAAAAGTAGTGGAACAAAAAATAAACGTGGGCAATTACATTTATTAAGGAAAGCAGTTTTGCTGTGCTGGAAGAACCGACCCGACAAACAGGATCCAGAATGAGCAGCCAAAGTGGAAAAAAGGCTCAGCCAACTTTCAAGGTTGCTAAAATTCAGCCAGGGAAAGTTTCAGTGATCTACAACTGAAAGGAAAATGGATCCAAGTCTAAAAGGAAGAAACAGAGAAACCAGGGAATGCTGGAAAAAAATAGCAGGAACACGGCAGAGAATGAGCAAAAGCTCCTGTTCCAAACACACAGATCGTGTTTGGAGCTCCACCTGCATCCCCCACCAGGCACAGCCCGGAGCACTGCTGGTTTTCCTGCTTTTCTCCATCAGCTCACAGAACAGCTCCACTTTGAGCTGATTGTGAGCACAGCTATTCCCATCTCCACAACAGATTTTCCTTAGAGCGTTTCCCACACCCTACCGAGCACCCCCTGGCCAAGGGGCTTCAGGGGAGCCACTCAGTGAGCATCCTCCCAGAGCTCTGGTGCCGAGCTCACGAGTCCCAGAGCTCAGATAAACCCTATTCCAAGAGCCTCCCGGGATGCAGGCAGGCAGCAGCCTCCTCCCGAGCCGTGCTGCAGAGCAGATGTGATTTCATTCACTGGGCATTGTCAGTCTGGGCACAGGCAGCCAGAGCTGCAGTCACACGGAGACGGCGAATTCCTGCTTCAAAAACCAGATGGAGGAAGGAAGTGAAGCTGCCGCAGCCTCAGGAGTCGCTCTCTGCATTTACTCCTTTCTCCCCAGCTGTAAAACACGGAATTAACCCCGGCCATCCTTCACCGCCCTGGGCTCGGCCATTATAGAGATTTTCTAAACAAGGCAGAAATGATCTTGCCTGCATCTGTGCTTTCCTGTCCACTCCATTACGTCCCACTGGGAACACCCTCTGTGGGCTCCTGATCCGACAGAAGCCTGTGCTGGAGCCTGTGCTGGGCACAGCTTCTGTCCCTGTCCTCGTGGCACTGCACAGCGACGTGGGCGACGCTGCCCCGCCAGAACCCAGCACCGACCTCCCGACCCCGAGGAAACAGCCCATGCTGGACGTGCTGGGAGCTGCGGGGTGACCCCACAGTGCCCGCCTGGCTCCCCTCTGTCCAAGGGCAGCACCGAGCCGGGATCCACCACGGCCAACCCGGCATCGCCGCCGCGGTGCCAGCGCTGGGCCTGCGGATGGGGTGTGCGGGGGCAGTTCCCCAGCACCATCTCAAGGGAGAACGCAGAACAGGCTTAGGAAATGAGTTACACAAAGTTATTCAGGACTTATGACTCAAGAGTCTCAGTCAAGAGGCGTCTGAGTCCAAAATCTCTGCACAATAGGAGTTTCTGAGGAGAGGCAGCTTTGAAAACCAAAGTAAAAAGTGTAACAAGGCACAGGGGAGCAGGAACCAAACAAACCCAGACTAGAAATAGGCACTCGCTTTTGCCAGGCAGGGATGTACCGTGGGAGCCACTTAAAAGGAGCTCAGCCTGGTGTGGTTTCTTTGTATCTTTTTATCGACTCCCTTTAAATTCCTGGCCGAAGAGAATTACCGTCCTGAGCCAGCAGTTCAGGAGAATTTTGTAACTTAATCTGCAAGAGGTCAGTTTGGAGGTTTGTAAGAAAGGTCCCAGCCCCAACAGCAGCACAGTGAGCTCTTGAACTGCAGCGGTGCCCTCGCAGAGCTGGCCCCACACCACGTGTCCCCACAGCACGAGGCCACCAACGGCACGTGGCCACCAGACCGGGTGGCTCCGAGCCCCGTCCGGCCTGGCCTTGGACACTTCCAGGGATGGGGCAGCCACAGCTTCTCCAGGCACCCTGTACCAGGGCCTCCCCTCCCTCAGTCGTTCCTAACAGCTGACCTGAATCACGCTCTGTCAGCGTTCCTCGCGTTACATACTCGTGACACGCGTCCGTTTTCATCCCACATGGGGCCATCTCCATCCCCTGCCAAGCGCTGACAGCTCAGGGGCAGGCACAGACACTTGGGGTTTCTCCTGTTGGTTTCACAGAATTATTTCTGCTTTTCTTGCTCATTTTTAGAAAAGAGATAGATTAATTCCCATAAAAATATTTCAGTTATTATTCCCAGGGTATTGTTTGCTTTCCCCTTTCTTTCTTTTTGTACTTTCAGTAGCAGTGAGAAAGGGATGAAGAAAAATAAATGACATTATCAGCCATTTTGAGAACAAAACCAAAAGTTTTCAAAAGTCTCTTTATGGTGTTCATTACTTCCATGACATCAAAGTGGTTTTCTCTTGAGTAAGCAGTTGACTTTTAAACCATGGGACAGATGAAGAAAGCAAATTTCACAGAAAATAATGATAATTTAAAAGCAATTTTTCCAAGTGAAAGCATTTAAAAATGAAATCCATAAAAATAAATATAAGCACTTCTTAGCTGAACCTAAGATGATTTAAAAGACACAAATGAGGGATGTTCCTACTGCCAGGAAGGGATGGAGGTCACACTGGAAGCTTCCTTCTCTCTTCCCCATTTCTGTATTGGAGCATTTCTCAAAGCACCTGCCAAATTTTAAACGCAGTGCAGGTCTGAAGGTCTGGAACGGGGAAGCACCATCGGGGTGCTCAAACACAGCTGCCCACGCCCTCCGCCAGGTGCTGCCAAGTGACACTTTGGTGCTTGGTTAGGCTGGAGATCAGGGAAAGGCCCTTCCCCCAGAGGGTGCTGGGCACTGCCCAGGGTGGGGTTGTTGGGGGGCCAGGGGTTGGACTTCAGTGATTCTTGTGGGTCCCTTCCAACCTGGGCTATTCCATGAGTCTGTGGAATGTTTTTAATCCCACCTACTGGCCTGAAGTGCTGTCAGGAAGGCTTGAGTGGGAGGGAGGCAGCTCGCTGCAGCACAGCTCCTGCCCCATTCCCAGCCCCAGCATTCCGTGGAGCCAGCCCTCGTGGGGTTCATCTCCTCCCACTGCAGGTGTCCTCAGGAAAAACCCACACCAGCAGCACTGAATAGAAATAACTGTCCTGCTGGGTATCAGGTTGCAGTGGAGCAGCCCCCACTCCTCTCCCCATCAATCACCCGACCCCACCGCCGGCTCTCGCACTGGATAAACCAATTTATGGTAATGGACTGGTCAATAGCAGCTTTAAATGGCTCAGTGAGCCAGGAAAACACTGCACCGGCTTCCCGGTGTGGTTTGCCCTGCTGGTCTTCAGGCAGCATCAGGGACTTGTTTGAATATGAAATACAAGAATATTTGTGTCATTCACAGTTTGTTCCAGCTGTACAAAGTCTGACTGTTCCTGCCCATCCATCAGGAGCAGTGTGGAGCTGTGCAGGGAGGCAGGGAGGCAGGGATGCAGGGATGCTCGGCAGCGGCAGCGCCCCACCCCCTCAGCCCACACAGCCTTTCCTCCAGGGAATCCAAACCTCGCTGTTGATTTGCTGTGGTGCAGTCCGAGATGTGGCAAGAACGTTACCAGAGCAGGAGAGGACGAGGTCCCCACGAGTGGGGCTGGATGTCCCCACGGGGATGGACACGGACAGCGCTGCTGGCGCAGGGCTCGTCCCGCTGGGCCCAGGGGCTGAGGCTGCACTTGCTTCATGCCAAGCACAAAAAGAAATCTTGTAGCTGCAGTGTTTCAATCAAATAAAACGTTTCATTCCACATGAGATCGCTCTTTTCCCCTTCATTTTCGGGTCAGTGAACTGTCACCCTGCTCCTGCTATACAACACAAAGCAGTATTTAGGAAGAAAAGCGCCGCTTCAGAGCATCAGGGCCAGAAGTTCCCTGCTGCAAATGTCAGCACCCAGGGTGTAACCTGCTTTAAAAGTTCTTCCTGTCAGTCTTCTGAGTGAAATCCCATTTTTCATGTATTTCATGAACTGCCAAGTTTCATCTACCCCTTCTCCCAGGCTGGCAGAGGAAGGACAGTTCTGCAGAGGGTCAGACGGGCTGGGAAGGAGGATGTGCTCCCAGCCCAGCAGGAGCCGGGGCCGTGCCCAGGCTGAGGAGTGGAGCAGCCAGGGCTGCCCCGATGGCCCGGGGTGTGCCCGGGGCAGGAAGGCTCGCAGGGCTCCTGGCTTTGTGCCTCAGAGCTGGAAAAGCCCTCAGGCTCCAGCTCACCTTCTATCACTCCTGACGCTTGCAGGAGGAGAAGAGGTTGTCAGCCCCCTGCCCCTCACAACGATCTCATTGCTCACAGTGAGGTGAGGGCATCACCTACACCTGAAACCTGATTTTCTTGTGAGAAGGGCTGCTCTGGCACCATGGGGAGCTGCAGCTGGGTATTCCCCACTTCTGCCACAATCATTAAGCTATCTCTTTTTCCATATCCTGCCCAAAACTCAGCTGGCATCTATTATAGAAATACCAAATCTTCATCTGTTTTCCTCCAAGTTCAATATCACCCCATGAATTCAGAGTTAGTGAGAATGGCACTTATAAACTCCAATCCCAGCTCCTCCCATCACCTCCTGACCAGGTTCCATCCAGAGTGCAGTGATGAAAAAATAAAATTCCTATCAACTTTGTGGGCTTTGGAGCAGACCTATTGATTAGTGACTTCTCCCTGGGAGTGTCCTGTTGACTTCAGAAGAGCCAACTGTGCAGAAAAGTTTTATTTCATGTAAAGATCCTGAGAGGATCAAGCCCGGTAGCTCAAAGACAACACGGAGCGCACAGGACGGGGCTGTCCAGGCCGAGCAAAGGCAGCGCCAGGGGAAGGTTTGCTCTCTGCAAACACACCAGGGATGAGCCCGGGGACGGGAGGAGAAGCCTGAGACAACATTAGCTAATTAGCTAAGAGCTGGTAGCTGGAAAGTGGCCTTCAGTGGGTTTGGGCTGGGAGCACAGGCACTGCCAGGCAGCTTGGCTGGGGAAAGCTTTTGGGAGCAAGGCTGGCAGCGTGTGCTTGGTTGGTTTATTGGGAGATGGAGCCCTCTGAGCACAGCAGAGCTGCACTGCAGGAAGTGTCACACCTCCACCTCCTACAGCACGCCGGGGACGCCGTGGCTGTAGCACCCAGAAGGGAAGAGAGGCAGGTGAGAAGGAAAAGCTCTGGGAATCGCTCCTGGCCGCGCCTGCCCACGTCCCCTCGCGGCAGCCCAGGCAGCCCCTCTGGGCTCCTGGCCACCGCCCCCCTCCCAGCAGCATTCCAGGACTGAGTCTCCAGCATTCAGCTGCTCCCCTCTCCTGATCCACGGGCAGCAGATGGTTCAAATGACACCCCTTGTATTTTCTGGATGAATTCATACCACCCTGCCAAGATGCTGGGGTTTTTGCTAGTGGTACATTGTGTTAGCAGTCACAAAGACCAGCTCTGCTTTGAAATGGAGCAAAACTGCAGCCACAGACAAGTGAAAGTGGCAATGAATTATCAGTTAGAGCAGATTAAAGTTATTTAAGAGGCTTTAATAGCTAGTTTTAGTTTGAGTCCCTGGGTTTGCTGAGTTTCTGATGCTGCACAGCATCACAGCAGCAGTTCTTCCTGCAGCTGATTTCATTATCATTTTGGAAATTGAATCCTTGTCACAAATTTTCCAAGGATGGTAAATAAAATGTCTCCTTGCCCAGACTCCTGGTGAGTTGAACCCACGGCCTGACAGGGCTCAGGACAGCTCTGGGTGTCAGTGCTGCCCAGCAGAACCACGGGTGGTGCTGGGGGGCAGAGGGAGCAGAACTGCCCCGCTCTGCTCTGCCCAACCCTCCTGTTACAGCTCCAGATGGACCCTCCTTGACAAGAGATTTGCACTTTTCACTCGGGCTTAATTTGTCAGCCACTCCGAGCTGAGTCCTTTTCTGTCTTTCCCCACCCACTGCTTCATACTTCACATCACTGCATTCCAGCCTGAGGTTTCCAGAAACACCTCCCTTTTCCCAATCCTTTTTATTGCAATTCTGACCTCCAGAGTTCCTGTGTTCCCTCCATGCTCCACGTGACCTGCAAATTTTACAAGTTCTCCATCATATAAGTTGCTAATTAAAATAGAGAAGGGACTATAAATAGGGAGAGCCAGACAGGTCCCCTGGGACCCTCGCTGGAAAGGCTCTCTCAGATCTTCAGGCAAATACTGACAATTACTACTGAAATAAATTTCTCAAACAGTTCTTCGTGTGTCCTACACCAAGACACACGTCTCTGGCTTCCCTGGAAATGCAAAAAAGGTGTATTGTAACTGTTTGTTTCCCTTGTACCACTGGGTTGGTTAATTAGACTCATCTCACTCACTTTCAGCCAACGCATGATTTCTATTTTGATTTTAGTCACCTCTTCCAAGTGTTATGGGCTGAATTTTTTTCACTGATTAATTTCAGAGCCTTTCCAAGAATTTGTTAGGCTTTTTAGTCAGTAATAAACTGGACTGGTTTTTTTCCTTTTACATTTAGGATCTGTATTTGCATTTTGATAGTTCTGAGACTTCCTCTGAGCTCCACAAGCTGTTAAAAAGGATTGCTCCTTGTTCCAAAATAGTTTTGATTAATTCTTTCTAATTCTAAAGAGAATTTCCTCAGATCCTGTGGCCTGACCTATCCAGCACATCCAAACAAACTCTCATCTGTTTGTTCTCTGTCCTGGTCCCTTATCCTACTCCCTGGTCAGAATTAACCAGGTTATCAGGGCATTTTAGACGCTTCTGTAAACTAGATCTGCATTTCCTCTCCTCCCTTATTTCTGATGTATTTATAAAAGCACCATTTCCTCCTGCTGTTGCCTCACTTGCTAAACAAAACACACACTTTGTTTCAGGCTCTTCATTTTACCACGATGTGCCTGTGCTCTGCCTTCACCTTCAGTCCTTGCCAAGTGCTTTTTCACCTCTTCAGACCTTCACATCCCAAAGGCGCTCCCGATTCTGCCCTGAGAGCGTTTGCTCTGTCCCTGCCGCCCCTGTGGGTGGAGGATGCCCACCCACAGGGGGCTGCTCACTGCTCTGTGGGTTCTCTCTCGGCACCTGCCCTTCCTCATCCCATCATCCCGAGGGATTCACCTCCAACAGTGGTCACTCCAGAACTCCCCACACCTGAATCGCTGCCCTTTTTCCTTCCCTGCAGGAGCACCTCTGCCATCGCCATCAGCCTCTCCCAAATCCCCCAGCCACCTGCAGATCTCACAGCATGACATGTCCCTGACTCCAGTCCCTCTGCCACCCCTCTGGCCCCCCAGCTCCTAAAGCTCCACGCTCCAACTGGCCAGGCAAGCGTGTCCCACAGCCTTGGGGTCAGTCCTGTGAGCGTGAAAGGGGGAAAACCAGGAGAAATGTCTGGGGGGGAGTTCTGAAAGCCCCAAAGCCTGGCACAGTGCTTCTTTCCCATCACATCCGTGACGGGTACCTCGCACCCTGCGTAGCTCGGAGTCCCCATCAGGGTGGGTAGTAGCGACCAATTCCTCTCCTTCCCCCTCTGCTGGTGTGCTGGGAGCCGCGCCTGCAATCGAGAAAGAGGACTGGAGGCTTCCAGGTGCTCATTCTGAGTTACGAGCAGTCAGTTTCTGTCCCAAGTCCTGCAAATCCCCTAACAACCCGAAGTGAACCTCCCAGACGGGGGCTCCGGGGCATTTGCTGCTCTTGCCCTCACATTTTGATCACTTCCCCTCCCTCGCTGTCAAAGTCTCAAGCGCTTCATTTTCTGAGATAAAGAACAATGTACGTGAGAGAGATGAAGCAAAAAAAAGCAGCTCACAATTAAATATTTTAATAGACATTTTGAAGACGGTTTTGAAAGGATTTAAAATTAATATTAACAATGGTATGCATCAAGGGGCTCAGGCTGAACAATACCCATCCCTTCGTCTGCTAAAGAATGAAGTGTAAAAATGATACCCTGTAATGTTTTGTACCAGCACCCCTTTGCCTCTCTCTCCCAGGGGCAGACATCCTGGAGCTGCTGAGTGCAGCAGCTCTGCACCCCCATATTCACACCCAGCTCACGGCAGCTTTGGTGGCCCTCCTTGATGCTTTGGGTCTCCAGGTTATCCTCTCCTGGAACGTGCCCGGCACAGCCCTGGCACCACCACCACACCCAAGCTCCGGGGCATTCTGGAGCAGTGTGGAAGTGGGACACCCCCCATGCCACCAGATATCCCCTCAGCTGAGGCTAAGCACACTCTGGCTAAGAAAACATTATTTCCATTACATTTGGCTTAAACCCACTTATTTATAATTAAGTTACTGATCTGTGCGTTGGTGTAAAACGACTCTACAACAGAAGTGCAGCAATAACCCAGAACTAAATCTTTAAATAACAATTGTCAAGTGAGAAGATATATATAGAATATATCAAAACTAATAGTGTTCATCCATCTTTCAAAACAAGTTAAATGTGCCTGTTTCTTCTGGAAAATCTGTGTTTGCTCACTGAACATTTTATTTTCATTACATTTGAACCTTTCAGCAGAAATAAAATACACAATCAAAGTAGGATGGTTGTTTTGATGTGTTTCCAGGCATTTATGCATTAGAAGAAAAGGAAATGCATTAATATTCCCAGAGACATTTGTGCTGGTGACCACTGGGAAGAAGCAATATAAACAGGGAAATGTGTAATCAGGGATGACAGCTCCAGCACAGATCTTATTAACCAGAGAGTGCAGAACAGGCTGCCAAAGAAAGGAGAGTCCCAGCATTTGGGACATTCCTAGGGAGTTTGGACAGAGAGCTCAAACAGCGTGCGGGGAGAGGCTGCTGAGCCACAGGAGGGGAAGCTCGGTGACATCCTGAGGGTGGGACTCTCTCCTGGAAGGTGCCACAGTCTGCACCGAGCACAGCTGCCCTGGAAATCAAAACACTCCTCTCCGAGCAGCTGTCTCACGGGCATTGCTTTTCCTCAGAGCAATCGGGAAGCAGCCAAAAGCCCGCTGACCTTGCACTCACAGCTTGGAGGAGCTGGTTCCCAGTGAATCTGGGCGCCCCTCTGTTTCTCACCCACAGACACCCTTAGCGCAAGGGACCCTAAGAAGTCCAACTGAAGCCGACAGTGACAGGCCAAGCTCTGGAAGGAATTAATTCCTTTAACATACAGGGAATACGTCTGAGGGTGACCATTCCTGGGCACCGTGGCACTGCCCATCCCACCACTGGGGACCCACCTTGAATAAACAGTTCCGTGACTCACCTGTCTCAGGAGCCTCCGGTCACCACCGGCACCAGGAGACCTGAAAGGGAAACAGACTTTGTTGTTCCAAAAGCACATGAAACACATTGTCCACGAGGAATTCCGCAGAAAGCTGAACTGTTCTTTGTCAGTGCTTACTGCACGCTGCTTGGCATCAGCTGCAAGCTACTACATTATGCACCCAGCTCTGGGGCTAGACAGGAACGCAGAGAATCACAGCCGTGAGAATTTGAAGAAGTGTTGCTCCTAAAGCAATTAATTATCTTAAATACTTCCAAGCCTTTGTGAACAGATGTAACCTCATAAAGAACCCATCATCCTCAAGTTCCTCAACTCACTGTATCTTCGCATTCATTGCTAACACTACTGAATTTCCTTTTGGATCCTTTAAAGATATCTCATTTATCTTTATTGGATTTCCTTTCACTTGGGTTTAAAGTTAAGCCATGCAAGAGAAGTTAAGCTGTAGCAGAGGAGAAATAATCAGTGCATAAAGTCTGAATCTTAACAAAGGGTGTCCCAACTGGCTGAAAATGCAGAATATTGTGCAAAATGCTGCTCTTAAGGGGCTGCCTCGAACAGGGTTCTGTGTGTGTGCTGTCACAGGTGCCAGAGCTGGGAATGACTCGTTGCACCTCAGGAAGCTGACTCTGGAACACCTGGAAGTTACTGAGATCTGCCACACCCCCAGGACTCACACAAACACATAAAGTATAAAATCAGGAAAACAGAAGAGAGTTTGGTTTTGAAGCACCAGAACCGATCCCTGGCAGACAGGAGCCAGAGGTGAGGCCAAGGCTGGGAGAACAAACACATGGAACGATTCAGTGGTTTGAGTTGGAAGGGACATTAAACATCATCCATTTCCCCCCCCAGGGACACCTTCCACCATCCCAGGTTGCTCCAAGCCCCGTCCAACCTGGCCTTGATGTTGTGTCTTGCTCAGCACATGGACGCAGGGCTTTGGGTCAGTCTGGGGCTACCAAGCTCAGGAGGAGACTCCAAGGGAAGCCAAATAAAATCAAATACATTAAAAGAGCAAAGCCATTTTCCACCATCACTCTTCCCTTGTGCCTTCTCTCTGCTCAGTCCTGCCGTGTCCCAGATGATGTTGGACACAACCCCACAAAAAGAGTCACCTCCCGCTTGGACTCGTTTTGCAGCTCACCATAAGGGCTCTCTGCAGATGCAGCCACAAACACTTCACCAGCCAAGTGCAGAAAGTAGATTTATCAAACTCTCTGAACCCCACGAGAAGCCCTCGCATGAATAACACAAACTGACTGTGCCCAGAGAATTAGGCACACGTGAAATAAACAGATTTGGCAGCGCTAAATCAAGGATTAGCACTGCTCGTGCAGCTCGGCTGCCGGTGCAGCCCCAGATTTGCAGAGCAATGAATCAAACGGCGCCGGGAAATCGCCCATGGTTTGCATTTTGATCTGCCGAGGAGCCGCAGCTCCCGACTGCGCTCTGCCACTTGCGCCGCCGGAGCAGATCCATCACGGCACCAAGTGGGGAGGGCTGGGCTCCCCCCTCCCCTGCTGTAAATCTCCCCCCGAGTTACGGGAGGCTTCGCTTTTAAGAGAGCCAATTAGAAAATATGGATGCTCAAGGTACACTCGTGCTGTTTACCTGAAATTGATTAAAGGCTGGAGCGAATAACTCCTCCATCATCTGTCCCAAGGGTGCAAATACAGACACTGCCAAATGTTTGGGTTTACTTCTACCACTACATTAAAACAGCTCCGCTCATAAATGGCACTTTGAGGAATACGGGCTCAGCTGCAGGGCTTTGAATCTTCTGTGATAAACTGACGTTATTTGAAGTTTATCTTTATTGAGCTTCGAGTATGATATGGTAAAAGGAAAAAAAAACCAGTAAAACTTCCATGAAATGAGTTACAGATGCAGCTGCTTTAACAGAGATTGGAAAATCATGCAGTTATTCCACATGCTGCTGCTTAGAGTGTGCTTCACCCTGCACTACAGCACTCCAAGGAACAAAGGAAATGGAGCAAAATCCAAGATGAAAACATCCCCAAAGGAGACAAGTCGTCATCCTGTGCCATTACTTCTTTCTGGATGCTCTCCACCATGACTCACGTATTTTAGCAGCTCTTCTGATGCCATTATAGTCATTTTTGAAGTCTCCTAATCTCAGTGGTTCCCATAAATCAGAATAGCTGGAATAACTCCACTGGAATTACAGGGTAACTGTGTGCAACTGACTGCAGTGAGAGCCTGGCTGCGGGTTCCTTTTCCAATTATTTGTCTAATCCACCTGTGATCCGTTTGTGAGCACAAATCCATCCCATACTACACACACCTGCAATTTCTTATCACTGACACTGGACTTTGTTGCCACAGTTTCAATTTACACTTCAATATCACAGGAAAGAGATGGAGAATGTCTCTTTCCCTGACCAGCATCTCAATGTTCTGGATTACAAAACTGTCTGCACGGAACTGAAGAACTCACTTATGTTGCCCTGGTTTCCTGTAGAACCAGATAAGGAAAAGATATTTTGAATCACTGATCATCCCAAGAAGTGTTAAAAGAAAAAAATTGTAAAAGCATAACTAAAATAAATGTTAACACACTGATGAATCAAACAGTTCAAATGTCTGGTCTGGGATAAATAGATATATATACCTTTTTCTCTTGGCAGTGTTCAATCTTACACCTATCAATGGGATATTAAAGGCTTTCAGAAGAAAATGGCAATTAAAAAATTCTGAACAAGCCATCAATAAATCAAGCAAAATAATACAGTTTTAAAGCCCCCATCTGCTGTATAGCTCATAATTAATGTGTTTCTCAAGTTGTGCTGGGATTACATTTATATTTCTATTGAAAAAATCTTGTGCAAAAATGTCCTGCAGTCCCAAATTGAAATATTAGAGTAAGTGCTAACAACTTCTCCTCCAATCCTAATTTCTAATTTTAATTTCCTGATTTCCTTAGGAATTTCACTTTCACACATTTAAATGGCTGAACTGAGGCTCCTTGAACACAGCCTTGATCCAAACTGAGGGGCAGGCAGAGGAAACAGCTCCTGCCAGGAATTCTCTGTTTCTGTTTCAAAGCCACATTTTACTTTTCACCCAGCACATTTCAGAACTGCAGTTTTCCATCGAGGCCTTGGCTCGTTTGCCAGGATTTCCCGTGGGATGGGAAGAGCCTGGTAGGATCCCCTCAGACCAAAGCCACAATCTGCAGTGAAATTGTGCTCGTTGTGTTTCTGTTTGGTTTGTTCTGCAAGCCAGAGCTCCCCCTGACTGCCCGAAATTCACCCGCTCAGGTGCCATGCCCACGCTCCAGGCTGGCCACAATTATTGCCCCCCTGTTGGGTGGAAATTAAAGAAAGAGCAGTAAAACTGCTTTAGAAATGAAATGCAGCAAGGCCAGGAGGCAAACGCAGGTACAAAGCTCTCGGCCACTCCCGAGTTAATCTGGGGTTTCACAACACGGTTTGAGCTGTCTGGGGGAAACAATTGAGTGGAAATCTGTTTAAAGTCCTGCACTTTGATTTTATCTAGGAATACAGATAATCAATCTCTGGGCTGAAAGTTGTGGATTACAAAATGTACCAGAGCAAATGGGAATTTTATTGGCTCAGAAATAAACATGAAGGGGCCAGCGCAGAGATGACCTTGTGGTGGATGGATGGCAGCAGGGGAGGAAAGGCTGCCAGCCCCGCTCTTTAATCAGCCAGGGCATCTTCCCAAGGAGGAATCCCAGCTTCCAAAATGCAGACCAGCCCCAGGGGAGGAGCTGAGCAGGCACTTCAGCTTTGGACAGCACTCTCAAGCACGTGGTGGGATTCTCGGCGTGTCCTGTGCAGGGCCAGGAGCTGGACTCTGGGGACCCTTGTGGGTTCCTCCCAGCTCAGGAGATTCTGAGATCCTGACACGTGAGCGGGGAGCCTGTTTCCCACTGCCCAGCCGTGCTCTGGGCCTGCTTTCCTGCCTCCCCCTCCAAGGGTGCTGGTTGCCAGCAGCTCCTGCAGCCCCGGGCACGCGGAGGAGCCACGGCGGGTCCAGCAGAGCACACTTCAGCACCAGAGAAACTGTTTGGGAACTTCGCTATTCAAATCTGTCCAACACTAAAAAAGGCTTTTGAAAATCTCTCCCCTCCTCAAAAAATTTCTAAGCCCCATTGGGCTTTTTTGTGAAATAGCTTTTTCCTCCCTTTTCAGTAACACAATACGTTATTCAAGAGCCAGAGAGTTGTCAGTTTTTATGTTATGATAATCTTCTCAAGCATCCAGTTCTATTCTGCTTCTTCTCTTCATGCTGTCACTCACATTCCAGCCTGTCACAAAAGAAAATGGCTGAATACATTAATTACAACTTGTTAGACCTCCATATAGTTAATGCTATTGAAAAAATCAAATCACTTGGAAAATAGCTAAAGAGAAACAGTTGCTGGTATTGCAGAATCTTTATGTGTCGCACTTCAAAGCTGGAGCTTTGCAAGACAACAAAGATGATTATTATAAAGAATGAGAAAATCAAATACAACTTGATCCTCTACCCTTGGAATGCTTTCTGAATGCATTACAATATATATTTTCTATCCTGGCAAGAGCAGTTGAACACTTTTCCCGTATTACCTTCTTTTATGGACTAATTACAAATACCACTTTGGAAATTACAGTATAAAAACTTTCTGAAGCTAGGAAGAGATCCAAGCCCCCACTCACACAAACATCCCAGACAACAGCGAGGGCTGCGCTGAAGTGAATAAAAGACAATTGTGCTGGCTCTGAGAAGACAGGCGGCTGCCCTGGGGTTGTGAGGGGAGGTGTTGCCATGGTGCCCTCAGCGAGGCTCTGAGCCCGACTCCTGCGGCTCTGCGCAGGACAGAGCTGGGTTTTTAACTGAAAAACTCAAACACACAACGAACTAATTATGCTTAAAAATGATTCACTTCTAATCTGAGACCCTAAGATCATTGTTCTGTACAAACCACAAAGCCCTGACACCCCACCAGCCTCCCCTGGGAGTCAAAATGAGCTAACCCCGAGTTCTACACGTGGCTCACACAGAGAGGCAGCTCTGCAGGAACTCCCACCAGAACATCTGTGAGGACTGCGCTGCTGATGGGAACTGACTGCACTGAACACAGAGCAGACAAATTCTTCGCAAATCTGAGATCTGTTATCTTTCTTCCTTAGGGACATGTAATTAGTCTTCTATTAGAATGAATAGCCACTCTCCCATGTACGAAACCATTGTAGTAGTGGGGAAAGACAATCAAACCTTTCCAGCTTTGAAGAAGTTACCTGAACAGCAAGACAGAAATAAAAACACCTTTGGATGATGCTGATCTTGGACCTTTGTGCCAGTGCCAGCTCAAATTCATCTTGGGGTGGCAAAGCATGAGGAGTAGGCCCAGTACCAGCGGTGCTCCGTGCGCAGTTCTGGGCTGAGACGTGGCCACAGGCAGAACTGCTGCAGCTCAGAGGAGCTCTCAGAGCTTGTCCGAGCTCTGAGGAGCTCACGGCTCTGGGAGTGTCCGGAGGCTCCGGCAGCACCTGCTCCAGAGTGCTCCTGGCTGCCAGAGAGCCCTGGCACAAGGAATCCTCCACCTGGCTGGGGTTACTCCTCTCCCCCTCTTGCCACACGGGTGCAGTGAGACTGGGGCACAGCCTGACAGGGGCTGTGATCCATCGCTGCCCAGAGCAGTGGGGCTGCCCCTGGATCCCTGGCAGTGCCCAGGCCAGGCTGGATGGGGCTGGGAGCAGCCTGGGACAGTGGAAGGTGTCCCTGCCATGGCAGGGGTGGCACTGGATGGGCTTTGAGGTCCCTTCCCACCCAGACCAGCCTGTAGGTGTCTGACTAAGCAGCTGTGCTGGTGGGACTGGTGGAACTGGTGTCAGGGGGCTGGTGCTGTACCCCAAGTGCAGCTGGGATGAGCCTTGGCCTCACTCAAGCACCTCTGGGCATTTCCTGCAGACATTCATCCTTGGGACGGACCTGCTGCAGCAGTGTGGGGACAGTCACCCTGTCCCTCCCCCAAAGTGCCCCTGAGGTGACAGCCTGCCCTCCCTCCAGCTCTCCTGGCCTCAGCACTGCCATGCTTAGACTCCCCACCTTCCCCTCGCTCCTGTTCTGTTACAGCACAGCCACCTCGGGACCACGAGGAACAGAAACAGAACAACAAAGAACTGGCAGCAAACAGCTTCCCCAGCCTCCTGCTGCACCCAGCAGGTCCCTCACTGGTAACACCATGCAAAGAGCAGAGGCACAGCTGCCCTCCGAGCTGAGGGTCTCTGCAGCATAACTGAAGCCAAAAACTCGCCCAAAGTCCCCGGACAAGTCAGTGGCACAGCGAGGGGAAGCACTCGGCTCTCTGGGGAGAAAAAGTAATGGAAACTTGTAAAAAGGTGAATTGTATCCCCGGCCAGGTCTGTGGGAAACAGCAGCAGCAGCAAGGATGAACCAAGGAAAAGTCCCCTCCAGGAGTGGTGCCCAACCCTTCCCCGAGCTCCGGAGCTGCTCTGGGTGTCCTGGGATGGGGAAATCACCGAGTAAATTGGCACCAAAATGTATGGCCCAATTTGCCCGAGCAGATGTCAAATGGCCATTAGCATTACAGTGATTAGTAAACTGAAATTACGTCTTATGGGTTTAGTGCCTTAGATCAAGCATTAACCTGCCTTAATTAAATTGCATCTCGGTAATTGATTTCACAGGGCTGAACTGTAAGTAACAAATTGCAGATGATCTGGGGTTTTATCTGGCAAGATGACATAAATCAGCCTTTACACGTTGCGTTGCCTCATTGTCTCCATCCCTTCTGTGGGGCTCGTTCACTGCCTTTATCTCCACACATCCTCCTCTGACTTTACACCTACATTTAATCACTGCTGCTTTTCCTGCTCCAGCAGAGGAATGTCAGAGCTGGGTATCGCAGGGTAGGCAGCACTCAACATCTGATCCCTGTGCCTTCTCCCCACCATGAAGCTTCTTTTCACGTGCAGAACCACAGCTATTTGTTCCACTCGCCCAGCCCCAGCCAGGGAGTGCCTGAGTGCGCACAGCAGCCTGGGACCGGGGCAGTGAGCCAGCCAGGGCACAGCAATCCCGGTGTAACCTGGGCTTCTCCCAGCTCTTCCCACGCTGCGCAACAGCTACTTAAATAGAGTAACAACATAATTATAACAGTTTCACTCGCTTTTAGCGACTCCGTTCAATATTATCCAATACATTAGATGGGAGCAATCGGTGTGACCAAATACCGATCAATTCCCTGTCCCGGTGCGTACCCAGCTTCTTCCCCGAGGGAGGGACCGGCAGATGCTCTTGGTGGCAATTATAGCCTTTTAAAATAAGGGTCACGAGCACAACCAGGAGCTTGGGGCTCGAGGGCGAGGAGGAAGGAGAGGCAGCATGAGCTGACCCAGGGGCTGCAGCCCAGCCCCCCGCCCACGCTCCTGTGGCACTGCAGCCGCTGCAGAAACCCCGGCTGATGAAGAGGAATCAGCCTTCCCTGGCCCTGAGGAGCACGGAGCAGCTCCAGGGCAGGGTGCGGAGCTCCAGAGAGCCACGAATCAGCAAAGCCCTGGGCCCCAAAGGGCACCACGTTCTCTCTCGTGCCCGGGCTGTATTTTACCTGATTATGTTCCCCTTTGCCTTCCAGAGGAGCTGTCAGTCCCAGCGCAGCTCAACGCAACCCAGAACAACAGGCGGAAAAATTGCTTGAAACACATTTTTGTAGTGCCTGCCTTGGTGCTGTCGCCTGACAGGAGTATCTGGGAAATCCACTCATGCAGAGAACCCTCCACATCCACCGAGGCACTCTGCAAAGCAGCTCCCAGGGAAGTGCAGGCTCAGAGATGGACTGTGGGGGGAAAACTCTCCACAGGAAACACATCTTGGTTGGGAGGTTTGTGGCATTTTGCAAATATCATACACATCCACATTTGGCATGCAACACAGGTCCCTGAGTCGTATTTCTGATCCAGGTATTTCTGTAATGAGCAGTGTCAGGCAGCCCTGGCGAGAGGCAGAGCTATCAGAGCTCCCCAAAGCCTCTGCGATAACCCAGGCACGCTCTGACTGCATCCATCTAGAATATGAGCTTAGAACAACACACTAATTATTCATGGGCTATTAGTGCTCTTTTTCCCTGCAGCACGAGACACAGAGAAAGCCTCAGAATCCCATTTTTCTTTCCTTGCAAATAGCAGGAGCAGAATGTAGCAAATTATTCCAAAAGGCACCTCTGAGAAAGAGACACAAACAAAAGCCCATTAGCAGACCCCACGCCACACGTTCCCCGTAACACAAGGGCAGCAAACCCTCCGCCTGCCACTCACTGTTAGGGAAAGCACAGCGACCTTTCCATTCTTTTTTTTTCCCTTAAACGATTTACAGCTGCATCATTCCAAACCTCCCCACTGTTTGCTCCTGCCTTGCTACTGAATTCCTCAGTGCCACGCTTCCAGCAGCTGGCCGAAGCACAGCACCCCGAGGAGTCACACTCAGGAGACAAAACACGGTCACAGCGAGGGGAGGGGCACAACATCCCAAGAAGGTGCTGCAGGGATCCCACCACTACAAACCAGAGCCTGGCACCAAGCCCTGCTGCTGGATTCTCCCACTCTGGTGCTGCCTGGGCTCCACACCAGTGTTTGGGTTTAGTCACATGAGTTATCATTAATGGAGTTTGTCAGTAGTTGTTTCAAGCGTGTTTTAACTTCTTCCAGTTATCCAACAGAACCCAGAGACTGATGTTTTCCCTCTTATTTCAGGTGGTTTTATACCCCCCAGGCTTCCAAGGAAGCTGGAGCTTCCCAGAGACTGACTGCTCTCCTGGTGGCAAGCAGTAATAAACAGACTAAATTAAATTTTATTAACAGTAATTTTTTCTACGATATCCATTAAAACACACGCTTGTCATCGTGGCCAGGTGTTGTCACCGGTGCTGTGCCAGCAGCCCGTGTCACCTGCGCAGGGGGAGCCAGAGCAGCAGGAAGGAGACAGCAGGAAGGAGAGAGAGCAGCTCTCCAAGGCACAGCAGCCCGGGGAAGGGAGGCTGAAGTGGGCAAGGAAAATCAGACACCACGGAGGAGCTAAAATATCATTCCCTGTGCCTGCTGACACTGCTCCGTGCATCAGCTTGATCAAACCCTCCAGACACCTGACAGGTGACACCTCTACTGGATTTCTTGAGAATCAGTAGCTGTAGGAAGATGCAGCTGGTCCCACCAGCACACAGGAGATTTACAAGATAAAAGGCAAACACAGATGTACAAGAAAAAACTTTGCCAGCCACTCGGAGGCTCTGTGATAAAGTGACAGCAAGAGGCAGTGAGAGCTGTGCTGCACAGCTCCTGCGGGCAGCACGTGGGGGGCTGGGATGGCCCCGAGCCCCTGACCAGAGCTGAGCCCACGCTGCCAGCCCTGCAAAGCCTCACAGAGCACAACTGCTCCGGGCCTGGCCAGCACAAACCAAATTACTCCTTTCTATCGAGTTACCCTGAATCACAGGGCCTATCAAGCTAGGAGAAACCAGCCCTTATCCAATTGTTCCCAGATTAATTGCTGCCACGGAAGCACCACTTCCTCCAGCTGTACAAGTACAAGGAGCGTCTCATCCGACAAGAAATGAGGATGGATTGAGTAGAAAAAACCCCTTTGGGTTGGAGCATGTTCTCCATCCAGCACTGCAGCTTGGGAAGGAGGTGCTGAGGGAATTCGGGAAAGGAGGCAGCAAAGGCAGGAGGCAGATCCACGAGCTGTCACTCGGCTGAGAGCTGTCCTGCAGGGCAGGGGGGCCCAGCTGGCCCCTGAGCAGTGACCGGGGCAGTGGTCAGTGTGTCAGTGCTGGGACTGCAGAGGGGGTGAGAACACACTGGGACCTTTGCTCTCCAATGAAATACAGAGACAACCTAAAAATGCCTCAGTGTGTGGCTGCTCTGCCAGCAAGGGATGGGCACGGCGCGTTGGGAAAAACCAGAGGGATCCACCGAGCAATGGCTCCGGTACCCTGAGACCACACCCTGCAGTGAGCTCCTTCCTACTGTCAGCAGATTATCATCTGCCTTGCTGGCTGTTTCCAGGACACTTCTCCTGGATCCTACCCCAGAGCAGTTTTCTGCACTCGTAGCCCCAGTGTGCCCAGTGACTCTGTACACTCATCTCAGTGATGGCACCTTACCTGGAACTGTTCCTGTTACACAGTAAAGGGACGTGCAAGGTGATGTGAATTGCTGCTTTAATAGACTTTCATTGTCTAATGTCCATGTTCATAAAATATTCAAGCATCTCTTTCCCTGTTCTGGTGCTGCAGGGGAACATCTGGTGTGCACACACGGAGAGCTGCGTGCCCACACGGAGCTCCTGCTGGTCAGCAGCACAGAGCTCCCCGCCCTGGACCCACTCGGGTCATTAAGTGACCATAACCACGCTGCTCACTCCAAAGGACACCGACTGCGGCCCCTGTTGTCGGGGGGAACATTTGGGAGCTGCAGAGCAGCAGTGAGCGCTGCCCTCAGCTCCCCCGAGTGCCAGTGGGACTCTCGGAGCTTTCATTAGCTCTGAGATGGCAAGGCCCGGTTACTTGTGCTCCCTGCTCAGCTCCTCTTGGCAATTAGGCTCCCTCCCCAGCAGAAATGTCTTTATCACTTGGCATTTCCCAGCTGAGCACATGCTCATCACGCAGCTCTGATTTGTTTATTCCGCTCCAAACTCAGGATCGTTGCAGTTCATCCCACAGTGCACATTCCTGGTTATTTCTAATGAGCGACATCGAGTACAGCTGCTTGCAGCACAAACCAGGGCTGGTCCTCAGGTGCTGCAAGGCCAAATCCCCTGGCTACACCCATTTAGAGGCACTGCCAGCCCAGCAGCCAAGCTGCAAGGAATGGTTCATCCCGGGTGTGGCTCAGAGCCCAGCAGAGTCAATGGTGGAATCTCTCACGTATTTAAAGGATGTGTATCCATTACCTGCAGTTTCAGTAGAAGGCTCATGAGAGTAGAAAAGTAATTGTGGAGCTGCCTGGGACAGGATTAATCTTGCTGCCACATCTGGGATTAGACAAGGCAAGACCCACGGGACAGTTTGGCTGCAAATGAAACCCCCAGGTGACCACAGCGCACTGGGCTGGGGCTGCGAGGAGTGGGCAAACCCCAGTGAAGGCTGGCTCGCTGCCCTGGTGCCTCTGCAGTGGCAGGAGGCAGTTGAGGGATATTTTTTTAAAATGTCTTTGGAGTGATTTTAAGTCATATATCAAAGTTGCTTTTGTTTATTTCTTCCCATCAATCATTCACAATGGGAGACTCACCTGCTATTATATATGCAGATGTGGGGCACTAAGAGCTTCAAAAAATGCAACCTGCACCAATTAAAGACTTTGATTGGGAGAGTTCGCATCCCTTGTTTGTTTTTAATTAGGAATCGAGTCTGTTAATGCGTAATACCCTGTTGCTCCCCCTGCACAGAGTAATAAACAGTCTCCTTGCTCTGACTAAGCAAGAGGAACACCCTGTACACCAGAGCTGGTGATCTGAGCGTGCTGAGCTCAAACCCGGAGGTTCCTGCTCCCACCCATTTCCCATCACCCGTTATTCAAACTCCCACTGCAATTGATAATTGGTTTCACTGAAGGAGTGGAAGAAAACTAACAGTGCTGGTATCATCCATTCATGTCTTTTCTTTCACCTCAGCAGATCACATGGAATTTTACCATCTTCCCACTCCTGTGCCAATGCTCCTGCAGCAGCTTAACCAGACAGAAGGAACACAGAGCACGGTGAAACCCTAAGGCTGCTACTGCAGGCCTGCTTTGAGCCCCTGCAAATGATTATGAAGTTGTAAGGCATTATCTGCATGGCTTGTGGTCATTTGCAAGGGATGCCCATCCAAGACTTTACTGCTACATCATATTTGGCCCTCCTCAGAGAGGAGATTCCCAGGTTGTGCCAAATCTGCCACTTCCTTCAGACAAACTGATCAGGACCTCAGCTGAAACAATTCACCCAGCAAAACTACCAGGATTCATGTAGCAAGAAAAGGGAGATTTGCTTGTATGAACATGAAGAAAAACTAATACAAAAATGAAAGAACCCAGAAAGGTCATCTGGTCTGTGTAAAGCTGAATTTCTTTTCAGCATCCAGCATGACAAGCAAGTCATGTCTCCAACACACACCGACATTAGCACCTGCAAACCACTCTGCACTTCAACATAATTCATCATTTAGGATATTGGATGTTTTGAATTAGCTCTTCTCTGTTTCTAAAGAGCAATTTACCACAAGTAAAAGTCTCTGTAATTATTGGCAACTTAAAGAAAGGTAGAAAATTGGGAGGTTTTTCTTTTTCTTCTTTTTTTTTTCAGTCATTAGATGATTGAGTTGATAGAAGAAGGAAGAATCTGACAGATTAAACAGTTCTTGAGGAGACATGTCGGCTTCAATAATTTCAGAGCATTAGAACTGTCAAGCTTTCAAAATAGGAAAGACTGTATCTACAGAAAACAAGGTTCGCCTAATTGGCATGCGTGAAAACCTAAACTGGGGCTAAAACTCTGTGATTAAAGGCTTTTGCTGATTACAGAAGTTCTCAAGCAGCTCCATCTGTGGGGGGGTGCTCCTGCTCTGGGACATGGTCAGTTCTGGCCGTTCCTTGGGCTGTGCAGGCGCCCCGGCAGCCACAGCTGGACATCAGCCCTCACCTGGCCGGGCTCTGGCTCTGCTTTACCCGACACGGAGCTCCCAGCACCTCTCAGCTGTGCTCTCACAGCTCTGCTCCCTGCATATCCACAGCTCAGAAAACTCAGCCTGACACAGCCAAGCCTGCACAGCACATTCCCGGCCACTTCTCTATGAAATGGTTATTGGATAAAAGGGGGCTTAGGAGGGAAATTGGTAACAATGCTCTTAGTCAAAAGGTATTGGTCAAACTACTGCCAAAATTCATTGTTTCCAAGAGCACAGCAAGGGAAATACCAGTTTGGGCTGAAAACGTCCATGTTCTGCTGCCTGAGATAAAAATGTAACATCTGATATGGGAACAGTGGGTAAAAGATCCAGCTGTTTGCCCACCCCAGTGTAAACAGGCCGTGGTTGCAGTTCTTCCACCCCTGGATCCCTGGCTGGCACTGGCAGGCTCCAGGCAGGCACTTCCTGGCCTTTTCCTGGAACAGGCTCCGAGCCCCAGCCCCAGGGCAGGGCTTGTTCGGATTCCATCACAGCTCCGTCCCACAGCTCTGACTCCGCTGCACCGGGGGTCACACCCCGGGGAGTCCATCAAATCCCACAGCTGCACACACAGCCAAACACAAACACAAAGCCAAACACAAAGTGACTCAGATGGCTCCGAAGTACAAAGAGCTGAGTAATAAAAATCCCAAGTGGCTTTCTCCAAGATGCCGTCTGTCCCAGGTCAGCAGAGTGATTTCATTTGTCATCTCTGCACTTCCCAAACCTGACTTTCATGGAGAAGTACATTCCACAATGCATGTCAACCTTTATTAATCTGATTTTCTTCTTCCTCTCCAAAGATATCTAATGGTTTAGTAATGATCAATATTCTTGCTCTGATGATAAACAGAGACAAATGAGCCTGTGCAGCCTGGCTGGGATTTGTAATTACCACCTCCGTAGGCATCCAATTCCAGCTGATGGGAGGGTGACAGAGCTGCCTGGTGGCTCTGACAGAGATGCATTTGCAGAGGGCACTTGGCACGCAGCTGTCACAGGCTCATTTCCTCCACTACATCCAGGCCACTGCTACCAGCACGGCCCGGTGTGGGCGTATTAAACACAGTGCCCTGCCACCCCTCCTAATGAATTCCTGAGGGAACAGCTCAGAGGGCAGCAGCTGCCACCTCGCCCAGCCTCCAAGAGCTTCGTTTGCCAGAGTGGCTTTGTCTGGGACAACGTGGGATCAATTCCTCAGCGTGCAGGGCAGGGGTGGCCGTGGCAGAACACAGCAGTGCTGGTGCTTTGCTTCACTGCCAGCCCCTTCCTGGGGCACGGACAGCCTTCGGGGACAGAAACACCCGAGCTGGGGCCAGGGGGGTCCTGCCTGTACTGGGAAGGTGACGAAAAAGCCCTTGCCACTCAGTTCCCTGCTGCAGATCCACCCCAGGGGAAGGTGTCCCTGCCCATGGCAGGGGCTTGGAATGAGATGAGCTTTAAGGTTCCTTCCAACCCAAACTGTTCCACGATTCCATGAACGGAACAAGATTGGGATGGGGGAGAGGGAAGGACTCAAAATACTTCAGCATCTCAAGCAAAAATAAGCCAGAGCCATGCCTCCAGTGGGTTTTGCTGGAATGAGTTGAAGAGCAGTGATTCNGGCTCAGTTCCCTGCTGCAGATCCACCCCAGGGGAAGGTGTCCCTGCCCATGGCAGGGGCTTGGAATGAGATGAGCTTTAAGGTTCCTTCCAACCCAAACTGTTCCACGATTCCATGAACGGAACAAGATTGGGATGGGGGAGAGGGAAGGACTCAAAATACTTCAGCATCTCAAGCAAAAATAAGCCAGAGCCATGCCTCCAGTGGGTTTTGCTGGAATGAGTTGAAGAGCAGGGATTCTTTGCCTGGTTTCCTCTCGGAAAAGAAAGCTGGGAGAGCAGAAGCGGGAGGCTGGCAGTGGGTGCAGAGGTGCAGCAGGTGAGACACCAAGGACAGGGCCCTGCCCTGGCCCCGCACCACCCAAACAAAACAAGGCACAGAAAAATCTCATTCCTGAAGCCACTGCGCCCCCATCAGAAATGAGAAATTCCTCTTATTTCCCACTGCTGGGTGATTTCAAGAAGAAGCCTTTGCTTGCCGTAGACACCAGTGCACATCGATGACTTCTGGTGCTGCAGAGAACAACCGAATTGCCTGTCCTCAGCCATTTGTGCTTCTCCTTTCAGCAAAACTCAGCAGCCACCGATAATCAGGTTATTATAGCCAGTATCAAGGTATCATTCAGGCAGTTGAGGTTTCTTTCAGCTACTGTGTCTTCAACCATTTCAAGTGTTTTAAGCATAATTGTGTTTTCATTATAATGTTAAAACAAAGAGGAGATTCTGATGCCTTTGATCTTGTTTAGGAGTGATCAAAATTCATTGTTATTGTTATAAAGAAGAAAACATCTGTATTAGCAGATTTTCACTAAAATTATTCTGATTCTTTATGTATGCATGCCAGAGTGCCAACTTCAAAGGAATTTCACAAACCTACAGCAGCTAAAGATGCAGACTCAGATTTTTCTTTCATATTATAAACCAAATAGGACAGATAAAAGCTTTACTAACCTTGGGGTGCTCTTCCTCACAGTGCCAAAGGCTCTCTGACACGCATAAGGGAGCCACATCCAGCTCACCAAGAACAAACACGAGTTGATGCTTTTCTCCCAGATCACATAAAGGAATTTGAAATACATGGTAAGGCCTTTTTTGGAATGTGAGCTTAAAGAGCCCAGAATTTCTGAACAGTGACAGAGAAAAAATGTGCAAGCTCGATACTTGCCTGATGTCCAATCCTGCCTGGCTTGGCCAAGGAAAGGTGAATAGTGGCAGACGTGTCAATATATTGAAATAAGAGCTGTTATTCTCTGTTGCTATGCAAGATAAGATCTGAAGTGCAGGCACTGAACCAAAAATCCCGGTCCAAAGCAGAAGGAGCTGCCTGTGTGAGGAGGGAACCGGGAACAGAACTGTCAGATCCACTGCTGCTGCACTTCTGCGCTACAAAGGCACCACAGTGCTCCACAAAAAAGGCCCGTGCTGGGAGCAAATTGCACTCCGTGAGAGCTGCTCCATCACACCTGGAAAGCATCCCGGTGCCTGTGCTTCAGAGCGCTGCTCCTGGCTCAGCTCAGGAGCTCTCTGCTGTGCTCCACGCAAGGCGGGTCACTGCTCCCGGCGTGGCACTGCACTGCTCCCCGAGCAGAGCTCAGAGCAGCAGCAGCTTCTGCTGCCCTGCCCGGGAGGACTGGCACATCCCAGACCCTTCCTGGTGCCCGGGGCTGCCGGAGCACCCGGGCACTACATGGGCTGCCCTGTGGAACAGCAGGTCACTGGCAGGACACACCAGTTCTGACACCAGCGGGAGACTTGCAGACATTCCAGTGGGTCCTATTTCTGATCTGCCAAATCAAATCCGGCCTCTGAGCCACACAGCCCAGAGTCACAGCACTGCCCTGACCACTGCCACACCAAAGGGCTCCCAGAGAGGTTCTGACACTCCTCCACACACCCCAAACCCCTCCTGTCCACTCCTCCACATACCCCAAACCCTCCTGTCCCCTCCTGCTGAGCCTCAGCGTGAGCTCTCTGTACCTGCTGACACACACGGTGCACCTCAGCTTTGGTAAATCAAAACATGCTCAAAAATTCAATGCTTCCAAGTAAATGTGATGCATTTCCTGAGGAAAAATTAAGAGATGAATTTTAAGCAATTATTCAATTAACAATTGTTATGTGTACAAGAGAAGCTGATTTATGGGCAGCTGTTCATACAGGCAACTGCTTTAATTGGACAGTGCGCTCCTGGCTTCTCCCAGCCCTGGCTGTTTAATTAATGTTAAACAGTTCAATACCCATTTAACCTACCAGCATATGGAGAATCTAACTAACGCTGCAGAGGGAGGAGAACTCCATTCATTTCTAATTGTGCTGTAATAACATAAAGATGTCTGAAGTGCACTGGAGTGCAAACCTGTGAGGTGAAACAGATTCAACACCAAGAATACATCCAGGTATTCAAAAACACAACTTTGCCTTCACAAATTGTGCTCAACCTCCTACGGTTGTGCCCTTATTCCTACAATTTCCAGATATAAGAAAGGAGGGCGATTAAGAGAAAAAAAAAACCCAACACAAACGGACATTGGAATATGACAAGATCAGGCATCCTGCAAAGCCACCCAGGAAAACAGAACCAAGGATCAAACCCAGACACCTCAGTGTTCAAGGCACAACACCAACTGCAGAAAGGCTCTCATGTACTGCTGCTGACAAACAAAGCATTCTGAAGTCCTGCTGCAGAGAATAAAAATTCATTCTGGCTCCATTTTGACAAGGTCAGTAAGTGTAAGTATCTCATCACACAAACCCAGGTACGAGCTGACGTGTTAAGCACTGCACAGACTCGTTCAAGGTCAGTCAGTAGGTCCCTGTTGGCCTCTTCCATCTCTTCAATCCATTGGGACACTTTTGAACCCAGCTCTTGTTTGAAATTCAAAGCTCACAGAGCAGCATTTAACAATCCCACAGAGCATTTTGTTTCAACTGAGAACAAAGGTTTCAGAGGTACTTGCAGTTGCTATGAATAAATTCTTAATGGCAAATTTCTTAAGTAAATAGCATCCTAACTAATATTCTTAGTAAGTGAAAATTAAACCTGACACTCAGCTCAAATACTCTGGTTTTAAATCTCCCCATTGCTAAACCTTCAAAAAAGGGAACATTCTGTTTGAATTTGTAAATTATTTGTGTCCACTGTATGATTAACTATGAGGGGATTTATTCACTCTGAGTTATGTGTGACAGACTCTAAACTCACAGACTGCCTGGGTCACACAGCCAAGATATAAATAAAGGCAAACTTTGTCTCCTGACAGTGGAGCCAGTGTGAGCCCGAGGTGCTCCTGCAGACCACAGAGATAAATTATCAGTGGAAAGGGGCAGGTCTGTAAGGAAGGTTTGTTCCTTCTGGCCACACTCCAAGCTCTCTGGAAAAGCCAGCACAGCCCCTGGAGCTGTTCAGCCCCAGCAGCACAGAGGTCCTGCTGAGGGAAGGAGGTGGCTGACTGCAAGGAGCGGGGCATTGCTCGGCTGTGGCACCAGGAATCGCCCTGGCCTGCCTGGGGTCTGGGAAAACGCCAGGAGCCCCCACACAGCCCAGCCAGACGTGAGCTGAGTGTGCACATCAGGGGCCCTGGGGCACCTCCAGAGCAGTAACACATAACAGCAGTATTTCACACAAACACTTCCAGAGGTGGCACCGCCACAGCTGCGCTCTTTCACCCCGGCGCAGGGGCACAGGGGTGAGCTTCGGTACAGGATCGTGTCCTGAGCCCTGGAGCCTGCGGACAGCCAGCACGCAGAGGGCTCACTCTGAGAGCCAGCAGCACCAGCCTCACTCACGAGCCCTGCAGAGCTGGCAGTGCCTGGCCAGAGCCTTGCAGCCCCTGAAAAGCCGGGGCTCCTTCCCCGGCACAGACACAAACTGCAGTGACCGGGCTGCTGCCTCTGGAGCAACCGAAAGGGAAGCAAGGCTTGCAAGGACAGATGGCACCAACAGTGCTGAGACAGCTGGAGGACAAGGCTCGAGGTCCCTCAGACCTGAGCCTGAGGGCATCTGCTGTCCCCTCCAGTGGGAGACGTTCCCTTCTCCTGCAGTTCTGCCTGGCACTAACAGAGGCAGAACTAAACACAGGACACGACTTCTGAGCGAGCCTCAAGTGCCATGGCACAAACAAAGCAGATCTGCTAGCAAACCTCTGTAGTTATTTATTCGTTCAAGTGCTGAAAGAACGATAATTTCCAGCTCAAATGGGCAAACAGGGCAGAGCTGAGCAGTAACACAGCACAGAGGGATCATCAAAGCTTTGCTCTTCTGATCTACGATAGACTCAGCCATCAGAAACCTTCCACCTCAGCGCTTTCATGTGCAACAACACATTAAGCGCTAAAACACAGATTACAAGGGAAATACACTGTGTAAGACTTATTTTCCTCTCTCAAGCACAGAGACATTTTTGCAGATGCACAGAGTGATGCTTTTGTTTGGACTATAAATGACCCCAGCTCAGGGGGTCCAAAACCAAACTTCCATGAAACAAAATTGTTTTCACTTCAGGGTGAAAGAATGCAAAAAGGTTTGAATTCAGCTTCATTTGAACACCTCCTGCTGAACTGTCCTCTCCAGCAGCTGAAGCAAAAGACTGTTTGTGTCACCTTAGCAACAGATCCCTCAGGCACCAACCCACTGGGGCTCATTTATGGCACACTGGAAGTGGCAGCATCCAAAGATCCCAGACACCAATTCCTGCTCTGGGAGAAGAATCTCTTCAGCTGGGAAAACAGGTTAACCTCAGTGAGCCATCCCAGCCTTGCCCGCTGTCCTCACTTGAGCCCCTGACACTCCAGAGAACGATGTGCCTGTGTCCCAGGGAAAGGCAGGGGTGTCACCTCTGTGCACACAGGGACACCCCGGCCCTGCTCCCCCTTCCTGCCACTGGCAGGTGACTTTGTGTCACACCCAGCAGAGGTTTGGTTATTCCAGCCTGTTCCTAGGCTTGGACAGGGTGGATGTAAACATCAGCCAGCTGGGGGAAGCAGCCTGGGTTCCATGCCAGCTGTAGGGGTAACTGTGAGGCATCGAGGGTGCACTGGGCAATGCCAAACAGAGCAACTCTGATTTGGACTCCTCAGCCTACAAAACATCCCAGATCCAACCATGAAGGGAGGCAGGCAGGGTTTGTCTGTCCCACTCACATTTTGGTGTAGTGAAAATGGAAGAATTACATGAGGAAAATGAAGAGAAGTGATTTTTTCCTATATCTATAAAGTTTGTGTCACACTTGATGGCTTCTATGAACAAAAAATGTTCATAACATTGTGAGTCTGAGAAGAAATTTCCTTTTAGCTATCTGCAAATGAGGTCAATTTCTTTCTTAGGTGGTTTTTGACAGGTTAATATTCATGCTTGGCTTATGTGAGAGCTGGGGATGTATAGCTTGTCAGGAGCCCTGACACCTCAGGTTTCTCACAAGCCAGACTGAAGCACCTGTGCAGGCACCTTCCTGCTCCCCAGCCTCTCCCCAGGACACTGAATTCCCCAGAAGGTGAACACAGAGCCCATCTCCTGTCTGGCCAGGCACAGCTGCACTGCTGATGTGGGAAACGCCTGAATTTGGGTCAGATTAGGGGATTTCTGCCTCTGCACCAGGGGGGGATGAGAGTCAGACACACTAATGAGCAGTGAACACCCACTGCAAGTCTCACACCGTGTCCATCAGCAGAGCAGCTCTGACCCACCGGGGAGAAGAGCTGGGTCCCCCTGCCCTGTGCACACTCCGGGTGTTTTATCTTACGCCTCGACACCTCTCCGTGGTCACCACCAAGGCCATGACAGCATTTCTAGTTCTCTTCCTCATGTTCTTCGTAGAAGTTCATCTTTCACTTCTGCAGCTCTTCCAACACCATCTAAACTTCTCTTACATTTTATTTCTGTGTTTCCATGGAGCACCAGACAGACAAGTGCACGAACCTGCTGGTGGCAATAATTATGTCTCCTGTAAACACAGAGCTTTCTGGTACTAAAGCCCCTGCAAACATTTGACAGTTTATAAATTCCTGGTGGTCGATTCTCTGAAGCTTTGTCAATACAAACTGAGCAGCCACCTTGGGGTCTTTGTATGGGTTGTTTGTTTTTCTTTAAACCCTTCATTTTCCCCTTTCTGCAGATTATCTCTTCTGTCTTAATAGAAACATAATAGAACTGTATGAAATACTTGCTGAATGCTATTTAATATTGCAGATAACAGGCCCAAAGCAAGTTATCCCCTGCTATGCTCTTCAACATAACACTTAACTCTGTGCACAGCAATAATACTGTACAGCGTGCACCATCAGCACACAATAAACTGGAGATTGATAATCAAACTTTTACCAGAATTCTCGCATTTATCCAGCCACCTGCTGCAGAACTCCTTGAAAAGAGGTTTCCCAGAGAAGCTGCAGCTGCCCCAGTCCTGAAGTGTTCCAGGCCAGCTTGGAGCAACCTGGGATAGTAGAAGGTGTCCCTCTCCCTGATGGGGGGCTGGAACAAAGCGAGCTTTAAAGTCCCTTCCAACCCAAGCCATCCTGTGATTCCATGAAAATTTCACCTAAATCAGTTTTCTTGTGATCCTTGCTTTCTGTAGCAGCAGCTGCTCTCCAGAGGGTCACAAAAGGTTTTCCAGCAAAGACAACACAATCCGAGTTCCGTAACAGGTACAGAGCAGGACTGCAGCTCTCGGGAGCACAGGGAACTCCCTGCTGACAGCCCAGCCTCCAGGGTGCTGCCCAGCTGAGCTTCCTGTGCCACCCCCACCTTCTGGAGCAGCTCGGGCTCTCTGGGGCTCAGCTGCTGCCCACCAGAACGAGCCCTGTGAGCAGCAGGGCCAGGCAGCAGCACCAGCCCGGGTGTTGTCCTGCACCCACTCTGCCGTGGCCCCGACCCACAGCTCTGCCACAGCCAAACCGGGCTCCAGACCCCCTCAAAACCAGCCAGATTTAGGGCTGTCAAGTACAAAGGCATTTCTTTCAGTTAAGCCATTCGTCATGGGTTTGAAGCAGCAGTGCCCAGCAGCACCAGAAACAGAGGGCAGTGCCCAGAGGCACAAGAACAGACTCTTCTGTCAGAGATACAGCCCCTGGTGCAACACTTGGCCTGCCGTGCCTGGGTACGGCAAAAAGACACACACTGGTTTCAGACGAGAGCTCCGAAGCTACTCAACGCGTGAGAAATGTCACTGGCTCTTCCCTCTCCCATATCCTCGATCACCTCGTTCCTTTCCCTCCTCGCTGTCGTCACACACACGAACCAAACTATAAATTTCCTTTGCAGAGGTAATAAATTACCCCTTTTCTAAGCCAGCCTCTTGCAAACAGTATCTGTTGTTCTACATGCAGGGGACATAAAGAGGTCCCCAAGGCAGCCAGAGACTGGTTTGATGTCCTGGAATGCTGAGGATGGGGCCCAGTGGGAGGCTCAGTGCAGACAAGACAAATGAGATGCCAGCCCACCAACAAGCCCCGGAGGTGGCCGGGCCCCGGTGACGCTGACGGGGACATCGGTGTTTGTCAGCTCCGGGCTGCCAACGGGGCAGCAGCGACAGCCCAGCCACACTGCACGGGGCTGGAGAAGCTGCTCTTCAAGCAGAGTATGCAAAACCTGGGGAGACCTTCTCTGGCAATTGTACAAGAACTTTAGCAATCACTTTGCCAGGCGCCTTCCGCTCTATCTAAGAGGCATCCCATTAACTTTTCTTTTTCCTAGTTCAGTACATCTCTTCACTATGGGCTTCCAAGGCCTGGAGTTTGAAGAGTTGTAGTCATCTCTTTGTCAGTGGAAGAAGATGATAAAACCAGCTGGATTTCATAAAGTACTTGGAGTATTTAGAAATTAATTGCATATTGCCTTTTTTATTATTTATTATTAATATTCAAGGAGATCTTTCAAAAGCTTCAGGTAGTCTGTATCTTCTACCATGACACCAAAAATTTAAGTGCTTTTTGGTGAGCTTCTGCCTTCATGATCAAAAGGCATCTCACCATATGGGAAAAAATGCAGGTTCCCACTCCTATTTGCAATTATAAAATAAGGAGTTGAATTCCAGCTAAGCTCCGCCTCACTGATGGAAGTGGAAGTGCAGCACCTGAGAATACAGACACTAATTGTCACTTCCCTTAATCACATCTATTTTCTACACATTCTGGTGCTTTCTATGGCAGAAATCCCAGTTTTCTGGCAACCACTTGGGGTTGTGCTGGGGATGTATTGGCCTCGGCACATAGTGGAGGAGCAGGACTGGGATGGACCTGGAATGGGCTGATCCCAGAGGTGGGTTCCTCTTGGGTTTTTTCCACAGCTGTCCCCAGAGTTCCTGCAGAGGAGCAGGGACCTGCAGGGCCTGTGCGTGCACTCAGGCCACACTCCCAACACAGCTCACACCTTTCCTGCTCTCCCAGAACCCACGGGCACTCCAGGAGAGCAGCTCCACCCTCCCTCCGCTGCCTTCTCCTCCTGCTGAACAGGCGCCAGGCATTAACACCGAATAAATAACAGCTTCAGAAAGGGAAAAGGCAAATGGAGCAGCTGTTGCATTTTTAAACATCCCATAATCCCAAATAAATATTTCAGTTAATGAGTGTCTGATAATGAAGCAAAGCTGTTTGTTAGGAAATATGTCTCTATTTTTAAAGGTTACCATTTATAATTGTTTAGCTTTGTGCTTCCCTCTCTTCTCCCAAGCAACCTGTTTTCAAAGACAGGGATTTTCAAACTGTTCCTTTCAACTAAAAAAACCAAATATGTTTCACAACATAGTTCCACAGTGTTTGGATGCAGCTTCCGTATTTCCTTCTTCTCATGTCACAGTCTTCATTGGCCGTGAAAACAAGAAACAAAGTCACTTCCCAATTTATCACGCACGTACCTCTGTGTGTTTAACTTTACACAATCTCATCCTCCCAGCAGCTTTGTTTTGATCTAAAACAAACTCCTCATGCACATCCCATCCCAGGAAAAGGTGAGCTCAGGAATGAGGATGCAGTGCTCGTGATGGAACACAGCCCCGGGCACCCATGGGCAAGGACAGACCCATCCTTCAGAGGAGGGAGGGAGGGTTTCAGGAGTGTTTACAAAGGGGTACAAATTCCCATGGCAAGGGCTGGGAATTCCCAGCTCACTGTAAGGAATACACATAAAGTCAGGGTTCGGTGCTACAATTTCTCCTCACTACAAGAAAATGCATTGAAGAAAATGGTGACTATTATTGTAACACCAGGAAACCCAATAAAAATGCATAGATCCTCTATTACTGTGAACCTTTATATTCCTGTTAAATATTCTCCCCGGTTTTATATGACATGATTTTATATTAAAACATAAAGGCCAAGATTGTTCAGTTCTCAGGGATGTTAAAGCCTTGGCAGGCTCTGGGCATGGCACTGCTTTGCTCCTCTCCTCCGTCACACTCGGGCACCCGGGGAAAAGGAAGGCACGACCTGCCTGAAAGAAAGCGAACGTGTGAGGGGGAGCAGGGAACATTTTTGTTGTTCTCTGCAGGGAATGCAGGGGATCACACTGGACCTGCTGGTGAGATGTTCTGCCTCTGATGCCTGTGGCTGAACACAGGCCAGGGAGCGCGGGTGGGAGCGCTCTGAGCCGCTGGCAAAGCGTCACCGCGCCGGAGCTCCAAGGCCTCCTGCCACAGGGCCACAGCCCCTCCTGCTCCACACCCTGCCCCACCAGCCGGGCTGAGGAAAAGCCTTTCCTGCCAGTTAGCAAACTGCTGGGGAACGGAGGTGCAGCACACCTAGTGCTCCCTGACTCGTCCCCCCTTTCTCCTGCCAGCGAGGATTCCCACCGTGTGCTCGGGAGACATTCCTCATTCCCGGAGCAGTAACGACTCCCGTGCAGAGAGGCAGAGCCTAGAAAGAGCTCAAGATAAGGCCGGGTAGGGGAGCACCACATTCTGATCCGAGGAGTCAGAGAGGCTGAGCATCTCCATGAGGGACATCCTCAGAGCTCGGCTCTGCTCCCTCAGAGGATCCCACATCCCCCTGCTGCCAGTGGAGAAACCTTCCCAGTGATTTCAGCCCCAGGGAAATGTGCCAGTGGGCATGAACACACACCAGGGAGGAGAAGAAAGGACAAATGCCCTGTCTCACCGTACAGGTCCTACACCCCCAAATGCACGTGGGCAAGCTAAAGTAAATGGATCAACGGGAGACAAAGTGTGCCACCAACAAAGCAAATTCTTAATTATTCAAACACCATTGGTTTTGTTCTAATGAAATAAACAGTTCAATAATTAGCTACTGGAAGTCTGCAACAGGTCCAAGTTCTCACAGTTTTCCTCCAGCCTCAGCTTCCATTTGTGTTTCCATTCGATTACTCCTGCTCTGACATACTTAAATCTTTCTGCAGATCCATAAGCACGCAAAGCCCTTTAGAAGAAAAATACCCCATTTGCAAAGACGAGCTGGCGTGAGTTACACGTCCAAAGAAATTCAGGGGTAGAAAATTCTCCTAAAAACCAAGCACGTGCTTGTTTTATAGCAGCTCATTCCAGAATCCATTGCAAAGGACAAGACCGAGATCCAGTTCCATCAGTGAAGGCTGCTGGGTGCTCGGTGAGGGTTGTAACCCGTGGCTGCTGCTGGCACACGAGTGTGGGCACAGAGACTCAGCATCACTCCTTGCCCAGGATGGGGCATGGAAAACCACAGCCCTGTAAAAACCATCTCCAAATCAGGTAATTCTCACAGATTGTTGCAGATGGTTCTACAACCACTCAGTATTTCATGTGTCCAGGGTAATTCCAAACCAGGTCCAGGATCTTCACTGCTACAAGATCACAGAATCATAGAACTTAAAATAAAACCAAATCCAACAACTCAGTGATACGATCATAAGAAAAAACCCAAACATTTTCCATTCACTCAAACCATTTTTTTTTCCATCTGCGAAGATCCAAAGGTTTTTGTGACCAAGCTAAGCAACATTCAAACAGCTCCCCTCTCCTCCTCAAGGTCTACATAACCTCACTTTTTTAATTCAGAGGTTATTTCAGTGTTTACAGTTCCAATTAATCTCCAGAGAGCTGACAGAGTTAATAACATCTCAGCTGGGCAAAAGGGAAGGAAAAAAATAGAAGCTGGAAAGCAGAGTTGTTTGTGCCACCAGCCTTCCCTGCAGGGGCTCCCAGAGCCTTGCCCTCCCTTGGCGGTGCTCGGTCACTGTGGGAGCAGGAACAGCCCCAGAGCGGGCTCAGAGCACAGCTCCCCTGCCCCTCGTGGCACCCAGAGCGTGTCCCCATCCCAGACGGGCCTTCTGCAGGGACAGCCTCGGCCAGGGAGCTCTGCAGAGCTCCCAACACAGGCTGCAGCACCTTTCCTGCCCTTCTCTCCCCAGGCGTAACAGGAGCGGATGTTCTGCAGGCTCCCCGATATTCCGGGAGCAGTTATCCAGGCTGATTCACAGCACTGCTGCACACCTGTCTAAACACCGATAGAGGTTCATTTAAGGCAACGTTTGTTCTCCTTGTAGCAGAGATATCCACTTGAAACACATTTAGAACATCAAACAAAGCACAGACAACAGGAAACAGAGACAAATCACCAGAGGAAGCGCCAAAATCATCCCCAACTACTTCCTGCCCCAAAGCTTCAACAGGAATGATAGAAAAGTATATCAAATTACAGAATTATGGAATGTTTTGGGTTGGAAGGGATGTTGAAGCTCATCCAGTGCCACCCCTGCCATGGGCAGGGACACCTTCCACTGTCCCAGGTTGCTCCGAGCCCTGTCCAACCTGGCACTTCCAGATATGGGGCAGCCACAGCTTCTCCAGGCAATCTAAATTCAATTAAACCAGCAGGTTTTGTTGCTTCAAGAGAGAAAATGGGAAAAAAATGATACTCAATTTGGACTTTACAATTTTTCACCTCGAGCACTCTAAAAGAAATTTAGATTTATTTTTCAAACAACGATGGATGATGCCGAAGTTCATTTAAGCAAAACCCACTGACAGTGTGATCTGTGCTGGTGCCCTGCCCCAGCCTGTACACCAGCTCCACCATTGTCAGACTCAATTGTGGTTACACGAAGTGAAACTAATGTATTCAAACATGCTGCCATATTATGTTAACAGATCTGAAGTTTAGTGCATCCCATCCCATCACATCTTAAACTGATTTCATGGTGTGCAACACAACATGACAAATTAGCAAACAAAGGATAACCAGCCCATACCTGATGTGTAGTCAGCTTGCAAATTAAGATAATTGTACAGAGAAGGAAACACTTCCATCTCTGCTGACTGTTCCAGAGTGCTCATCTGTGTCCCTGGCCAAGGAATTGCCCCACAATTTGCATTTCTCATGACTTTCTAAGTATATATTCTTATAGAAGCCCACTAAGGCAAGTAGAATCATTCCCCATGCCACAGACAGGAGGTTAACTGACAAGGAAAACCTAAAGGTACATCCAAAATCAAACAAAAACCCTTTGTGAATACCTTTTCTTCCAGCCTCTGGCCAAGGCTTTACCCACAGGACAATCCTGTGTCGAGTCTTCACACAGCAAAAAACACACACTGCAGTAGGAAAGAACTGGCTCGAAACAGTGCTTTGAGAACAGAAAGGATTCTCCTCAAATTAAACTGATTTCAGTTGAGATCCTCTGGCAGACCCAGGAGAAAGCTCCTACAGCCCCCAGCAAATGCAGCCTCTCAGATGAGGGAGGAGAAAGACCCCACCAACTTTTGGCATTTCCCTCACTCCATGCCAAACTGGGCTTAAAACTAAAAACCCAACTGCCCAATGGCTTGCAAAAAAAAGCAGGGAGAGAGGGAGGACACAGCTGGGCAAGACCTTGCACTGCTGGAAAGCCATCAGTGAGCTCCAAACAAAGAAGTTTCTGCAGCTTGGGGACACGCTGGGACACTCTGAGGGCTGAGCCCGAGCCACCAGACCTGGGCACAGACGTGGGCAGACTGAACCCTTGACTTGCCCAGCTCCAGGAAGGAGAACATCATGTGCTTCAAAGCCAAAAGCAGCTCCAAGACAAGCTCAGTCCCACTGATCCTTTCCCATCTGGGCTGGAGCTTTAGCCTCAGCCTATGATCAGGATCTTTAAAATTCAATTAGAAACCCAGATAAAGCTGTAAGATACAGACAAGACACATTCAAAGCCAGGGTCTCTTCTGTTTGCCTTGTTTCAGCCAGCAGTTTGGTCACTGTGGAGTCTGGCTACTCAAACAGGGTTTAAATCTTGCAGGCTTTGAAGCCTTTAGGTCACACTGAGAACAATGCAGACTGGAAGTTGTGGCAGTTTGTAATTATCTGTTGGGGTTTCTCTCAGAGATAATTATATGAGATTCTCTCTTACAGTTCAAGTAATTAACACGACTTCCTTCATCCGTTAACATCACTGACACTGTGGCCTCCTCCTCGTGGGCACAGGGAAGCAGAGGAAATCAAAAGGATCCTGTTATCTCCACATGCCTTGCAAAAATCTCCACGACTCCTGCTCCTTCCATCAGAGTCTTCCTGTCCGCTTTGGTTCCAGGCCAAGACAGCAATTAACTGCACACTGCTACTTAAAAGCTTAGGAATAACCAGACTGAAATTAAACCAAACTACCAATCTAGCAAGTATAAAAGCAGAATTATAGCTCGGACAGAGCTACATCTCCTCCCAGTGCAGAGGAAGGAGGTTTTTATCTCCTACAGATCAAATAGCTTCCAACTCAGGAGAAGTTTGAATGAAAAGAGTGGAAAGGGTTTTTTTAACTTGTTTTGTCTTTATGGAAGCAATTATTTCAGTTTTATTTGCAAAGCCAGGTAAACCCAGAACTCAGAGTTTTCTCTGGAAGACCCCTAAACATTCACAGGCACTGCAGTCTAAGGACAGCTCTTTTCTGTGTGGAGTGGCCATGATGAGCCATTAAATGAGGTAACAATATTAGGGAACTCTGTCTGCTGTTTTATTAGCTGTTCTGAGGCAGACATGATGATATGAGGCTGGAAGATTTATACAGACAGTGCATTTTATTAGATCAACTGCTGGAACCTGAGGGAAAAAAAAGCAGGACAAGCTCTCAGACATACAAGCCATGAAGACTGCTGTCCCTGGTCCAGCAGTCAGACTCATAAAATATATTGCCTCTTACCAGAAACCTTCCCTCTGTCATTTCACCCATTGTCAATACAAAACAACTTTAAGTGGCTCATGCTTTTTTTTAATAAATATTCTTCATTTCTGAGGAGCAGGTGCACCTCAGGTACAAAAGAGCCCAGTTACAGGAGGCTTCTGGAGGACCTTGGCCCCTTGAGCAGCACTCACGGTCCCACTGTGGCAGCAGGAGGATGCCACGAGCCCGAGGCTGCCCTCAGTCCCGTGACTCCCACCAGGAAAACATGCACATCTCTCCTTGGTATCAGCACAGCAGCACCCGAGTGCCTCTCCCCGCACTCCCCGAATCTCCTGTTTGTTCCTCCCGTACGAGTCCTGCCAAAACACTTTGCCTCAGCAAGCAGTGCAACAACCTCCCCCTGACAGGGGATGTGTATCTTGCGTCAGAAGTTCACTTAAGCAGCCCCTCTGTGACCTTGATGCAGATTTAATCTGTCATCGTACACTCGGTTTTAGCTCCATTCTTGCCTTTTTGCAGTCTGTCCTAAAAAAGTCAGCTAGATATCTTTTCCTTCACTCGCAGCCTATTGAGTGACCTTGGCAATAGTCTAATCTGTCTTGGCAGATTCAAGATAGAGAAAACAAGCAATGGAGACAGACCTGCTGGGCTCTGCTATTGATCAGCCCCCTGAGTGAAAGCTCATTATGAGCAGCAGGAACGTGTCAGGTACAAGTTCTCCTACAGAGCAGCAGCCACTGAGATGAGAAACTCTCCAGTGAAGAAGGGGTGGTTGGCCTTTGCCTTTTGGGGTGGGAAGGCACAGCATGGGAAGGGGGGAAAGGGCGAGGGGAGAAAGAAAGAGCAGACGACACCATGCCCAGTGAGGCTGTGCATCAGGGACTCCCAGTGAAGTAAACTTTAAGTTTCTTTATCAAAAAAAAATTCCATTTATGTTTAAATTAGCAAGGTTGCATTGGCAAACCCTACAACACAAAGGCCAAGCTCTTAACATTGATGTTTAGTAGGTATAGATGTATACACAAATACATACACAGACACAGAGTAATGTGCCATTTAGAGTATTCCTTCTGCTGCTCACAGAGCCCAAAAAGAACATCAACAATACATGAACAGCCAAATGAACTCCCATTGTTTTCCCCCGGCAATCAGCGTGTAGCACACAGTTATTGACATGATTGTTTGAACAGCGCTGCCTCGTCTCCAGACAGGTCTGTTCTTATCTGCAGACAATTATTCTGTGCTCTCCCTGCAGCACAGGGACCTGGCGCAGCTCCTGCAGCCCCCAGGGCCCCGGCTGGCAGTCACACCGGTGTTTGGCACTCCTGTAACCCCCTGCTCAGGTTTCCCCAGGAGGGACGGAGACAGGAGACCTGCCTGTGCCTGCACTTCATAGTGGGGCTCACGAGCAGCACCCTCTGCAAGGCGCCCCAAACAAACCCTGCCTGTCTGTGGGAGGGTGGGCACCAGAGCCGCACCCTTGCCAGGCCGTAGCTGGGCACCAAGGGGAACAGCTGTCCCTGGGAGGGGGCTGTGCCCACCCTGAGAGCCACAGGCAGCTCCTGGGGTTTCTCCAAACCACCCTCAGAGCCAGAGGGGGCTCAGGTGAGCAGCACCACGGTCTGAGCTCTTCCCTGGGCTCCACCCTCAGTTGAACAGCCACACTCGACCCCACAGTCCTGCTTTTACTGCGGGGTGGCTGATCCTCCACCCCGTGCAGGGCAAGCCCACTCCACACCCGGGCCAGATGGTAAGCTGAGCCAGGTGAAGAGGAACATCTCCAGCACCCAGCTGAGGACAGGAATATCTGACCCTGAAGGATGTTTAGAGCTTACAGACCTCACACCAAGCACAAATGTGCAGGGGAGCAGACAATGGAGTAGTTGAGAGCAAACAGGAGTAGGCACACACAGTGACAGCACAGGATAGATCCTCCACGGGAGACCTGATTTCCCTCCCATTCCTCAGAGTTAGACACTAACCCCAGCGCAGTGTTGTGCCTGCACATCTCCTTCACAGGGGCTGTGGGATACAGACACTCAGGCATTCTTCCTTCAATCATTCATCCAAGAAAAAAAAAAAAAAGGCAAAAAACCCCTCAAGATAAAAATTAGGCTGTGCAAGACATCCAAAGGAGAAGAACCATGAAGCACAACTCGGGAGAATTATGAGGGAGGCGAGAATCACGTACAGGGTGTGCCGACCCCCTATAAATATCAGCCCCACTAAGGCTGCCCAGCTGTGGCTCCTCAGCGCAGGAACGTGGGTGGTTCTGTGCAGCACCTCTGCTCCTGACACACCAGACAGACAGATAGCCTCACACACTGAGGGAGGGAGAGGGGACAGAGCAAACCTCAGGCTATTTAAGTGGCTGCTGGGATGTATGGATAGAAATGCCACCAACCCACAAACACATTCATATCTGGGGGTACAAAATGCTTCAGTGACTCACAGTCCCATTGATCCAAGGAATCGATGATCTCCTACCTCATGGTGGTCATCACCATCACAAAGAACACTTTGCTGCAGAAGGATCTCGCTGTCATTAATACACCAGGGGTTTGCAGAGCAATGTAAAGTTTTCAGCCTTTATTGTTCATCACTGCCTGACAGTTTAGTGCCTGAAGCCAACCAGCACAGCCACTCCTGAAAACCACAGACCTTTTACCTCCTCATCAGCAGCCAGCAATAAAACAGGGCCCAGTAAGTGTGTTGCAAACACAGCAATAAATAGAGATCACAAAGCACCTGCCACAGCAGCTCATCCCCCTGAGGTCACACTGGTACAGCAATTAACTGGGGACATTTCACACACTAGCAGTGGCTTCAAGCTCTCCAGAAGGAAAAAGCAATTCAGAGTTATTTCTTTGTGGTTACAGCTCTTGACTGCAGCACTGGAAGAGGCTGCTCAGGGCAGTGGAGGAGCTGCCATCCCTGGGAGCACTAAAAAACGTGTGGCTGTGGCACTGGGGACATGGCTTAATGGTGAACATGGTGGTGGGTTGATGGTTGGACCTGGTGATCTTAAAGGTCTTTTCCAGCCTTAACAATTGTGTGATTCTGGCCCCAGCTTTAGCTGATTTCACAGAGAGATTTTAAGATACCTCTGCTTCCTCAGGAGCGCTCTGCATAAGGATGAAACCAGTGGGGAAAATGAAGCAGTGTAGGAGGACTGGAAAAAGCAATTGTGATGTGCCTAAAAGCCTCAAAAGCTTTCCTCTGAAGCAAAGTGTTAATATTTTTCATAAAATATTTATAAAGTGGTACATGATCTTTATAAAAGAACATCAGCATATTTTTATAGAGAACTTGGAAGTTCTCAATACTGGATTTAGCAGGAAAAGGGATCCTCTCTTTTAGAGTACTTTGCATCCTTTTGCATAATTTCCTTGACATGTGGGGTTTTTATTAAACTTTATAGGATGATTTCAAGAAGTTGCCCAGAGGTTATAAAGCTATAGCTGATTTGAAAGACCTTTTTCACAACAGAGAATAGAGGCACATCTCTTCTTATAAAACTCTTAGAAAGGGACCCATATTTTTTTCCTCACAAATTTCATCAGAAGCATTTACAATTTCATACAACAGCTAAAACCTGTGCACCGAATCCCAGAGTAACCCGTTCAAAAGGAAGCACTGGCAGGAAAAATCCATGGTCTCAAGGGCCAGCATCAATGTGAGTTGCTGCTACACTTGTGAAAAAGCTGCTGGGAGACAACTCCACCAGGTGCCCCTGGATCCCTGGCAGTGCCCAAGGCCAGGCTGGACAGGGCTTGGAGCACCCGGGGACAGTGGAAGGTGTCCCTGCCCAGGTGGCACTGGATGGGCTTTAAAGTCTCTTCCAGCCAAAACCATTCCATGATTCCATGGCAATTCTGACCCGTGTTGGCACTATCGCAAGTTGTTTAATCAAAAGTGTCCTTTTTCTTGTTGGATTAGCACAGGGAAAGCAGCCCAGTCCCTCAGTCTTTTCTAGCCTGAAGGAATATATCCTGTCCACAAAAGAAAAGGCATTTCCTTTTGCAATTGTGGATTTTCTGCTAAATAACAGAAAAGGTCAGCTTTAAAATTAAAGCAATACTTCTGGTGGGTTACTCCTGGTCGGTGAATAAAGCCATATTTCTGCAGCACATTAGTATTATTGGATTTCTAAATCACATTTCAGAAGCTGACAAAACATACAGACAAAAAAATCCAATATCAGTAACAACACGAATATTGAATGGATTCAGGTAAAACAGGCCAACACCACAAGAACATTTTATTTAAACAGAGTACACGTACAAGAACCGCTCTGGATACTTATTAACTGTGATCAGTATTAAAAACCCAAACATCAAGTCACTTCCTGCAAGACTTTCTGCTGGGCTTATATGCATAAAATTGTCATAGGATCATAAAAAATTAGTGTAAAGTATTTCCCCAATCCATCACAATGACAGAAGCAGAACCAGCAATGAAGGTGTGCCAGCACAACGCGTTCTCTCCCCCGAAAAACCTATGGAGAGGCAAGTACAGGGATCCTACAAAATTCAGTGACTATTTATTGCAGTATTTAACTCTCCTCCCACTTACAGAGTTTTTGTTATTAGCAGATATAAACCTCCCTGCTGCAACAGATGCTTTTGTTCTGTTCTCTTCCCAGGGCACAGAGCAAATACTTAATTACCACCCCTATTGCCACACAAATCTGCACCCAAACATGGGAAACAATGAAAAGCTGATTGAAATGCTGCATGTGCAATATTTAATAGCAGTTGTAAACTGTGAAGGACCAGGCTGTGTAATGTTTTACTGGCAGTATAAACTCCCTGAGCCTTTCAAGGCAATAGGAACCCTGGGGATTAATGTGAGTGTAACAGTGTGTGCTCCCCACATTGGGCTGCCAGACCACAGCCTCTGCCTCATTTAAACTCACTTCTTCCTGTAGGTCTGCAGTGAATCACAGAAAAAACCCAGATATTACGATAATATAGCCAACACCTTTGCAGTGATGCCACCTTCTTGAATGGGCCCTCCCTCTAAACCATCAGGTTTAATTTAGACCCCTGATTCTACAAAGAATGTGGTTTGTCTTGTTTCTAGAGGGCACTATGCAGCAAACTCTCATCATCACCACAGTACCCGAGAAATTCACTGCCAGAGTCCCACACTGCGAAGAATTACATTTGTTGACTCAAAAATTGCTGTCTAGTTTAGTTGCTGAACACGTATGGCTTGTGGAAGGTAGAGAAAGATGTTCCAGCAAGGAAATATAATTAGCACAATGAGGATCATCAAGCTGCCAGGACATTCCATTTGGTGTGACAAGGCTGGTTTACAAGAAGAGAACAAAGTGATCAGGGGAGGAAAAAACAAATCACCAAACAGATATTGGGAAGAAACTGCTCCCTGTGAGGGTGGGGAGGCCCTGGCACAGGGTGCCCAGAGCAGCTGTGGCTGCCCCTGGATCCCTGGCAGTGCCCAAGGCCAGGCTGGACGGGGCTTGGAGCAGCCTGGGACAGTGGGAGGTGTCCCTGCCATGGCAAGGGTGGCACTGGATGGGCTTTGAGGTCCCTTCCAACCCAAACCAGTCTCGGATTCTAAATAAACCAAGCAAAAAGAAAAGGAGAAAAAAATACCACACTAAAAAAAAGCTCCTTACTGAGAAGTCAGGAACACCTGAACCCTCACCTGCACTTCTGAGGGAACTACAACAACTCAGGAAGGCACAGTCAGTGCCCTCTCTGCAGCTGGAACAGCCCCGTTATTCAGAGGCATCACAAAATGCTTACGGGGGCAGGATTTGCACCACTCACCCCTCCCAAAGACGGAGGAAAGCTGGCTAAGTCTTGGAAAGCCTGGCAGTGGAACATCAGACCACGCAGCGGTGAGGCCCACGTGGCTGAGGGCGTCACTGCTGTCACCACCACGTGGCTCTCAAAAGACACAAAACTCTGCCTGTAATAAGACAGGTGCTACTTTTAACCTTTCAGACGTGCAGCTCTTAGAAGTGCTTTGTGCTCCAGGAGTGTGAGGTGGTGAAAGAAAAGATCCCTGCTCTCCATCTTCTTGAGAGGAGAAAAGCACTTCTGGGTGTGAAGGGCTGTTGTCACCCCATGGATGTTCCCGAGTGCCTGGGACTGCTGCCCTGCTCTGACAGGTGACCTGAGAGCTGCTGAAACGTCGTTCAAGTTAACAGAACAGATTGTGGTGAGCAATAACAAACGTGCCCCAGCACCCTCCCGGGCAAAGGCTGATCAGGAGAGGAAAGCCTGCAGTGAAAAGCCATACTGTAAATGCAAATGCAGCCTTCGGAAAGGTGGAGTGGGAAAGGTAATAAAGGTGGTTTGGGGGGAACAAAGAATTCCAGTTAACTCAAACCACATTCATCTGCCACATTAATACAATAAAGCACTGTTTGAATCCTGTGTGTTACTCCAGAATAACAGTGATTGGAGACAAGACAAAAATGAACAACCAGGTTGAGGACATGGACTCTCCAAGTGCCAGCTGTTTTCTGAAACAGGTCACGCAAGAGTACCCAGCTTTTAGGCTCAGCAATAACAGCAGGGGGAGGCTATTTAACCTGGAGATAATACATGAGACTGCAGTGCATTCCTCTCCTGTCTAGGGAGCTTTTTCATTCTCTAGATGACACTTCCAACAAGAAATGCTGCTTTCACATCGGCTTTTCCTGAGCCCTATGATCTCCAGCACTGGAGACCCTCAAAGCTCAAATGGATGTGGCCCCAAGCAAACTGGTGTAACCTTAAATTGGTTTTTCCTGCCTGAGTGGGGACCAGTCAGTCTCCTGAGCTGCACTACAACCTGCGCCACAGCCCCAAAGCTTCACTTACACAAAAATCCATATTTTGTTTCAGGAAAGGGTTCTCTGCACAGAAAACATTTAACTGGTCATAAGTGATTGTGTTACAGCGAATTTATCTGCTCACAAACAATCAGGTGGCACAAAAGCTGTAGGTGAGAGACAAGAAGTACCAGGAGGAGGAATAAAAGAAGCAAGAGAGAATCAAAGAGCTTCTGGCAGGTATTTCCAAGCCATCCCTGTAAGCAGCACCTCTGCACATGCACACGCACGTGGCCAAACACAGGGCCAGCAAATTCCTCAAGTCCCACTGCCTGTGAGCTCATGTTGGCAGAGAAATGATTAAATAGAGGGTAGTGATTATTTCTCCATCTCACAGCAATACTGGAGGCACTTAATTTGATACAGTCCCAGTTAATAAACAGAAAACAGATGAGATAATTTATCTCTATTTACTAGAAATTCCACAGGGAAAAGAAAACCCTGTCAAATCTGCTTGTGTCTGTTATATTGCATGGAAGTCTCTGGTAACTACTTTGCTGAACTACACTGATCCTAAGGCAGAAGAAAATTCATTCATATTTTGGCTTCTAAAAGCAGCACAGAATACTCCCTTTTCCTTCTGCTTTGTTGCCCTCATTAGGGATCATAAAACAGCACCAAAATCCTTCAATATTCTGTGCGTGGGGACCCAGGTGCGTGGGGGGTGTCTGTAGGCTCCATCTTTAGATGAATAATTTCAAGTTTTCCACCCCAAAAGCCCAGAGAACGGGCTGGTTTAGAGCACACAGCAGGTCTGGAACAAAAGCTTAGCACAGCTGACAGGACTGGCTACATCACCTTAACCATACAGCACATTTTATAACCCCCCTAATGCTTGGGAGCCACGAATTCAAAGTGATTTTCGAAGGGAAGACTCCTGCCCACCACTCACACAATGGTAACTCTCAAACGTGCTCTGGCAAACCAAAGCCAAAAAAAACCACAGCCTTCAAGCTGTCCCCGTGCTGGAGGTGCCGTTCCTCAGAGCAGGCAGGGCATTGCTCAGCCCGCTTTGGAGCGGCGCTCACCCCTCGTGCAGGGTTCAGGCACGTACGGGTAATTCCGCGATTCCGAGTGCCTGAAGACAGCGAGATAATTTTGACTGTGCGTTATTCATCCCGCTGACGTGCCGCACTCCTCCCGCTACCCCACATCCATCGCTGCCATCGCGCTGCAGGCCGGCTCTGGAGCCAAGCGCTGCTCCCACCCTGCCTGCGCGCAGCCGGGCACACCCGGGGCCCCGTCAGGGGCTGCAGGGCACCAGGCAACGCCCCCGGCTTCGTGTGCATGAGGGAATAACTGACCTTTGCCTCAGCTTTAGAGAAGAGAGTTTAAAATAGCACCCGAATGAGAATGAGTCTGATTGAAGTCTTCCACCCGTGCAGGCCAGAGTGGCTCCCACTGAGCAAAAGGGGCCTTTTCCCAGCAGGGCCAGGACCGGCCCCTTCCCCTCCCTGGGGACAGGGCCTTGGGAGCGGTGCCTGCCCCAGGACCACCATCCACACACTGGGTTCATTCCGAGCCCCCTGCCTGTCCCAGAGCCCTCCCTGGGGACAGGGCCTTGGGAGCGGTGCCTGCCCCAGGACCACCATCCACACACTGGGTTCATTCCGAGCCCCCTGCCTGTCCCAGAGCCCTCCCTGGGGACAGGGCCTTGGGAGCGGTGCCTGCCCCAGGACCACCATCCACACACTGGGTTCATTCCGAGCCCCCTGCCTGTCCCAGAGCCCTCCCTGGGGACAGGGCCTTGGGAGCGGTGCCTGCCCCAGGACCACCATCCACACACTGGGTTCATTCCGAGCCCCCTGCCTGTCCCAGAGCCCTCCCTGGGGACAGGGCCTTGGGAGCGGTGCCTGCCCCAGGACCACCATCCACACACTGGGTTCATTCCGAGCCCCCTGCCTGTCCCAGAGCCCTCCCTGGGGACAGGGCCTTGGGAGCGGTGCCTGCCCCAGGACCACCATCCACACACTGGGTTCATTCCGAGCCCCCTGCCTGTCCCAGAGCCCCCGCAGCCCTTCCCCGAGCCGGGGAACGGGGGTGATCCCCCGGCAGCCCGAGGGGCCAGCCCTGGAACAGGCTCCCGGCCCTGCCCACATCCCCGGAGGGGAGGCAGCACCAGGGACCCCCGAGGGCTGCAGCCATCCCACCCCGCTGCTGGGGCAGGAGCTCGTCCCCACAGGGGCTGGGGCCGAACATCCCCCACCCCGGCCTCAGCTCTGGACGGTCAGCACGCCGCATTCCAAGGGTCAGGAACAACACCTCCAGGCAACACCGAGTTCCGCGCTGCCCTGCTCAGAGGGGCTCTCCCCGCAATCACTGATGTGGCCCTGATGGTTTCCAAGCAGGTGTCACACCAGGCCACTTTAATGTGCATCCCTAAACCACCATAATTGAGCAAAAGTTCATTCTGGGAAGGATTTGGGGAAACGACTAACACTAGCATCTCTCCAAAACAAGAAGTTCTCACCAGGTATGACAGAGTCAAAGTATTTTGGCATTAGTAAGTGTTACAATGATGCATCATCAATGTGAAAACACCAAACCAAGGAAAATAGGACATGAATTCTTCATCAGGGCAGTTCATTTGTCAAGTCTACCACAAACACTGTTAGTCTTCATTTCCACAATTCAGCTTAACCTTTTGGAAATGTTACAGCTAATAAACTTAAGGGAATAATAAAGAAACATTCATTTCCTTGAAGTTTCTACGCCTGACTTCTCCAGCTTCTCCCTCTCACTTTCCCATTGTTTTTAACATTACTGCTCTCTGCCCCCTCCGTGTCTCAGCTCCCCCTGGTTTCTGTACGGTGTCCCAGCTCCCACTTCTCAGTCATGGCTCTCGTGTTTCTTCTCCTTGCTCACACATGCTGGGAGTCTTTAACTTCCTGAGATATTCCCTGCCACAGCTGAGGGAACAGAGCCATCACCCGCTCACCCAAAGCCAGCCGCGCATTCTGCCACAGCCCCAGGCAGCAGCACCAGAACCAAAGCAGTCCCTGGCTGAGCTTTCAGTCTCTGGCAGCCCCAGCACCTCACACTCCCCCAGCTCAGAGGGGGCGTCCCTTGTGTGGAATTTGTCATCACCCTGGAACACCACCCCAAAAGCCAGTTTCCCTCGGGCACAGCAGTGTCCCGTAACAGCAGCTCCCAGGACAGGGAACAGGGGCTGCTGGAAGGAGCTTCCCTGCAGGAACTGCAATTTTCCTGTTTATACAGTTCATCTATCTGGTCTTCCCTTAGTGCTAAAGGTTTAAAATAGATGCTGAACCCCAAAACCCTGAGGTGGAAGACTCTTTTCTCTTTCAAAACTGAGTTTACATCTGTGATCCAAGCCAGTTTGAAAGCACCTAGCAATGCAGTTCAAGCATTTTCTGTCAGGTTTCTTCCTGCTGTGAGAGACACCCTCTGAGAGACTGCTCCTTCAAAACCCCATGTGCATGGCAGTTGCATTTGATTCATTATGCTTAATAAGGAAATTGATGTAGCATCATTAAACAGTGCAATTAACTGTCCAAATGACACAATTACACATGTACCCTCAGTACATGAAGAGCCTGGTAATTGCCTGAACATTAATTCAAATTATTCAAGAAAATCATATTTTAAAATACAGATGCTTAGTACAGAAAAATACTGACAGGAGCCCGAAACCAAAGAGAAGAGAAACAACCTGTACACGTTGGGCAGGCACCTCTGCAGGCTGTCAGTCAGCCACTGACATGGCCAGGTGCCATTGTCACACCTCCAGCATCACAACTTATCCCACACGGCAAAAGCTCATCCCTGAGCAGGGACAAGGAAGCAGGACCCTTTCCACAGCAGCAGGAAGTTTATTTTCAGGAAGCAGACTGCACAGATTAAATTTTAAAGCCATTACTCACTAAATCTTTTAGTATTTCTACAAAGGCACACACCTGCACTATCCCCCCTCCGGGACAGAAAACAAACCCCAGTTATTTTTTATATAAACCTGGATCACATTTTCTGCCTCTATTTGATGGCTGAGACCTCCCAAAGAATGGCTGCATTTAAGGTGAAATTATGCTTAAATAAACAGCGTCTATGGGAGGATCGCATCGACTTGGAAGTAAAACACCAGCCTTTGTTATTCTACGTGAACCACAGAGAATCCAGAAAAAACACTTTTCTAATTTTTCATCAGTCCAAAATCATATGAAACATCACTGCCTCAAGCCAGGCTCACCTGCCTCAGGAAAGAATTCAGCTGAGTCTCCAGCAAAATAAGTAATTCTGAAGGTGGCTGCAGCTGTAGCAAGTGCCCGTTCCTTGCCCTGCTGGAGAAGCAGCAGTTGGATGATATTTTTCCAAGCAAATACAAAAAGTAAAACCCCTTACTGCTGCTTTAGGAAGAAATTCTGTAGTCATTAAAATTTTTCTACTCTTTTTTCTTATAGCTTTTGGGGCCATCCTTCAAGTTTTGAAGGTGTTCATAACTTACTGCTTCAGTGCTGCAGATGCTTTACTGTTAATGAATTTGGGCTCACAGCACATTAAACGCTACACAAAGCAAGCAGGGGGCCATAAAAGCTGTGTAACCTTCTAGTTCAACTCAGACAGTTTGAGATGCACAAGGATTTTTGCATCAGACCAACAAAAATCTGCTCTGGCTTTCACAGGGGTACCCAAAACGGAGTTTTAAGCAGAACTATCAGCAGCCAGCCATGGTACCACATCCTTCACCTGCTCCTCCTCCCAGCTTAAAATGCAATTTTCAGCTGCATCATTGCCTGGAGGACCAGAGCTTCATCTCCTCTAGGGCCCCCCAGATCCCTACTGCTGAATATTCAATTTTCCTGCGATTTCCTGCTAATGTTTAGCACACAACAAAAAAGTTCTGTATAAGGCGCTTCCACAAAATAGAAATTCAGATACGTTGCTCTAATAAGTGTTATGAAAACATGAAATCCTCAAAGTACTTGTTGAAATAAATCTTAAATTAATTAAAGAGTTCTTGAAAATAAATCCACTTTTTCAAAAAATGGACTGTTACACACATAAATCAGATTGCCACTAAGAAAAATAATTTGCTTCTGAAGTGACATGTGTCAACTAAATGAATAAGTACTTTGACATTTACAGAAACTGTGACACTGCTAAAGCTATACAGTACTGCTTAATGTTATTTTCCTTTTATATAAAGAGAGTCACAATTTGAGCATAAAAATTGCTCTTATTAGGTAGAGAATGTCAAGTCTCATTGCTAAATTTACTGGAGTGATTCAGCATGAAAACAAGCGTTGCCCTTTTGGCTTTCAGCAGCTCTATCAAAGTGCCCATTCATTACCCACATTAACTTTACTGCAATGGCATTACCGAGGCCAGCCGGGGGGGATTTTATCCGAGTCAGAACATCCCACATTCCTCCTAGCACTGACACAAACTCACACAAGTGCAGCGCCCAGCCAGCCCAGAAAGGCCCTGACGAGTGCTAGGAAAGCAAGCACAGGCTCGGGCACGCTCCCCGCACAACATCCGCACCGTTTCCAAAGCCCCAGTGACCCCAGGCAGGGCAGGGGGACATCCCGAAGCCACGGAGCTGAGGCAGAACCGGCTGGGGGACAGGGAGCAAAGAGATCAGTGGAGGTTGGTCTGGGAGTGACCGAGAGCCGAGGCAGATTTAACACCGATGAGGAATGGATGACAAATGACACCATCCACCAAAGAGAAACCGACAGATAAATCCAGCCTGGGATCACTAAATATTCCAGGACAGCGTTCCTCCCCGGGTTCCTCCCATCACAGCACAGATTCCAGTCCTGGAGGGCGAGGTGCAACAACTCCTCACCACTACTCACAAACCCACCAGTGCTTCCCTCAACGTTTAAATGCTCCAGAAGCTCACACACAAACCGAGGCCCATTTAGAGACCAAAATCAAAGCGATACATTTTTCCAGATGCTCCACTGGTTGCTCCAGCTGTAATGGCACACTTATAAGAAACTGTAATAAAAAAGACAAAATGCTCACGCAATACAGCAGGAACAGAGCCAAACAGCCATTAATCTTGTTCTCCCAAAGAAGAATGGCTCACTGAATAGCCTGAAAGGACACCTGACATGCATCTTTCCCTGCTTTCACGAAATATAACCATACATAAAGCTGATATGATTACTTGCTAAATCTAATAAGTTTCTTTTTCTTTGATGGTTGTTTGGTCCTTAATGTGCTTTAAATGCATAATAAAAATATAATGAAAAACATACATTTATTCTATGTGGCAGCTACTGCATATTCCATAAAAAAGTAATCTTATAAAGTTTAATTTTACAGTGTTTCTTAAATCTATTTCTACTTATTCACTATATGCTGAAGGTATCTGCAAAGGAATTTAATACTGAACATAACCCTTTTCTTCACTGATATTAATGCCAAATTTTCTCTTTACAGTCATTGTCTCGTCCCTTCTGTAAGCCTAGAAAAGGAAAAGCAAATGGATTTAAGGTTTCCAAAGAGTCTCATTAAAATGTAAAGTCCAAATATCCACATAATTTTTTCCCTGATTGCTTTAGGGCTGTTGTGGGATTTTTCCTGTCTGGGCATTTGTCTTCCATAACATTTTAATTTCCTTGAGAAAACTCTGGACTGAGCTTATCTCCTTGCCACTGGTGATATCGGAGCATCTGTTTTGCATTAAGGGAATGAAAATTTGAGCACAGCTGAATTAAAGACCACTTACTTTTCAGAAGGCATTTATCAGGAGAAACACCAGAAAATAAAAGCTATTGACAGGAAACCCTGTGCAAATCTTTGGGATAAGGCAGTCCAGAAAAACCTCTCGGGACAGTCTCCCTTGTTTCCCCTGTAAAGGAAGAATTTACTGCCAAAATTCAGATTTGCAGCCAATAGCCAGTCAATCAATCTACTACTTTAAAATACTCCTACACTACACACACTTGGCTTTCATGCCCTGCCAATCATTTAAAGCAAAAACCCCAGCTACAAAACTCTTCATGGTGCCAGTTCACAGGAGATCTCTCGGGGACCGCAGGAGATGACGGGCACTGCAGGCCTGCCAGCTCCAGCCCCGTTCCCTTCCGGCTCAGCCCAAAGCCCAGCACAAACCCCAGCTCCTGGCTGGGCCAGGGGAAGCTGCTCTCCCACTGAGGTCACCTCAGCTGCATTTCGTCTTGACTTTAATCAAGTTTCTCATCTTTTTAACTCAAGCTGTGCGGACAATCCCCCATCTGTGGGGCCAGAAATTCTGTGCCCCAATTAATTAGGATACAGTCCCTCTCCCAAAAGCCAGAAGGACAACATTTTCCAGTAAAGTTCTAGTCCTCCCACAGACAAAAAGCTCTGCATTCCCACAGTCCCCCTAACAGCCCTCCACTGCATCTATCCCAGTTTCCACGGGCACACCTGCCCAGAGCAGTCCTGATAACTCAGCGGGGATTTGGCAGAGCTCCCCGGGCAGAGGGACTGTCCTGGGCCTGAGGCAGAGACATCCAACCCACCGAGATTCCCTGGGGTCACTTCGGTGCTGGCAAGGACCAAACCCTCCAAGGCAGAATTCCCTTCTGTCCCCCAGTGATGGGCCCAGGGGCCCTGACCCACAGCCCTGGTGCAGGCAATGCTGGCCAGGTGCAGCCAGACCAGGGTGGAACACGGGCAGAGCTCTCCTGACACAGCCAGGGCTTTCCAGGAACATCGGGTGAGCCACGAGCGCCCACACACAGCAGCTGGGATGAGGGGGAAGAGGCATCTCCTCTTTCCCTGAAAGGATCCTTGTGGTAGAACTCACCCCGTGGAGTTCAGTCTGACACTGCCAAGAAAACTGTGGGAAAGGGGAAGCTGTTCCCACTGAGGGATGGGAGTTACAAAGCAAAGGAAGAAAGATGGGAAAATATTCCCTGCAGATCTCAAACAAAGCCCAAACCCTCACAGCAAGTTTGTATAATTTTTCATCCACGGGCTCACAGTATTTTGTAATATTTAAGCTCTGCACCAGTACAGCTAACTGGGGTTTTGGCTGAGGATCCAATAACAAAATAGTCCCTTTCTAAGAAGGTCCCTTGCCAGAGCTGGTGATGTCAGACTTCACAAAAGGAATGCAGTGGCAGGGCTGAGCCCTGCCAGGCTTCAGTAACGTTTATTTGGTGTCAGAGTCCCAGAGGAGGAAGCATGAGCAGCAGATGAAGTAGGGCAGCACACCTGAAACAACAAAAGGTCTGACTTGAGAGCAGTTGGACTGCACCAGCCTGGTGGCACTTGCAGCTTCCCCCCAGGCAGCACTTCAGTGCCAGGAGCAGCCACCACCAAGAGTTAACCTTCCCTTTCCCTCAAACCCTGCAAACACCCTCAGTAACAGCAGCAGCGACTCCCAGATTCCAAAGTTAAACCAAAACAAAGCCGATTTCTCCAGTGCTCATCTGTGTATGTCAGAGCGTGACAGAAGAGGTAAGAGCCCAGGGACCACCAAGAGCGCAGCAAACACTCACTCAGGAGCTTTGGGACACAGAGGGGACCCTTGCCCTGCAAAGCTCCCACCTTTAGGGCCACTACAGCAGCTTCTGACCTTGCTAGAGCTGAAGGGTTGGTAAGCACTAACGAGGGCCAGAGCATCTCCTTCTGAAATTACACTTTGGCTCCCTCCCCAAAGGCCTGCCCAGAGCTGCTCTGCAAGCATCTCCCCTGCTGGCCCTGGGGTTCCCATCCCTGCCTCTGCATCACAGCCACCCAGTGGTACCAGCAGAGCTGTGCTAAAATACAGCATCCTCCAGCTCCATCAGAGCCCATTTTTCTCTCTGTCACCAAAAAAACGCCATTTTAACACACTTGGGCAGGAGGCTTTACTGCTTATGACAGATGGCAGAACTAAACATGCTTTAAAATGGTTTGAATTGGGAATAATCTTCCTCTCTCTGGCCATCAGAGAGGTGTGCTGCCCCTACAAACAGCATTCCTGGTCCTAAGGAGCACTTCAGGGATCCCCTCTGGAATCCCCCTGTGTGGGATTACCCTAAAGGCTTAAAGCTTTTCATGAGCCACGACTTGAATTCACTTTCTTGCACCTATTTGTGCACCTGTTACTCGATACTCTTACCATGCTGCTTCTGCCAAGTGTTTTTCCTCCATCTTTACCCTTAAATACAAAATGCAAGAGCCATTTGCTCATCTGAGCAATATTGACATGTTGAATTTGCTCAAACAACAAGGATCAATAGCACGCAGAACTCAAGAGACCTGCCAGGACATGGAAAAATATAATAAAGATCAAGGTGACAGCAGGTTTTAATTACGTGAGAGGAGAGGAGAAGGTGTGTTCTGCAAGGTCTTTGCAATTTGAGACTATAATCAAAATGTCATCAGCCTGCCTCTCATATTTTCAATCTCTTAGGAAAATGACTAAAATGGTATAACATTTTCAGATTAATTTTGATGCCTCCATCACAAAGCCTGACATTTGGCTAATGTCAGACATCACCTACACTGTCATTTGATTTCTCTCTTCCCCCTCGGGTGTCTCTCCACTAATGACCTAGAAGCGGTAATGAAACACAGGGAACAGGCTAAAGACAGAACTTTGGAAAATGAAGCAGTATCTGCTTTGACATTCACATGCTGCTCATGGAAGCATTCACAAATGTGTGTTATTTGCCAAGCCACGTGGCACAGGTATTTAAAAACCATGTGTAAGCATTCCCATCATTTCTCAAATTTGATAATGAACTAATTTGCTTCAATATCTCAAGAATTCACATCAGAACACAATATCTGTGAGGAACACCACAGAGTCTCTCAAGTTTCTCAGCTACATTGCTGTCTCCACTGTAGGAGCAGCTTTGGCCCTCCCTTTCCCATGAAACATCGTGTAAATCATGACCTTTCTGTGCTCAGCCTACTCATTCCTGGTATATAATTATCCCCTTCCCTGCCTTTAAATCTCCTGGGAGTCTGAAATCAAATAACATGCCAAAAAAAAAAAAAAAGACATTTTCTGTCGCCTTCCATGAAAAATCTTGTGCCACCAACCACACATCACGACACACGACGAAAGGCTAACTTAGCAAAAATGCCATGGAAATGCAAGAGTAAGGAATTATTTAAGCCCCTTGTAAGGAAACACCATAAAATATGCAAGTGGCATCATGGAATCCGAGAAACAAAGCTGAAAGGGAGCTCAGGAGATCAGAGAGGCAGCGCTGCCCCAGGTGCCCCGAAAGGATCCCGGCTCAGCCCTGCTCCCCACAGTGCTGCAGCATCCCCGGGGCAGCCGAGGGCTCTGCAGGCTGGGACTCCCATCCCAGGGAGCCTGAGGAAAGCACCCAGCACTGGAGCCATGTGGGGCAGACGCTGAACACGGCAGGAGGACCCTCAGGACACCCCAAACCCAGCGCTCCTTCCCTACACAGCGACCGCCGGGTCCTGGAGCCCTCCTGGCACCGCACCCACGCAATTCCTGCTGGGCACCGAGGCACAACACCCGGCAGGAAAGAGAGACCACTCCAACGCCTTCCCATCGCTCCTCAGCCGCGACAGAGGTCACAAGGGGGATGCTCTTTATTCTCCAATAGACTCCAGCTTAGGGACTTTGTTTGCTCACATCAGCGCGAGGCAGCACGACCCCCGCTCCCAGTCCCAGCCACGCTGCCACCCACCCTTTCTCCCTGCAAGGAATATCTGGGATTTGTTACACCTCCTTCAGCACCCTGTTAACCTGCAGTGTTTTTCCAGGAGGCTGGAATACCACAGCAGTACACTGGGATGTTCCATACTGATTACGAGCAACAGCTACATCATCACTCCTGCTGAAAACAGAGCCCCTCCCAGCTGCTCTCTGTCAGCATTCTTTAAATTCACCAAACTTCTTCCCATCAGTAAAGAAGATTATTGCACTACAATTTTAAAGCAAAATGTGGCTGTCTTATAACAATATGATCTTAAGTATTTTCCAATTACTTCTCCCTGGGGCCTTTCAAACACTGGGAATGAGAACTCTGATATCTAAGACTCTTTCCCAATTCTTGATCTTTTTCTGAGGCTCTTCTACAGGCCAGGATAACAGCAGGAAAGATTTGCTGCTTGCCAAGGTCTTCATTCACATCACACAGCAACTTGCCTTTGTCCTCTCATTTTCTAGGAGGAAGCAGAAATTAAACTTCCAAGTGATTGATTCCTTCTTACAGAATTTAACCTGGAGAGAGATTTGCCTTCCTCATTCCTCTGGGTGTTACAAGAAACCCCAAGTTACCCTTAGTCTCCAGAAAACCTCCAGGGAAGCCCTAAAGTTAATTTAGGAAGTACTCTAACTGCTCTGGCTCTTGCAGATATGAATTTATTACTCTGCAGGATGACACTGTTTGGAAAAGGTTCATTACCCAGGGTGAAACAAACTCTGTGCCAGTGCATCCCCATGTCCCCTCTCTGGCCACCACCCCATACAGGGTAAGGGGGCACCCGAGCCCTCCCCAGCTGCTCACCACGCACTGGGGCTCATCCCCAGGAGCTTCAGTACCCAGCACCCACAGCACCCCCAGCCCCCTCCCCCTGAGCTCAGCAGGACCCCACAGCCCCCACCTGGCTCCTCCACGCTCGGGCTGAGTGCTTCGGCCACCCCGGGCAGGGGGAGGGCTGCAGGGGCCACCCGGAGCTCCAAGCCCCGCCAGGAAAGCAGGAGCAGCTCTCCAGGACGGCAGCAGCAGCAGCTGGGGCCGGGGTTTTGCCCCAGCCTGGGCTGCCCGGCACAGCTGAGGACAATCCTCCTGAGCGGGTCCGGCCGGAGCAGGGGCAGGGAGCGTAGCTGCGGCAGGGAGGGGAACACGAGGCACTGAGGGAATTGAAACCCGGTGGTTTGTTGGGGTGACAGACCTCGTCTGAAACTGGGAGCCATCGCTAAAAAAAAAAAAAAAAAAAAAAA
>VXAZ01009688.1:564685-594017 GCA_013399875.1 Gymnorhina tibicen
AAAAAAAAAAAAAAAAAAAGCAATTTTTCTTGTGAGTCAGAAAATTAAAAAAAAAATGCTGCAAGAGCTCTGATTTGCTAATGGATAACGTGTAATTCCTCTGCACAGAACTATTTGGAGCTGTATTAGCCAAAGTCAAAAGGTTGTCAAAGCCAAGAGTTGTTACAACACTGAGAAATCTAAAGATTAGGAACTCCTAATTAGTACAAAAGTCATGAAAATATTTGTGGAAGAGCAGTTACTTCTGCACACTGTGCTGGGGAAGAAGCTTTTGCTTTTGGACTCACGCACAGCACAGCCCTCGAGGGCAGAGCTGCGAGGGTGGCTCGGGGCTCACACCAAGGGATCGCTGCTGAGCACACACTTCATTTTCGGGGCTGGGTCATTTTTTCCCAGTTCTGAGCCTGCCAGTAAGAGTTAATTGGTGACAACTGTGACAGCAGCTGCTCCAGCGCAGAAAATGTCTTGCAGGGATACCAGGAATGGTCTCCTTCATTACCTGGCACGTGCTGCCGAGGAGCAGATGGATGGCAGTGCCTGGTCAGCGCTGACGGGGAGCAGACTGAGCACACTGACCTGCAGGTGAGGTGGGACGGCTTTTATCCCCTGCTGACTCAAGAAAGAATAGTCCTGGAGAAAGGATATTGCTGTTATTGCTTCCCAGGTTTATTTCAAATCCCCGTTCACCTCCCCTTGGAAGAGAACGGGCAGTGATCACCAGCGGTACAGTGGCAAAGCAATAAATAAATCGATCAATAAATCCTGAGCTGTCTGCAGCGAATGCAGTAATTTCACCATTTCTCAGAGCCTGGTACCTGTGAGCGTGTCAGGATGTGCTGCCAACAGCTCTGTTTGTGCTGAGGACCTGCCCAGTTACTGGGCTCCAGAGTTTTGTGGAAGACAAACATTTGCATGCAAAAAGCCTCTTCTCATCAAAACCTGATCCTGCTCTTGCAAAGGATCTGCCACCAGCTGCAATTGAACGTGAACTGCTTATTTCCCATCTGGGTCTGAATTACACGGAGTAGAAATGGTGACTGAAATAACCGGATAATTTATTGAAATAATTAAAATTTAAAATAATTTAATAATTAACATTTATTTTCCTTTCACACTCAGGTCTCTTTGGAAAATCACACACTGGGAGGAGAACATTCCTGTTGTTTTCTAACCACACATCTGCACACCACGAGGATTAAAATGCCCCTAGAACAGGAGGTTTGGATGGTTAAGCGTGAGATGTATTTATTCATTTCTTTGACACACAAGAATGAAACAAATAAACTGTTCCTACTGAGACAGCTCTGGACCATCCAAGCATTCCATAAAGAGACATGAACAGAGCTCAGCAATACAGGTGACAGGAGAACCTGGATTTGACAGTTTTTCCTCCTCATGCTCCCACCAGGTTGTATTTAAATGCTGAGGTATTAAAAACAGGCATTTTCTTCAGAATTTCTAGCAGCACTTCCTGAGCTCACATGTCTGGGATGTGCTTCCATAGAGGGACAGAGTTTGTCTTTTAGAATTTCTGAAGTGTTTGTAGTTTTCTGTGATTGAAGCCCTGGGGAGGGCAGGGTCTGGCTGCAGGTGCTGGGCACAGTGGGAAGGGCTGGGGGCTGTCCCCCACCGTGTGCAGGAGGGCACGGCACAGACCCCGCTCCTGCTGACATTAACCCTGCACTGCTGGGGCCAAAGGGGCAGGACAAAAGGAAGATAACCCCGAGCTAAGTTCCTCTTTCTGGTCATGAAAGCATTTTTATTAAATAGTTAAATCTTTCCACAGCAAAAAAAAAAAAGTAAAAATCTCAGTATTTTTTTCTTGAGGCAGGAAGCCTCCAGTAGATAAAGGAACCGGTCACATTCTTCACCTTCCAAGGAGGGGAAATAAAATTCCCTTGATGATACCCACCAGGTTTGCTGCATGGCCATCGTTAGCAGAAGCAGATTCCTGGTTCTCAGATAGACACATCTGCTTTTTCTAGCAGAATCCCTAACACTATTGCTCCTGTAATTGCAATGGACTGGGGATTTGATTTTTAATATCAAGCTGAAAGAACCTTGTATTTTAAAAATTAAATTTACAGTTCAGTGTTGCAGTTGAAGCAAACAAAATCTCCCGGGGAAGGGATAATGGCTCCATGCTCCTGCATGAAATGTCTGCATGCAAGATGCATAAAGGCCATCACTTCACCCGAGTCTCTCGGAGACTCATCTCTCCAGAACAAGCTTTCAGGCTGTTTTCCCCTGGCCCTACGTGCACTTCCCAGCCCTCAGGGTCACAGTCTCTGCTTATAAAGTCGTTAACACAGAAAGAGTAAGTCCTTCAAGAGAGGAGAGTTATGTAATGGAGTATCTATAATTAAATTGAGCTGTGACACCAATAATCAGCCTGCGTGGAACACAGGCTGGGACTTTGAACTGGGCAAGGAAAGCAGGGCTCAGGGGATGGGTGGGACTCCAGACTGCTCCCTGAAGCTCTGCGTGAAACGGGGCTCAAGTCAGAAACAGCCAATGGTTGTTTTTGTCTCAGCAGTATTTCATGGATCCTTGGATAAAATACTTTGCCCAAATCTCACTGTCATCAGTAAAAGCTTTTCCACGCACTTCAAGTGTCTTCAAATGAAGCTCCTGGTGCTCAGGCTCGCAAGCAGCTCGACACGTCCCACACTGATGTCTCAGTCCCTGCCAGATTAAGCAGGGAAGTCACACAGGTTGCCCCTCTCACCTGCGCAGTTCCTGTACAATCACAGCTCATGTGTCCACAGTAAAGCTCAACATGAGGACCATTTTCCTGCTGGTTCCATTAATTAATACATCAGACCGTGGACAGCTCCAGACAGAGCTCCAGCTCAGCCCTGTGCTCCCCAAAGCCTGGCTGACACTCCCTGCTCTGCACTTTGCAGATGGCTCCTGTAAGATTTGGAGCTCTTTATGATCCTAATCTTTAGTTAAACTTGTGAGAGGCAGAGGAGAGCTGGTGTGCCGGACAAAGGCAGAACAAGAGTATTTGGGAAGACATTAGGGAAACAGGCCGGGAGCATTTGGGTTTTCCACTTGGGAAGAAGCTGCTGTAATGGTGTTTGCAAGGGGAGAGCTGCAAGGAGTCCAACACCATCTGAACACCGAGAGCTGTGGCTGCCAATCGCTGCCGCGGAGCCGGAGGAAATTCCCTGTCTTTGCCATACTCGGCCATGGAAAATCGCTGCTCACCCAGCTGCGGGTGTGGCAGGCACAGCGCCCGGGCGTGGTTTGGGGCGAAGCTGGGCCGTGCAGCAGCGTGTCCGTGAGGAAATTCCCCGCGTGCCGACGCTCCAGCTCTCCCAGCAGCGTCACGCAGTCCAGGCAACGTAAAACCCCAAACAAAAGGTGTCCCTGGGGGATGAAGAGGGTTCTTTGGAGGAAGAGATTAAAATATTCCTGGATACAAGCCTCCCAAATCCCAGCAAACAACAGCAGATTCCGGGGCAGTAATGGATGAGCTGCAGATTCACATCGGCCCAGGAGAGTTTATGATCCCCAAGGTCAAATGCAGCTGGTACATTTTAAACAGAAAGGGAGATAAAACGTAAAGACAAGTTCAAGCTTTATTTGAATTCAAATACAGACGGATCCAACAGCTACTGAATTTCAACAGGATTCAAGGGACTGCAGCCTTTAGAGTCCTTTGGAAGCCCTGTGAGTAACTATCCCCCAAAGTGTGCTCGCACACAAGTAACTTGCTTAAGTAAATACCTTTAAATCAGCCCTGCTCAGCCCTGCTCAGCCCTGCTCAGCAGGCACAGGTCTGGTGGCAGAACACTTCAGAGCACAGCTAAGTGTGCAGCTACACAGTGTTGTAATTAGAAGCAGGACAACATTATCACATGGACGTTCTCTTTAAGCCTTCCAAGAGGTTTCTCTTCCATATTCCTGACAGCTGTACCAGCTCAGGGCATAGGTGCTATTTTAGGACCCTCATAGAAGGTGGATAAGGACCAGTGTAAGGGAAAAAAAGGATTAAAAATGACAAAACAAACCCAAATGTATCTCATGGGTCTCTTTCTCTCAAATCTGAAAGCACAGTTAATACTTGGGATGTAAGAGAATCTTTGGGAAGCAGTTCTCTGGCCCTGTGCCCTCCCTGAGCTGTGCCCCATCCGTGTTTGCCAGCAGATCCGTGCCCCTGCCTGGGAGCACTGGATCCAACCTGAGACCAAATACCACCACAGCCCTTTGGTAACAACTAGGATTTCAGCAGAATTAAGCAAAGTTTAATCCTTTAGGTGATACCACTAGGAACTGGGATAAGTTGTATTTTGCTGCTGCTGTGGTCCTCCCTCTGAGTTCAGGCTTTCATTCTCCAGCTGTTGCTGGTGTGGTTTTCAGGAACAAGGGTGGAAATACCTCCCTGGAGAGGCCTCTGGCAAAACCCCCTGAAGCAGAACAAGGTGTCTCAGTATCGACAACACAAAGGCAAAGGATATGCTGTTCTCTAAAGCAGGGCTGTGGAGATTCACAAGCTACAAGATGTAAAAGGACACGAGGAAGATGACTTTTATATTGGCTCAGAGGCAGCAGCAGCACAGGCGCCGCGACTGAAGCAGCTCTTGCCCTCAGCACATTCCGTGAATGGCCTCGAGCACATTAAAAACGAGCCAGGGAGGGAAAATGGCCAGAAAAGCCAAATTCATTCGGTTTTCTGTCTGTAGGGATAGAGCATCGCTGCTTGAGGTGCTAACAGCAATCTGAACAATTCTGGAGATGATGGGGATGGTGTCACTGAAAGCCACACGCTGTCAGCCCCAGCTGGCTCTGCTGTCCATCCACATGATGGAAAATGCCTTTGGAAGCAGAGGGGTCACTCTGGTGTCCGTGGGACAGGCTCTGCTGGAGCAGCCAGGTGCTGCTGGATTTGTTTGTTGTTTTCCATAGCTGTGAATCCTTCAGGCAGGATGAGGGGATTTACATCCACCTTAACCGTGCCTTCTGTGAATCACCTGCGATAAAAGTAGACGTAAAGAGAAACTTTGCAGGTCTAAGAAGCTTTGCCAGCCTTTTCTTCATTATCTTCATTTTCTGCCTGTTCTGCTTACATAATTTTTATCCTGTCCTGCTTCTCACAATCAAGCTTCCTTTCTTCCCCCTCCCATCCCTTCCTAGACAACTCTCTCCCTCTTATCCTCCATCTCCTTTCATGTCGTGACTGGCAGCACAGAGCAATAGGCAAGCTCCCTTCAAAGACTTGAGAGAGTTTTGACACAATTTTGTGTTCTTCTACCTTGTGTTATCCAAAAAAGCTATTTGCACCTGGGAGGCTCAGCTTGCAGCTTCCAAGAAAGCATCCAAGCGTTGTCAAATACCTGAGCTTTGAGCACCTCACACCGATGGAGAGAAACCAATTTATATCAACCTTCCTGTTTCTGGGGCTCTGTGAACAGAGGGTGAACAGGGTTGGGGTTGTCCTCTACTGCCACTCACCAGGTCACCAAATCTATTCAAGTTTACTCGGATGATGAGGCCTTGTCAAGGTTTTGAAGCCTTGTAACACTTATCTGGAGTTTCCAGATGTCCCACAGAACCCTGGAACAGTATTTGTGGTCAGGCTGTGTCAGCTGGAAGCCCAGCCACATTCCCTGTGTGCCAGGCAGATATCTGGGCAGGTCTGAACTTGGTCTCCGCAAGAGGTGCTGAACAAAACTATCGTAATTCATTTCTCTTTTCTTTTCAAAGGACCAAAAGTAAACAAAGGGCTTAGTTCAACTCTGGGAGGCAAATCAGTCCAGTGGCTTTAGGGGAGAGCGGATCTGGAATTAAAATGGCATTTTTAAAGTGCCCTGGACCAGCTGTTATTTTGTTTCAGCTCCAAAAGCTTCTGCAGGGCATTATCTGCGAAGTCCCCCTGGGATGCTGTGAGTGAGAGATACTGTACAAACACTGACATTCATTATCCTGCTGCTGCGAACGTGGCTCGGTGGCTCAGAATTTCAGATGTCTCCTGTTAACATTACGGCTTTTAAGAGAGGATTTGCATTTAAAAACAAGCGGGTTTGCTTTCAGTCCTGAGAAACACAGAACAATAACCGGACTAAAAGGTGGCCTCGGATGCGTCAGCCAGGGCAGCTCGGGGCAGCCTGAGCTCCTCCTCGCGCTTTGCCCCTTCCCCGTGCCCGGGACAGGGGAGGTTTATGCACCCCAGCCTGTCCATCACTGCCTGCAGTGCTCACTTTCCAGCCAAAGCGCTGTCCCAGGCTTTCCACCGAGTGGTGAGGTTTTATTCGTAAATACTGTATTCACTCTGGGTTTCATCATTAGCTCTGCAGCTTCACCGCGTTTAAAAAGGTGTGTCAGCTAGCGCTAAATGCACTCTTCAGGGGTGTAGCAACAGGCAGATCCTGTAAAATATCCTTTACAGCATCCCCGGCTCCATGAGAGAGCGGTGCCCTCCCCACAAATCCAGCCAGTTTTCCCGGCTCTGAAGGACCCCTGAAGCTGACCCCTGAAGCTGTCCCCTGGAGCTGTCCCCTGGAGCTGTCCCCTGTGCCTCTGCGGGAGGTGCGGCGGTGCAGGCGGCTCCATGAGAGAGCGGTGCTCTCCCCACAAATCCAGCCAGTTTTCCCGGCTCTGAAGGACCCCTGAAGCTGACCCCTGAAGCTGTCCCCTGGAGCTGACCCCTGAAGCTGTCCCCTGGAGCTGTCCCCTGGAGCTGTCCCCTGGAGCTGACCCCTGAAGCTGTCCCCTGGAGCTGTCCCCTGAAGCTGTCCCCTGTGCCTCTGCGGGCGGCGGGCGGTGCAGGCGGCCCCGGCCGAACGCTTGCCCGCAGTGCCACCCGGCGGGGGCTGCGAGCCGCGCTCTGCGCAAACCTCCTGCCGGGAGGGGACCCCGGGAGCCCCGGGGCCAGCCCGGAACGCGCGGAATTCCAGCCCTGCCTTGCGGGCGAGGAGGAAACGCGGGCACTGCAGGGATTTGGGTTCTGCAGGACTCCCTCGGTCTTAGCACGTGGCAAAAACAAACGCGTTATTGCAAAGGAAGCGCAGTGGTAGCACCGGGAATACCGGGAAAACACGGCCCAGCGATTGCAGGAAAGAGAAGAAATGGCGGACAAGGCAAACGCAGACATTTACAGGTGTCACAGCTCAACGTGGTGCCTCTCTCCTTGGAACACAGCATCTCCTCTGTGCCGTACGAACCCGGCCTGCGGGCCCCAGCCACTCCTCCAGAAAACAGCGCTTCCTTCTGTGTTTCCAGGCTCCAGAATGGCAGCAGGATGAGCCAGCACCGCTCGGTGTTGCAAAGCCCAGCAGACAGCGAGTTCCTCCCAGCCCCTGCCGGTGCTCTGCCAGCGGTGTCCCCGAGGGAGGCGGACAGACCTTGTCACAGTGCCAGGGTGGCAGCTCCGTGTGCCCGTCCCACCCACGCAGCGTTATCGCTGCTCTGAAACCTCCTCCATCAAACAGGGGTAGCCAAGACTTTTTTCTGCAATGCTGGGCCACGCACCAACAAAAACACTTCAGGGAAGGCTTCCTCCCATTTACTATTAATTCTCTTCTGTAGAAATCACACAGAGAAGCTTGACCTAGGAAAGAAAACATGAGTCTAATCCAGAGGATGTTGTGCTTCACTTCCTGATCCTGTTGGAGGTGTCCTGTGTCCCTGCCCAAACACATCAGCATCTGCCTCAAGTCAGGCTGTGCAGAGGAGCAGCACTGCTCCACACCTGTCCAGCAGGAATCTGTTCAGGACCGAGGTGCTGGAAGAACAGTTGTAGCTGCCTTGGGGCTGCACTTCAGTCCTCCCAAAGACCTTCCAGGTGAAAGGAAAAAGCCCAGTGCCTGTACTGAACTGGAGCATCTTGTCGATATTGTGGATTAGTTTAATTTTCTATTTCTTTTCAGTGGAACTCCAGACTTCTCTGGAGGTGGGTCTGAGCAGTAGTTGATTGATTTCCTCAGTTTCCTTGATTGATACCCTCAGTTACTTCTGCCACACAAAATAAAAGGGAAATTCTCATCTCAAATGTAGATTTAGAGACAACACTTTCTTGCATACCCTTCCTAGGAGCTGCCTGCAAAACCATGCTTCAGTGCTAAAGATCTGTGGCAAGTCCACGTGTTCCAATGGAGTAATAAAAATATTTACACTTACGCAATTTAGTTAAAAATTCTGAGTATCTGTGTGCTGGAAGTGTTTGTGTAGTGTAAGAGGAGGTAAGTGGTAAGTATGAAAAAAACAAACCCTAATTGTACAAAGATTTTTAAGATACTTCAAATTTTAAAATCCTGCATTTTGTGTCTGTCAAACATTCCTGTGCACGGAGCAAGGCCATGTTCTGAGCAGCCACACAAGGAGGAGAAACACCTCAGCCTTCAGGCTGTAAATCAACCCCTAATTGTGGTTAAGACTAAGGAGGGAGTTTATGTAGAGATTAGTTTAGGTTTAATTCTCTGGGAGTCTTCTCATTGATTTAAAAAGGACTCAGGTCATTGCTCCGGGGTTTCCTCCATGAAACATCCATGATCACGGCTGGATAAAGAATAAAGAATTAATTTAGATAGTGCCTGAGAGGAGACATTGAAATGTGAGTAGGGAATAGGAACCAACAGAGTCTGTCCTCAAGCTCCCTGTTATTAGCATTTAACAAGTACTGAGAATAAATAAATACAAAATGTAACATAAACAAGTCCTGCCTGTGAGGGGCTGCGGTCTGACAGAGCAATAACGAATAAAAGAGCCAAAATCCTTGTTCAGGTGTGCTGGGGCCTTGGCTTAGAGGCATTCCAGAGCCTGGAGCAGGCAGAGAGCATCCATATGGACCCCCTGCTCTGCGACAGCAATTCCCAAATGCAGGCCTGGCCGTGGTGTGAGGACAGAGCCCGGAGCCAAGCACGAACAGGCAGAACAGGCTCTCACCTCCCTCCTCACCCCCTCTTGAGTCTCACAGCGCCCAGAACCTGCTCAGGGACAGACATGGCTCCTGTCCAGAGTTAATTAATAATGGATAAATCCAGTAGAGGGTTTTAATAAAAGATCAGATTAACTCTGTTCAGGTGTTCCCAACACAGATACCATCTCCACACGAGTCTGTCTGGCTCTTTATCACCTCTGTGGTGTCTGTAGTTATAAATCTGAACAATCCATCCCACCTTGGCTCCTGCCTTCCTCCTCCTCCTGCCTGGACATCAGCGTTTGTAGGAAGTTGGAGCTTTGGGGACAGCACTGCCTGGCTCCATCCCTGTTTTTGCACTTGTACACTTCCCTAAAGAAATGGGATGTTCCAGGCTGCAGCATCAGAGGGGGATCCACGCGCCCTGGAAAAAAGGGATTTACACCAGGAAAACTTCCACTGCTGATTTAGGTGAGAACATCATATCCCTGTGAAGGGAGTGGGACGGACCAGGGGCAATGGCCCCTTCAACCAAGAGCCTTTGAGAGCTGGAGAGGGACTTTGCCAAGGACATGGAGTGACAGGACATGCTGGAGAGCGACGTGAGCTCTTCCTTTGCTGTGCAGGGAGGCTAATTCTGTTCACCGAGGGTATTATTGGCCACTTCTCTTCCTGACCTGCAAAATCCTATGTCAAGAATACACAAATTAATAAATAAAAATAAAGTGACACAGAGATGTGAACAACCATATTATTAATTTGCAGTGAAAGGGCAAAGAAGCCACAAATCCCAGAAGGGCTGATACTGCGTTACCTTTCATTTCCAGGTGGCAAATGAAAACCCCAAAGTAAATGTGTTTGCTTTTCAAAGAAACACAGAAAAGGTTTCCAGTGTCAATCTCACCCTCCCTTCCTCCCATCCTTTCTTCCTTCCTTCCTTCCCTTAAATGTTTCAAGCTCTACATTTCTTCAGCAACCAGGAAAATATTCGTGAAGCCCATCTAATATTTACGGATGTTAAGTGGCGGAAGAGCAACTTCCTTCAGCGTTTCCCCGCCGAGGCCCCGTGCTCGCTGTCAGTGCGAGTTACAGCCGCGGCAGCCGGGCGGGGGAGTCCTCCGGGAGGTGCGGGATCTCCGCCGGGACAGCTCTTCCCATCACCTCACGCTGCACTGATGGAGAAGCAGAAGGTTTCCTTCCTGATGGACGAGTTTCAGGTGTACTTTGGACAGGCCGCTGTGCTGAGAATCTTTTCCTTCCCAAATAATTTATTTTTCACTAAAAAATACAAAATTAACTTTTAATTCCAGAGACAACTCTTCTTTAAAAACTACAGAGATTTCTCTGCATCCCTGTTAAAATGCACTCTGTTAAATAAAACAGTTACACTTTTGTTCTCCGTAACACAAACAGATTCTTTTGGGTTAACTCTCATTCTTTTTTTTTGTTTTTTAAATTTAAAAGTAGCTTGTAATTAATCATGGATAACCATGAGTTGCTGACTTTTATCAAGACCCTTGATTTATTTTGTTGCTTCCTTTACAGCAAACCATCTTTATATCTAATTATAGAAAAGGCTTATGCTATAAAATATGCAAAATAAACATATAAACCTGTGAAATTAATTATGTATGGTCATGTTTTGACATTGCCAGCTGACAGATTGAGCTGATTTCTGGGTTTTCATTACTGTCTAAGCCAAGGGCTCCCTACACTGGTGTTGGATGCTCAGAGTTTCCATTTTCAAAGCCAAACCTTCCCATACTTCCTCAATCAACATTCCAGTTGATCTGTCATTACTCATTTTAACTAAGGAGGTGGAGCAGGATAAGGCCCCGTTTAAAACATTAATAAAATTTGGAGGACGAGCCATGACGTGGGATGCAGCTGCCCAGGGTCACCGAGGGGATGCTCTGGCTGCGGGGCAAACGCGCTCTCTGAGCGCGGCTGGGGCACCGGCGTGCCCCCCAAGTGCTTTCCCAAGGGGCAAGAGGAGGCTGAAGGCACCAGCCCCAGGCTGGGGCTGCCCCTCCCCATGGGACACCTCTGCCATCTCCAGGGCTGTCACCGGTCCTTGCACTCCCAGGCTGCTCTGCTGCGAGCCTGGGCACTTTTCCAGTCTTCTCCATATTCTTTGACTCTTTCAAAAATGAGGGCAATGTGAGCTCACACAAGTTCTCCTCCAGCAAATGGAATTTGTTCTGACACCTCGCAGCGCCGAGCCTTAACCTCCCCACAGAGCTGCCACTTCTCCTTGACCTGGGGTTATTTCCATTGTAATTCACGTCCCACAGATGCTGGCAGATCTCCTGGAAGCTCCTCTGCCTCTCACAGAACTGGCTGGAAGCATTTCGAGGCCCTTCAGCCACGCTCCCTTCTCACCTGCGATCCCAACGCCTCCCCTTCATCTGGCCATTGTTCCGTGTGACTGAAATTAGGGATGCACGACGAGCAGCCCTGGCATGAATGTTAATCACCTGTTATTTCATCCTCAGAAACCTGCTGCAAATCCCTTCGAGCCCTGGCTGTTTCAAAGAATGAGTGAGGATTAGAGAGAAACTCGCTCAGCTGACGTTATTTGTGCTGGAGCAAGTTCCCCGCCGGCCGGGGAAGGGAGCACGGCATTTCCAGCGGGGCTGCCCCGGGGCCAGAGCTCCGGTACCGCAGCACGAAATCGCGCTGGGCCGGGCGGGGCCTCTCGCTGGCCGCCCGGGCCGTGGCCGAGTGGCTGAGCCGGGTGCGGGTGCGGGGGGCCCGGGAGCGGAGGGTCCCGCACGGAGCCCCCGGGGCCGGCTCTGCAGCGGGGCACGATCGCAGCAGCCCGGCCCAGGCAGCTCCCGGCGGGATCCCACGCGGGGACGGCGGGAGCCAAACCAGTCGCTGAGAGCTCCTGCCGGGACAGAGCTGCCTTCCAGGGCGCGCAGATGCCACCGAGAACGCCCCTCACTGCTGGCTCAGTGTCCGTGGGAGCTCCGCCTGTGTCTGCAGGGGCAGGGATTTCACCCGCAGGGGCAGTGGTACAGGCTATGTCCATTAAATAAGGTCTTGTCTTTGCTGATGGACACACGGTGTGCAGAAATCTGGCCGAGGCCCTGACAAAAATAATCCTAACTCTGTTCCTGGCGTTCCCACAGAAGCACCGAACACATCTGTTCTCAGCAGAGGTGTGAAAAATATTGTCTGACATCTCCACGTTCTCAATCAGGGATTATCGATTCTGATTTGGACCAAAAAAAAATGAAGAAGGTTCAATACAGAAGCAGAGCTGCTCATTAACTCACTCTGTGTTTTACACAGAGGGGGCAATGTCTCCGACAGAACAGCTTAAAACATCAGTGCAGGCAAGTTTTAATGAGAAATTGGAGATAAAGTTTAAAAGCATTTAAAAGTGAGTCTGCTAACAGATAATGTGCAGCCTAGAATGTTCTTGGGAAACAGAGGGAGGAGGAGCCTTCACCAGCTGCATCTGAGCAATGGATTTGTCCAAAGGGATCTCTGCAGGCTGAGCAGGAACTGCCCGTGGCCGGAGCTGGAGCGGGTGCCTCGTGCTGGACACAGCAATGGCACCACGGAGTCACGGAGGGAGAAAGGGAAACCCACACAAAGAGCCAGAAATGGATCCCCAAAATCTTTGGTTGTTTTCACATTTGCTCAGGGGTGTTTTATACCCAGTTCTCATGAACATTTAGCAATTTACTTGGACATTTTTTGTAAATCAATTTTAACCTAGTGGGGAATATTTTCATAAACCCTATTTCGGATTGCAGATGTGAGTGCTCATGCTGGAAGCCTCATTAGAAGCATTACCAGTAATATGCCATTAATGTGTCCAACAAAAAGAAATTAATTCTGAAGATGAACTACAAATGAACTTCAGATCAAGAATTGTCTGCCAAAATTACTTTGTGATGAACTGAATAGTGAATACTGGCAATTTGTGACAAGAAAATGAGGCAGGATGTATTGAATAAATTTCTTGTAGGTTTGCTGGAGCGGTGGTCAAGGTATTGCTGGGCTGAGTCTGCCACAGCTGGGAAACGGAGGGAGGAGGAGCTGAGCTGAGCTCTGCCACAGGAATAAACTCTTTGTTTTCATTTCCTCACCTGGCATTTTCAGTGATCACAGAACCAGAGAATGGTTAAAGCCCATCCAGTCCCACCCCTGCCATGGCAGGGACACCTTCCACTGTCCCAGGGTGCTCCAAGCCCCATCCAGCCTGGGTCAACCAGGGAACAGGGACAGGAGGAGAGGGAACGGCCTCCAGCTGGGCCAGGGGAGGCTCAGGCTGGACATCAGCAGGAATTCCTCCATGGAAAGGGTGGTCAGGGCTTGGCAGGGGCTGCCCAGGGAGGTTTGGAGTCCCCATCCCTGGAGGTGCCCAAGGAAGGCCTGGAGGTGGCACTCAGAGCTCTGGGCTGGGGACAAGGTGGGGATGGGTCGCAGGTTGGACTCGATGGTCCTGGAGGGCTTTTCCAGCCTCGGTGACTCTGTGAGCCCGTGCTTTGGGAGGAAATGCCATTCCCGGGGGCGGCTGCTCACTGCGTTTCCCTCGAGGCCCCGCACGTGCCGGGGGCCACCTGCCCGAGCGCAGCCCCGCGGAGCCGTCCCTCAGTGCTGGTGTGACCGGTGCTGGTGTGACCAGTGCTGGTGTGGCCGGTGCCGGTGTGACCTGTGCTGGTGTGACCTGTGCTGGTGTGGCCGGTGCTGGTGTGACCTGTGCTGGTGTGGCTGATGCCGGTGTGGCCGGTGCTGGTGTGGCCGGTGCTGGTGTGAGCTGTGCTGGTGTGGCCGGTGCTGGTGTGACCTGTGCTGGTGTGGCCGGTGCTGGTGTGGCCGGTGCTGGTGTGACCTGTGCTGGTGTGGCCGGGGCTGGTGTGGCCGGTGCTGCGCTGGGGGCTGGCTGCGCTCACTGCCCAGGCGGGAGGACATCGCCGTCCGGAGCTCCACGCCGCACCCGTCGGAGCAGGGAGCTCGGGGGACCCTGCTCCGCCCCGAGCTCTCCAGACCACGAGTACCTTCATGGGTTTCAGGAAGACGCCGTTTCCATACTCTGAACATCAGCCCTGTCTCTGTTTTCTCCAGATTTACAGAACCCCAGCACTGCTGAAATATGAAAACAAACCCAGTGAGAGGCTCTCAACAGCCCCGTGACCAAACCACAGAAGGCAGGACCACAGTTTGGACCAAACCTGCACTTTTCTGACCATTTCAGCAGAATTATCCAGGGACGGATGAACACTACACCATGGCTGGACTCAGAGATTTACAGCTGATGCCTCCCAATGATGGAACAGTACCAGGGGAGAGAGATGTGTGTAGCAGTTCTGGGAATTTCTCTGCATCAATGGGAATGAACTGTCTGGGATCCTGCTGAACAATATCTCCTTTACTGTCTCCTTTCATATGGCATCCCACAGACATATCTGTGACCTTCACAGGTGTCACATCAATAAAGAGAGAGGTTCAGTTTAAAAAATGAACATAGCAGACCCAGACCTGGAGTAAATCCGTGCGGCTGCAGCAGAGTCAGCAGAGAGAGGCTGATTTACAGACACTGCTCCACGATTACAAATAGTTTAAGTGAATTGTTACTGCTGTGCCAGGCCAGGGATCTGGTGATTAGACAAGAAAAGGCGTGTGATTCATTGGGACATGTGAGCTTTCCCAGCATGTGCAAGTGCAGTGCCTGGAAATGGGCAGGAGAACGAAAGAACATTCTTTATGTGTTTTTAGAGTGGCACATCATGATGTGCTTTTAATCCTGTCCAATTAAAGGCACTCAAACATCACCACTGTACCAAACTAATACCTGCCCTGTTCCACGCCCTCTGAAATGTGTAATAGATCAGAATTCACCTTTCTGTACGTAAATTGAGGGCCCCCAGCCCTCCTGCAGAGCTCAGCATCACACTGCAGCCTGGGGGCTGGGCTTGGGCACATCAGGGACATTGTCACCAGCAATTAGACACCAGGGGAATATGACATGGTCAAAAAGGGTTTTTCAATCTTTCTGCTTTTCCTAAAAGAGAATCTCAGCCTGGGTATTCCTGACTGCAAATATAACCTGGGATTTATGAACAAACAAACTTTAGCTCATGTGTGACCTTTCCACGTGGTTCTGAGTGCAGCCTGTGCTTGGCTTTCTTTCACTGAATCACAGAATCATGTGGGTTGGAAAAGACCTCTAAGATCATTGAGTTCAACCATTAAACCATTCTTTCATGGAATCATGGAATCCTGGAATGGTTTGGGTTGGAAGGGACCTTAAAGACCATCCAGTTCCAGCCCCCTGCCGTGGGCAGGGACACCTTCCACGAGACCAGGCTGTTCTTCGAGGGATTCAATTTTGGGAGCTGCTGCTGTTCTCCTCAGCCCATAAAATACTTGAAAGATAATAATTTAATAAGCAGTTTAAGATTATGGACCATCTTCGTGTTCCTTATCTCTGAGTTTACTTAGCACTAAGATAACCGTAATAAATCCATTCGTTCTGCCTGAGATGTTTACAGGCTCCAGTTGCTGACGGGAGGAGAGGGAATGGCCGGGAGCAGCGGGATGTGCCGGGGCGAGCTCAGAACATTTCACACCCCTGAGAACTCGGGGTGCATTTCCTGCACACAGCAAGGACTCTTCTCGTGGGTTTGGGATGGAACAGGTACTGATGGCTTGAAAATAATGGAAATATTTATGACCTGAGTCTTCCCCTCTCGCTGAGCTGTGCTGAGGTTCTTCAGTGCCTAGCCCTGACCCTGCAGACCTTCCCCACCCCTTACAGTCTGTGTGTATTTACTTCCCCACAACGGGGAGATGCCCAAGGATGGAAATGTCCATGGCAAAATCACCCCCCAAACGCCTGACCCTGAAGGGCAGCTGGGCCACAGCCCACGACATGCATGAGTTCAGTTTCATTCTATTAAATCCCCAGCAGAAGTGATAAACAATCAGATATAATAATGCAATTGCCCTGAAACAGAGAGGGAAGCTTCATAAAAGGCATTTGCTGTTGCTGTTCTGTGTGTGACTCTCAGGGGACCCAAAAGCAGCAGCAGCCAGGGAAGCCTGAGGAGCATCATCAGAGCCCACGCCGAGCACAGTGCTTGGGTTTGCCTTCCCACAGCCCCTGCTCCCTGCAAAGAGGGGCTGGGCATCCTGCTGCCGTGGGGGGTGAAGGAATTACCCAGAGGTGGTTGGGATGGTGACCTGGCTCTGCCCTCCTGCCTGCTGTCAGCCTTGGAGGCTTCTTTTTTTCTCTTTTTTTTTTTTAATTTAATGAAGTTGTTTTCCTTACCTCAATCAAGAGCTCTAAACCTTACGCAGCCCCACATCCAAGTTCTAATTAAGATCAGCAGAGAACTTTGAAACTCTCAGATAAAAGCAGGCTATAAATGCAACAAATTCTATTTCCGAGAGGTGTCAGGCGAGATAAGAAAAGTTCCAATCCCCATATTTGCATTTTAAGGCAATTTGAAGAATCTGGGACCCAAGTATATTCTTGGATATTTTTAGACCTGGGCATTTCAGTTTTATTATTCAGGTCAAAACAGCTCTCTACACCCTTTCACCTCGGAGGCATTTGGTCTCTGCTTTTGGACTGCAGCTTTACAGTCTGTTCTATAATTGTGGTAGTTATTTGGGTAGGGGTAGGTGTGAATCCACATGTATACATGTTTTTAGGTCTAGTGTGGCTTTAAAAATAGAGTTTCCAATGCTGCAAACACTTCCACATACCCTGAACCAGACGTAATTAATGCCATGGAGATTACTGAAGGAAAATAAAATGCATTCCCGGGGACGATGGGACCATTCACTTACATCACCAAAGCAAGATTAACTAGAGATGTTTGTCATGTAAATGCTTAGCTGAGAAATTCCCAAGAAAGTCAACTCAGAACAAAAGTTGTTCTTTTTTCCAGTGTCCATTTTGTTTTCAGTACGGGATTGTTTATGGGATTTTTAGAGTCATTCTGGAATTCTCTGGGGCAGGGGGTGAAGTCAATGGAACGAAATAAACTCAGGTCCTGCAATTCTTGTGTCAAAACTATTTTGGGGTGAAGCTCTGAAGATCTGGGAAGGCCTAAGAGCCACACGTGCCAAGGTCCTTGGAGCGGGTGCCAGAGCTTTGAGCACTCGGTGTCTGCAAACAGGAACATTAACACGGCCGTGATTTATCTGCTGCAGAGTGAGGTTCTCACTGGGTTGCAGAATGCATCTGGACCAGCCTAATGAGCACATTCTTCACCATTAGAGAGGCTGTGGAGGGCTTCAAATATTTTAGACATGATTCACAGAGCCAAAAGGTCTTGTTTACTGATATGCTATTTATACCTAGCTCAATTAAACCTCTTTGGAAAGAAAAAATTCAAGGATGCCAACGCTGGCAGTGCTGTTGGAAGTGAGTATCTCCTCATTAAAAAGGTTAGAAAAACACCATTAATAATTTTGATAGACCTGGTTTGTGCCCCAGTCTCTGTCCAAGCGCGTGCAGTGCCCCGCACGGCGCGGTTCTGGCAGGGGAGGGCTCGGGCGGGGCTTGGCCGTGTCCCGGTGTCCCGGTGTCCCGGTGGCCGCCGCTGCCAGGTGCCCCATCCCCGGGGATGAGCTTTGCCATCGGCCCAGCCTTCCCCCCCGCTGGCAGCAGCTGAGCTGCCTCAGCCCCCGGGCCCGAGGGCACAGCCCAGGGCTCGGAGGCAGGGACGGAGCCGGACCCGCTCCCTCTGGGGAGCATCGTTGCCACGCCAGGGCGTTTCCATCCCTGGAAGTGTTCAAGCCGGGCTGGAGGGAGCTCTGAGCATCCTGCTCCAGTGGAAGGTGTCCCTGCCCATGGCAGAGGATGGAACGAGATGGGCTTTAAGGTCCCTCCCAACACAAACCTTCCTAGCGTTCAGCGATTCCATGGAATGTCCCTGCTGCTCCAGCTCCTTCATAACCCCTGGTAGAAGAGTAACTGTGAGTTCTCAGTGCTTAGGAGTCCCAGAGCCTGCAGGGATGGGGCTGAGAGTGGGCTGGGTGAGGCACGAGGCGCACAGCAGGGCCCTGAAGGACAGCACGGGGGGACGGGAGCAGGCACACAGCTCCACTGGGCTCCTGCAGGGCCTGGCTTCGCAACCAGGAAAGAGGGAAACTGCCAGGAGGTCCCATTCTTGGAGAGAGGGAGATGCCTGTTTAAAGGAGAAAGCCAAAGGATACCATCAGAATCTCAGTTTCTCGGAAATGCAGGGCTTTCAAACCTCATGGTTAAAAGAGGTCTGTGCCACGTGGATAAAGTTCAGCATCCTGCAAAGTGCTCTTTCCTGAAGCCTCCCCAGCAGGATTAAACTCCCCACCTTGACATTCACACCCGTGTGTGCAGACTCTTCCCGGGGCATGGGGCAGCCAGAGGTCCCTGTTCCGTGTCACCAAACCTCACCCGACCCCTGATCAAGAGCAAGAGGCCTGAGAGATAAGGGGAGTGTTCCTGCGGCAGTGAGCACTGGGAACGCTGCCATGAAATATTGAGACGTAAATCAGTGGTGGAAAGGAAGCACAACAGCCTTTACAGAACACTTCAGAGCAATGTACTCATTAAATAACAAAGGTTTTTTCCCTTAATACACTATTAACAAATTCCATCATATCTTTAAAAAATTGTCCTTCAGTCGAGTGGAAAGTGAACTAATGTGGGCTTAGAAAGAGGTTGAGAGTGCAACAAATTATAAATGCTTTCTACTTTATCAGCATTACAGAGTACTATTAATTTTAAAAATAGCTTCTAAAAACATACATGGCATACCATAATGGAGATGGCTGGGTTTCAATACATCATCCTGATGACTCTTTCCACAGCAATGAGTTATGCAGACACTCGAAGCTCTGCTTTGCAAATATGGTCTGCACGGGCTGCAGGGAACATTAAAAAGGCAGTTTTGTCTGTGCACTCAGGATGGGGCTGGGCTGGGATTTCCGACAGGAGCGCTCATGGATGAACTCTGTGTGTGCATCAAGGCTGGGATGGGACACTCCCTCCCACCACTCGTCCCTGCAGAATATCCATTATCCCATCAGGAGCTGGAATCGGCTCTCACACCCATTCCGAATGGTTAAAAATAAAGACGTTAATGGCAAATGCTCTGAGCAGCTCCTCTGAAGTGCTTTGTGTGTACAAGTTTCAGTGCTAATTGGCACGAGTGTCCTTCGAAGGGGGTGCTGGGTTTCTCTGAATGATGGAGGAGGCAGTTTCCATAGCAAGGGCTGGTTTTATTGACTGCTTGGAGGAAAGAGACACATAAAACCCTAACTGGGGCCAGAAATGAGTTAGAGAAATCCCTGGGTAGCTCTAACTTACACTCGAGTTTGTTTGCTTGCCTTTTTTTTGTCCCTCAGGCCGCAGAGCCCTTAACTCCTCATAATGCAGCGATTACAAATATGAGGGAGGTCAGTGACCCGCTCCCCAGCCCTCCAGGGCTCGGGAAGAGCTCTGCCTTCCCTCTGTGGGAAAGGCCCCCCTGTCCCCAGCCCCGATGTCCCCAGACTCCCACTGGCACCTGGCACCCCAGACCTGCCCCTGGGTGAGTGACTGGGATCTCTGCAGCTCCTCAGCCCTTCTCCCAGCAGGAATTCTTCAGCTGATTTGCCAGTTTCAGCTGAACTGCCCAGAGCCCCAGGGTCCCTCAGGACCTGCAGACCCCTGCTATGAACAGGACTGACCCGGGGAGCCAGAGTTTGTACCTTTTTATTGGGAATGCACACTTGGGTTTGTGTCTCATGGCCCCTTTCATGTGCACTGCAGCACCAATTCCTGTCCACGATTCCCTTCAGCTGTGACATTCCCAGCTTTTCTCCCCCGATGTTTACAGAACTACATTGTTACTTCCCTGGCAGGTAAGAATATTCCTTACAGAGCATGTGTGGGCTGCTTCCGTGGTTTCCCTGGTCCCATTTTATTTTATTTAGCAACATAGGACTATCCTTAATTTAATCACCATTTCCTGGTCCCCTAATTCAACCCAAAAGACCAGAAATCATTGAAAGGCAGAAGATTCTTTCTCTAAAGGAATTAGGAAAATGGTCAAGCGGTAGTGGTAAGGTTAGCAAAGTCACTTATTTCACTACTTTATCACCTCTAAAAAATAAATATTCCTGCCTAGAAATGGCAAGCTCCACTTCCCTGTGTCCTGGGCTGTTGCACATCCGTCCTTCAGGCATTCCCTCATCCCTTGCTCCCAGCCGTGTCGCCCGGGCTGATGAGCTGTTGGTGCCCGCTGGGGAAGGGGGCGATTGAATCTGTGTGTGCTGTGCCCACGTCCCATGGCAGGGCCCTGGATCGGCACAACCACATCCTCAGATGCAGAGCCCTCCACGGCCCTCACGGAACACCGCTTCCTCTCTTGTTGACGTGATTACAGAGATAAATAATTCTGCTGGAGCAGCGCTGTGTGAAATCTTTACAATGACAGGTACAAGGAAATTCCTTTGCCCAGATTTACCTCCACACGCTGCTATGGAGCTCAGAGCCGTAAATCTGCTTCATCTGTGGCCAAGAGCCACATTCCAAACCCATGTTGTGAATGCGTGTGTGTGTCAGGCTGTGATGGATGGACACACACACCGCGGGCACGGCCAGCTAGTGCCAGCCTTCCTTTCTTCCTTTCTTCCTTTCTTCCTTTCTTCCTTTCTTTTTCTTTCTTTCTTTTCTTTCTTTCTCTCTCTCTCCCTCTTTCTCTCTTTCTCTCTTTTCCTTCTTTTCTTCCTTCCTTGTCTCCCTCCCTCCCTCCCCAACTTTTCCCAGTAAGTTGTAAGTAAGTTCAATATCCAACAGCACCTTCTCCCGGTGATAACCCAGATCACCATGTGAGCCATAGAAGCAGCTTTAGACTTCCTCCTCCCCAGCACCAACACCACAGACCCCTGATGCTCTCCTCCATGGCAGATGTGCTGGGGGGTTTCCCACTGCTGTGGGGGCTCCCCGCTCCTTGCCCAGCTGCAGGTTGGATGTTGGCTGTTACCTCACATCCAGCAGAACAGTCTGAGTCAAATCCAATACCAACTCCAGCACTCTCATTTTCCACACTAGGTTATGATCAATTGCTGTTACCCAAGAGTATTTCAGCTCCACTCCTGATGCAGACACAGGGGAGCGTTCCACACCATCGTTCCCAGAACGAGAGACCTCTCTGAGAAGAAACAGGATCGTTTCTGCTTCGAGCAAATGAGAAGAGACTTTTCTTTTTGCACATGGTTGGGTTCTGTGTTCTGGCACTGTTTGTTTTACTGAGCCTACGGAACAGAATTAAAATATTCATATATTGCTGTTATTAAGGCAGTAACTGGAGTGTGTCTCTCATTGGTATGAATTTCCCAAATGTTTCAGAGACCCACTCAGGCAACAGAAATAACTTTATCTTTTAAAATCATGAAACTTCTGCTCCCTTATTCCCAGTTACAGGTTTCCCTCAGAGATCACCAAGGTGCTCAGCCCATATCAGTCTTTCCACATCCCCTGTCCAGCACCTCTGGCCACCTTTGCCTGCTCCATTTCCATTTCCCAGCTAAGCAGTCCCACCCCTCCTTTTTGTGGGTTGGATTTCCACCCCCTTCTGTTGCTTTGGGGACACAGGAGGGAGGCGCTTGGGCGTTAGGGTGCGGACTGACCAGCCCGGAGCAGGGCTGCTGGGACGCGCTGTGCTGGCGGAGCCCACTGGCAGGGATGCCAAGGAGCAGCTCCCGTTTCCCGGAGCGTGGCACTGCCGCGCCGCCCCGGCGAGCGGCATCCTTCCCGCAGAGCCCAGCGTGGGCACGGGGACGGAGCCACCCGAAACTCCCTGACACAGCCCGGGGGGAGGGAAACAAGAGCACCCGTGGGCCACCGCGGGTTCGCCACGTCCCCGGTGAGGGCAGGGGAGCAGAGCCTGACCCTGGGCTTTGTGCGTCCCCAGGGCCACCGAACCGACCGAAAAGATGAGGGGCCTTGTTGGGAATGTCGTTTTCCATTGTGCTTCTCTGCATCCACACCCTCTGGACAGAGAGGGGTTGTAACCCCTCCATCCCACTGCGGATCCAGAGCAGAGCTCCTCGAGGCTGCACAAGCCAAAGGACGGCGAATTTCCCCGAGACAGGTCGAGAGTTACAGCCCCTTAAATCAAATTAGTGACAGCATCTGAGGGGGAGCCTCGGGGAGATGAACGAGCTGGCAGCTTCTAAAGAGTAACAGCAAGGTAATAAACAAGATTAACACAAAACTAATGGAGGGATGGAGATAAATGCGGGGCATGTCCATGTAATGTCAGAGGGGTTGCATGCCAGACTCGGGCAGTGTGTTTGAGGCAGGCACTGGTAACTCACACCTACACTAAATCACAGCCATAAACCCCGTGCTGTGCTCCCAGAGCAGGAATGATCTGCTCTGCAATGAATGGGAAAAGAAAGGGAATTCACTGTTCACGGTAAGGAGAGTTGCTAACCTAAGCTGCTCCTTTTGCTGGAGCCAGGTTTGGAAAGGCCCTCCAGCTGCTGGAGGATGCAGGCAGGGGCAGAGCCTGGGCTCACGTTCCGGGGACACGAGCTCATGTCAGGGTGAAATCCTTTGGTGCCCTTGCCACCGTTTGAGCAAACTCTGGGAAGCGTCCCCTCGGTCGCTGCTGAGCACAGCCCCGTGGCACAGCGAGGCCTCTCATCCCCACGCGCTGCTTCAGCTTGCAAGAACATTTGATAAACTGCAGCTGAACTATAGGGAAACAAATATTTTCCTTAAAATCCATAGTTGTTTTTTGAACTTGCAAGCAGCCAGTTAAACTGGATGGATTTAGAGAGGCCCTACAGTGTTTTTCTGTTGAAATACCAGATGATAAACACAATTTTTCTTGTGTCCCTGCAGAAACAAGACAGCCTGGGGTAACATAAAATGTTCCTTTACTTCCTTCTGACAATGGCCCATTTCTTCTTTTAGAGGATGATTAATATTTATTGCCATAGTAAATGGCAATTTAAATATATGGTGCAGCCCTGCGGTGTATCATTAATTTAAGGAAACAGGACACCTCCTATCAAACCACAATGGGTCCTTCTGCAGTGAATAATGGGGGTGATCTGGCAGCCTTTTAAAAGCAGTTCCTGAACCCATTCCCATGCAGCAGCAGATTGTTCCGATGGCCCCTGGCATCACACGGGCACTCCCCATGTGAGGCACCTTTGTTACACGTGGCAAGCGGCAACAAAATAATCAGAAAGTGGGAAAACAGTCACAACCTGAACGTGAATATCCGTGTTCTCCTCGTAAAGGCTGTGGAGAGAAGTCCTCCATCCTTGTCCATCCGGGGCTGTGGGGTGGGCAGGCAGGAGTGCTCCATCTGTAAAAGGCCACTTATAATTTCTTCCAAAAGAGGGTTTGGAGCTGGGAGAGAGACCTTTGTGGCCAAGTTTCTATTAAGAAGATACTTTGCAGAGGAGGAATCTTTGTTTTCGACTTTCTCTTTGAGATTTCTGAGCTGTGTTCAGATGTGCCTTTTGGAAAGTTAAAAGAGGGCTCTTAGTGTCAAATTGAAAAACAGTTTAATCCATAAAACTACATGCCAGATTCTAAGAGGAGCATCAGATAAGCTTAGCCCTGCTTTGCTAATGGTTTTATTTTTTAACTACAATGATCTGCAAAATTACTTTTGTTATTTTGCATTCTTGCATTTCTAAGATTTCTCCCCGGTAGTAAAGTTCTTAATGCCATAGCGTTTCAGTCTTCAAAGACAGCTCCAAGAGCCTGACACAGACATACACAGAGGTGTCACAGACACTTGCCTATGGCTTTATTTACACATATTTTCAATGCCCAGTAGGGCACTGGGGCCAGCAGGTCTCTGCCATTTGTAGGCTAAGGGATTTACAGCCCCAGAACAAACCCTTCCTGCTCCAGCAGAGCTGCACTGTGGCTCCAGCACCACAACTGGGTGCCCTGGTAGTGTCTGCAGCAGCTCGTCTTTGCCCTACCACCCTCATCATCCCCTCTGCCTCCCTCATCTCCACCACCTTCATCCTGATACACCAATTTCGGCATCTCCATCACCCTCATCATCTCCACCACCTCCATCATTTCCACCACCTTCCCAGCCATGTGACTGGCCCGTGCCCTCCAGATGCATCTGCTGACCTTTAACAGCCTCAGACGTCAGCTAAAGCAGCCCCTCATCCCGAAACATCCCTTCTGGGACATCTCTTCTTTGTGTACACCCACGGCTTTCTCAAGAGGTTTGGCCTCCTCCAGATTCAACCTCCTCCCTTCCCAGATTTGCCTTCCTACCAGGTGGGCAGTGGGGCCAGCAGGACAGAGGATGCCAGCCCGGTGATGGAGACGGGACACGGCAGCCCCGTAACATCCCCGCCCTCAGCGCCGGGCGAGGCCGGTGCCAGCCACGGAGCTCTGCCCACCTCGGAGCTGGATGGTCCCACCGGTGCCTGGCCGTGGTCCCTCGGTCCCCGAGCAGCCTCCGGCTGGCTTTGGGCAGCTCAGGCCGGCCAGCCCCGGTGGCACCCACGTGCCCCCACCCAGGAGCTGGCTGTGCCAGGCAGCCGTGTCCCGGCAGCTCCAGCTTCCCCTGGGCGGCACGGCAAAGGCAGAAGTAAAGGAAGTCCTTGATTCAAACTAAAAGGGCAGAAAGGTAATTCATTTTCTTCATGAACATTGCATGTCATTTCTCACTTTATAGACAGGCTCCCAGAGTTCCGAGCCTCCGACGGATCCATGATTTCAAGGGCTTTACTCACTACAAATAATCTTTTGATGATGAAACCAACTGCGTAAACTTTGGAAGAAAGACCCTGCATGAATATAGCCAAATTAGGAAAGCCCTACCGTAACAGCTGTGTTCAAAACCACACGTATTGCTGGTTTATTTTTTAATCTACATTACTGAAGCTATTTTTGACTACAAACGGGATGACTCATTTGATCACGACCAGTGAAAAAACATAGCGTGTGTCGCCGCAAGATATTTCTTAGAGTTGATGCAGTATTTTCTTTCCTTCCTACTTCAATCCTATATCTCTTTGATCAGGCAAAATCAGCACATAACAAAAATTTAGGTTATCTTAGTCAATATTTAACAGAAAAGGAGCTGCCTGGGTTTAACTGGCCTTTGTCTGCTTTTTTGATTAGTTTCTTCCATTTATTTTCCTGTCATTTCCCTTTGATTGCTCTGCTCCAACTGGGGATCCAGGAGATGAAAATTTCTTCAAAAATATTTCAACCAAATCTGTAGCTTTACTACTACGTTCACGGAAGGGGGGAAAACACTTAACTGAAAGCAGCTGCAGAGCCGTATTTTCTACTTCATTTATCCCTTTATGTTTGTGCAAAAGAGAAAAATTGAAAATTAGCCAAGAATGTAATACCACAGATTCTCTCCCTAGAACACACGGCAGAGTTTGCAGTAATCCCTTTGACCATAGCACCAGCCTCTCTCTCTTCAGCACACAAATGCTGCTCTCGGAGGGGCCAAAGCCCCATCCCAGGAGGTGCTGCTGGGGTGGTCGCTGCTGGCCCCTCAGGGTGTGCTGGCTGCCACCTCACCAACCCACAGCATCAGAAATATTCATCAGTTCGGGTCGTTTCTCTTGTCTGTGGGTCAGATTTGCACTTGAATCAGTCAAGGAGCCATTCAGCAGCTCTTTTAAATGGACACTCTTGGTACGGATGTGCCCGGGAAGCATCAGGGCTCCGTGGGCTCCTTGGCTCCAGAGCCCCGCTGCTTCAGTCTCCTGGGGAACAGCAAACCTCACTTCCAGCCGCCAGGTTTCACCCCCTTGCTCCACAGATGCCTTTTATTTCTCACAACAAAGCAGGTCAACATCAATTCCAGGCAGAAGTTTGGCCCTTTCCTGCACGTGGGATTCCTGAGGAAATCACAAAATCCTCAAGAATCTCTTTCTGCGCCCCCCACTCTGCCTCTCCTCCATGGCCAGGCTGCAGCCTCATCGGCCTGCTCCGTGCATGCCCGGTCCCCCAGAGCCCCCCTCAGTCCCAGCCGGGCAGCTCCCGGTCCTGACCAGGGACACGTACGGATGGCTTAAGGAGCCTTCAATCACCGAGTGCTGCTCCCACGCATGACCTCTTACACCCTTTCCTCCCCTGTCCTCGGTGACTCCAGCAAACTCCTGACCTCGTGGAGCGACGAAGACGAGCTCAGAGGAGAAGGGGAGCCTGGCTTCAGCTGCAGCAGCTGGCCAGAACAGCCAGGAGCGGTGCTGGGAGCACCCACCGCTGCTGGTGCCATCCTGCCGGCAGAACCGGGACTGCCCGGGGACAGGCTGCTGCCTCCAGAGCTCCGCAGACCCCGAGGCCACTTGAGGAGGCCCCGTCTGGCGACACCTCTGCAGGGATGGCTTTGTGCTGATAAAAGCTGCCTGTGAATCAACAGGAAGCTGAAATCCCTGATTCTCATAACCGAGCATCTTTGCCCGTTCGTCGGCGAGTTACGGGGAATGACTCCTGCAGGGATCAGCTGTGTTTAGTCATAGGATGATTCTGTCTCTTCCTAGCAGAGAGCTAAGTATAGCCCAGCCTCATCACTCGGCAGCGATCCCCGCTGCTGGCGGCCCTCCCGCTCGGAGCCGCCTGGGACTCACCTCCACCTCTCCCCTCTCCCCGGCCGCCCCGCTCCGCCCCACAGCTGCCGGGACCCTGCAGCGCACTTCACCCTCAGGGACAGCACCTACGGTCGTTTATTCCTGTTTATTGACAGGCTGAATCGTTCAGAAACCTGGAAACTAAAATAGTCCCTGGCCAGCTTGGCTGTTTCCCGTCCCAGAGAGCTCCCACCATTAGGGGCTTCCCAAGGAGGTTCTGAACATCGGGAATAACCTGCCCTGGGCGTGCCTTCTCACTCTGCCTGTTTCACTATCACTTGTCATGATTTATTTGTGCTATCATTAATTACAACCGTTCCAGCTGTATTTTTATTGTAAATGGAAGCATCTAGAAGGGTTTTAACTCTTATTCTAATGTTGGTTTTATTGTCTTCCGACATTCAGTAACTACAGAGCCTCATCCCACCCTGTCTCGAGCTGTTTCCATGCTGCTGGATAGCCTTGGCTGCCCAGTCCTGCCCAGCCCCTGCAGCCTGCGAGGGCACAGCTTTGCAACTGCTGCTTAAAACTAAAACCAACAAAAACCCACCCAAACCTGTCCCTTTTACATGTAACATCTCCCTGCTACATGGATTTGCTCCTCCCCGCTTGTCCCACGCATGACCTCAGTTCCTGGCGAGCACAGGAGATGACGGGGACCTGCCACAGCGTCCCTGGGGTGGGAGGCAGCATGGCAGTGCCCCCGCTCCTGCTGGGTGCTGGCCTGTCACCCCGTGCCTCGTGGCGCCCTGAAATCCCTTGGTAAGTTCTTTCCTATGTCCCAGGTCGCCACGTGCGTGTGTGCCTTGGGAAAGGGAGATAATGTCACCCCATTGCCATGTCAAACGTTTCCCGGGGCTGCCAAGCCCTTCATGGGTTTGAAAAACAATATCCCTGTGCTGTTTGTTCTCTCTGCTCACTCCCAAAATGCCTCTGGAAGGTCAGGTTCAAACGCCCTCCCTGGAGGGACTTTATCTCTCCAGAATTTCTCTTCTGCCCTTGCTTTTTAACCCAGATTTTTTTGAGGATGTTCAAATACCTCTTCTAAAAATGTTCAGACATTGACTTGGGGGCACATTCCTGCTCTGTGTAGGGGCTGCCAGCCCCCAGCGCCTTTGGCCTCTTTGCTGTACCCAGCCAGTGTCACCTCCTCTGCTCCTGGCCTATTCCCTCTCCCGAAGAGATGAATCCCCTCTCCCAGGGCCGGATCCCGGGGCACTGCCCGCTCCGTCCTGTGCCCGGGGAGAGCCCCGGCAGTGCCCGGGGCCACAGGAGCCCAGCGCTCACCGCCCGGGGTGACGGCTTTGCTGGCCCCAGGGGATCCTGAGGCTCGAGGGGAGAGTTCAGTGACCCAGCTGCCCCAGCACGGACCCGGGCAATGCATCCCACAGCCCGGAGCAGCAGAAAGTCCTCTTCTTGTTCTGGAAGCAAAGCAGAGCGTGGCTGGGGACAGCAAACACAGTCCTCCGTGCTGCGTTCCCATCTCCCCCCAGTGAGGTGCCAGCTTCTGCTGCCGTTCACTCATCTCCCTTTCCACAGGGCTGCTGTAAATTCTGTTCCTTCATTTGGAAAAGCATTTCCAGGTCCAGATGACCCTGGGATATCTGTTTCCCTGTTCCCCTTCTCTGCAGGAATGCTGCGAGAAATCTCAGGAAAAAATGTACCAACATCGGAGAAATTAAATCAACAAGAGTTTAGGATTTTTCTTTTCAGATTACAGTTCTAAGGAGCCAGTTCAACTCTGAGCAGGGGTTGTGCTCCCAGATCACAGATCATAATATGCAGCTGGATCCTGGTTTCTGTTATCGCAGGGTTTTTCCTGGACTCAGGCACAGTGAAGAAGGGAGAATGGCTGGGATCAGTGGGAAATGGGGAACCAGGGGAGTGAGCTGGGAGCATGTGGAGCCCTCCCTTCCTCACCTGCACAAAGGGGCTTTGTGCTGGACCTCCTGGCCACAGCAGGAGCAGGCAGGAATGTTTGTTGGAGCAGGCAGGAATGTTTGCTAAAGCAGTAAAGACCTCACCACTCCATGTGAAAAAAAAACCAAAATACAAAAGGCAATAGATTGTTATTCAGTGCTCAACATCCATTGAAATAACAAGAGAAACATGGTTTCAGACAGTTTCTTCTGCTAAAAACATTCCGTGTCTGTCTGCTGTGATAAACTGCCCCACCACATTCCTGTCTGATTCGGAAATCCATTTCCCTGTGCGTTGTGTCAGAGCCTGGGATGAGAGGTTGGTGGAACGGTGGGACAGAGGGACTGAGGGACAGTCCCAGCCCAGCCACGACAGGCAGCTTGGCTGGAGAGCTGCCAGCTCGCTCCACCCCAGCCAGGGGCTGCACAGTGCTTGGGTACCCCCAAATCATCAGCCGCATCCCTCCCCTCCACACCCCTCACTGGCACCGCTGCTTTGGGGCAGGAACGCTTACAAATACCATTCTTTTCTTTCCTCGCCCTCTTTTCTTAAGCCCCAGGGACTGCGCTGTCCTAGCACAGAATCCCAGAATGGTTTGGTTATTGAAAAGGATGACCTTTATCCAGTTCCATCCTCCCTGACTTGCGCAGGGACACCTTCCACTGTCCCAGGGTGCTCCAAGCCCCGTCCAGCCTGGCCTTGGACACTTCCAGGGATGGGGCAGCCACAGCTTCTGTGGGCAGCCCGTGCCAGGGCCTCACCGCCTCCCAGTGAGGGATTCCTCCCCCGTATCCCATCTGACGCTGCCATTCCCCCGCCCTGTCCCCGTCCCCCTTTTCCATGAGCCCCTTTCCCGCCGCGGGCACGCGCCCACGTGCGCGCGTTCCCGCGCGCGCCCCGCCCCCCCGCGCGCCATTGGCCAGAGGAGTTCCGGGGCGGCGCCGGATTGGCTGAGAGCGGCGC
>VXAZ01009688.1:594281-633634 GCA_013399875.1 Gymnorhina tibicen
GGGACAGCGGGAACGAGCCCGAGCCGGGGCAGCCCGGGGGGACAGCGGGAACGAGCCCGAGCCGGGGACAGCCCGGGGGGACAGCGGGAACGAGCCCGAGCCCGAGCCGGGGACAGCCCGGGGGGACAGCGGGAACGAGCCCGAGCCGGGGACAGCCCGGGGGGACAGCGGGAGCGATCCCGGTGCCGGGGCAGCCCGGGGGGGCACCGGGAGCGATCCCGGTGCCGGGGCAGCCCGGGGTGGAGCTGGATGGGGTCCGGTCGGGGACCGGCCGAGCGCTCCCTGCCCGCCCCGGGGGCTGCGCCGTGCGGGAGCCGCGTCCGGAGGTGCCCGGCAGGGGCGGGTGCTCACCGGGCACCGCACGGCTGAGGAACACAGGGGGGTTATTTTTTTCCCGAATATCCCTCATGTCCCGGTTTTCCTGTCCTCGTACCCGCCCGGTACCGGCGGCCGGGCAGGGCTGCGAGCGGGCAAACCCTTCCGCCCGGGGCTGGGACGGGGCGGACACCCCCACTCGGGGCCGCGGGGGACAGACCCCATCCCTCAAGTTCTTCCCTGCTTCCTGCCCTTCCATCGGCGCCTGAGCCGTGCGCTGCAGTCCCCAGACCCGCTCTGGGACTGCCCACCCGCCGTGCCCAGCGCTGTGCCTGCCTTTGTGCTTATTTCAGTGCAAAAATCACCCCACCGAAGCTTTTGCCGGGAAAGCAACTGTTTGTCGTCTGAATTAACTCGTGTAAGGCACAGCTGTGCTGAGCTGCAGTCTGAGGGAGTGAGGGAGTTGCTTGTCCCCTTCTGGACCCTCTGGAAAGTGTTTACTCCAAGAAATCCCAGCTCTTACCAGTGTCCTGTGAGCCAACAGGCCCTCCTGGCATGGCACTAAGCTGGATGGAAGGGATTCTAATTGCCAGATAAAGGCGTGTGGAATGGGAGCAGCTGCTCTCATGACCTTCTTCTCTGCACCTTTGTCACCGCGTGGTTCGGGGATGAGTTCAGCACCCCATGTCAGCCTGGTGTGATCCCATCTCGCTGAGCAGTGCCCAGTGCTGTGCCCTGGGACCAGTGGCCAGGGGTCTCCCAGGGCACAGGGGCACCTCAGACCCTTCCCCGTGGGGGATGGTTCCCTCTGCCATGAAGTTTCTTGCCAGTGCTGGCCTTGGGGGTCCATCCTGCCTGTCGGGATGGGAAGGTCAGCCTGGCTGTTGTCGAGGTGTAGCACCTTCTGTCCCGTTAGGTTTGAACTGAGCCACTGCTGGATCCCAAGGAAAACTGTGTACCGGGTTTTACTGCAAACTGGCTGTTCCTTGCAGAACAGCTGGGCAAAGGTTGGCGTTTGGCAGCAGGAGCTGCTGTCTGACACGGTCTGGGTGACTGGGCTGGGCTGTGCTCCTCTGCATCCTCCTGTCCTGCTCTCCCTCAAGTACACGATGCTTTGAGGTGGGACTGAGGGATTCAGGGTTCTTCCTTCCCTCACTCCTCCTTCCCTCTCTGCTGACCCTGTTGGCCACCCACCATGGGGACACAGTCAGTGTTTGCTGACGAGGGCAGGCACCCCCAGTGTTGCACCGCAGGGTCACCCTGTCCCTGCAGGAGGTGGTCAGGGTTTGGTGGGACTTGCTGGAGGGACCTCCTGGTGTGTCATCCCCAGAGACTCAGAGCAATGTGTCCTCTCCCAGCAGGTCTGTGCTGCTGGTACCTCAGGCACGTCCACAGGGTCCTGCCTGCCACAGCTCCCATGGGGAGGGCACCTTCAGGTGCCAGCTGGAGCCCCTGGAAAGCTCTTGCCGGGCACTGAGTGGAGATGGATCCCACGGGAGTGAAAACCGAGCCTTTTTCATGGGGCTGTGTGCTGGCTGCTGGGCTGTGGTCAGGCTGAGTCTGCCACAGCAGCTCAGTTCCTGCCTTGTCTGGAGCAGGGGGGTCTGAGCGGGGCCGAGCTGCTGCCAGCAGCCCCAGGCTGGGGGTCCCACAGGGGAGGGAGTGCAGGAGCAGGGCTGGATTTGGACAGCAAGGAGGGCTGAGCAAGTCCCTGCTGTGGGATGTGCCCTGGCGAAGCTGTTTCTGCACTGGAGCCATCTCCCAGGAGCTTTGCAAGCATCATGTGCAGGGGATGGAGCAGGGGGGGCTCACAGCGCACCCCAAAAGGCCTGCGAAGGCAGAAACCATCCGAGACTTCCCCGAGTGCGCGGCTGGACCTTCAGCTCCCACTGGCGGAAGGGCTAAGGACAAGATGTCACCCTTAGTGTCACTTAGATCTGAGGCAGTAGCACAGACTCTGCAGTGGGAGGGGAAGTTCTGTGGGGGACCCTCTCAGGGCTGCCGTGGGCAGTGCTGAGTGAAGCCCCTGCGTGGGCAGGGGGATGCCGGGCTCTGCACGGTTCTGCTGCCCAGACGCCTGTCTCCTCTCACCTGAACACTGCAGTATGAAAAAAAGGCATCCCAGCTAGTTTGTACTTCAAAAGGGATATGAAATGACATAATGAAAACAGGGAAAAAGAATAATACAGACCCTGGATCAGTGTCTGAATAATCTACGTCCAAACATAAATGGGTGTCTCTGCAGTAGACGGCTGTTTAATTTCCTGAATCCTAAGACGGGCACTTTTTCTGGGCACGGTGTGGAATACTGTCAAATTTTAATTTAGCTTGGCAGTGTCGCACAGCCAGTCTGAGCAAGTCGGGGAAGGCAAGTCTGGAACTCATTAGAGCTTGTTGCGAGGCCCCGAAAATTTGATTTTCAATCACTGTTGGGTTTAATTATTGTTGATGTCTTGCCTAGCGTATTCTGGGATTCTTTCTGAGGAAATTAAAGCAGCATGAGTGGGACAGCATTCTGTTTGGCACAGGGCTTGTTTAGATTAAATTCTGAGTGGAGAGTTAAAGCTCAAAGCAGGGAGAAGGCGATGGCTGGCACGGCGCGAGCGCTGGAGCGGGCCCAGCTGGCCGGGCAGGCTCTGGGGCTTGTGCACTGTTCTCACTAAACTCTGTCCCTTCTTGTCAGAACAAAATAACCCACAAAGCTAAAAGCACCCATCAAAGCCAAGGTAAAGCTTACTCAGTTAATACAAATTTTGGTTCTTCTTCTTTTCTTTCTTCGGTTCTTCAGCATGGGACTTGGGAACGTCCAAAGCATCCTGTAGGACAGGAGAGAAGCGCTGCTGTTGCAGGGATAAATGGGCTCCAGGGTATGGTCTGGGGGTCTTGGTGCCTCAGGGAGCGGCAGGAGCTCCCTCTTCATCAGCAAAGTACCTGGATGGTTGAAGAGCCCTCTGCATGTATCTGCAGATGTGGATGGGAATGCTGGTAGGGACTTGGAGCTTGCACTGGTAAAGTCCAAAAACTGGGAGATTTTAAAAACTTGCCGTCACAGTCGGAAACTCAGCTTTGTCATTCGTGTTTTCACAAACTGGGTGCCTTGGTGAGGGTGTGCAGGGTGCCTGGGCTGAGCCCCGAGCTGCTCCTGCAGCCTGGCAGGTGCCTGGCTCTGTGGGAAGGATGCTCAGCTCCCAAATAACAGGGGGTTCTGCCCAGAGGTTTTCCGTGGGACACGTCCGTGAAGTCTCTGTCGTGTCCCAGAGCTCTGTGGGCAGTTTGGGTGGGTGATGATGAGGATGCTGAGCGAGGGGCCGTGCAGGCAGCGCCCGAGGCCCTCGAAGGTGCTGCTGCTGCTCCGTTGTGTAAACGCTGTCAGGGCTGTCAGACAGCTTCGTCCCGGCCCTGTGGGGCTGGACCACGGAACTCTGAACAGTTACACCCCTGCGAGTTGTTCGTCCCTTGCAGAGCTTTCACGCTCGTCATTTCTGGTTGTAGTCCCCTCTAGCAGAAGCTCAGTTTCGTTATGGAGCTGGTACCATCTCTGCAGAGCCACTCCTTGAGGATGAGGAGCTTGGTCCCAGTGCTGGCGACAGGTCACAGGTGGCTGGTGGCCTGGGGAGATGGCTGTGACCTGCCCTGAAAGCTGGTTTGTCCTCTTGGGGCTAAGTCCCTGCTCCCAGAGCAGTGTCCTTGTGCTGGAGCCCAGGGAAGGAAGCAGCTGTCACTGGGAAGCAGATGTGGATCTTAATGGAGAAACCTGCTCTGGGCAAGTATTTATAGACATGAAATCATAAAGCAGCACAGGGGTTAAAGACCTTATTTTGGGACTTGGACTCAGAGCTAAACGGAGTCCAATAAAATGCAATTTACAAATTACAAAATCCCTCTGGTCCTGCAGGGAGGCAGTGTCTGGCGTATTTGTTTAGGCTGGGGTTTGTCTCCTTTTTTTAAAAGAAGGAAATACTGTATTTCAGCCATCCAGGAAAGGCAGTACTCAGATGTCCCATCTTGGAGCTACTGTTCCATTTAGAGATGGGGCTCAGAGAAAGGGAAAGATTTCCAGGCAGCTATTTGCAATTTTTGAAGAGCGGGAGTTTCCTAATGCTGGCACCAGCCTGACTCCTCACACTTTTACCATCTCACCTACTCCCAGCACTTTGCCTCCATCACTTGGTTCCATCAGATGAACACAGGAAAGTAAATTCTCTCCAAAGCATCGTGTCTGGTTACCTGTGTCTTGCCAGTATTTGGGGTGGCACAGTCCCTCAGCTTTTGCCTTGGGTTCAGGGCATCACCAGCCACAAGATTCACTTGGACTTGTTCGTGTGCTCTTTCTGAAGACCTGCAATTGTGTTGCTCAAAACCACCTCACTTTATTTTCCCTCCAAGAGGGAAACTTGTGTTGAGGTGGTGAAGCTTGGGGCTGATATGGAGAGGCTGCAGTGCAGGACAGGGTGAAGGAGAGGGTTGGGGGCCCAGGCATGGCCCTGCCCTTGTGCCCACCTTCAGTTTTCTCCAGCTTCCTCAACTGTAAAGATCTTCCTCCTACTGCTGAGAAGATATTCAGTCCTAAATCAGCTGTTATATGGAAATCTGATGGAAGCAGCTCCGTCGGTGCCTCCTGTCAGTGTTCTGAGGGCCCCCCATTCCCAGTGACATCCAGAACCTTCTCCTCATGTGGGAGATGGGAAGGACACAGCTGGTTCTGGGCAGGCAACTGGAGATCACCCTGAGGCCCTTACCTGAGTGCTCTGGAACTCTGCACATCTGCTGTTTAATTAAGTTTGGGGGGGTTCTTCCCATTCCAGACACTTCCTCACAGCTTGGTTTGGGTTTATAATTAAGTCCAAGTATCTGAAGCACTGTCTGGCTCGTGAAAAAATCTGATTTTTCAGCATTTGCCCTTCTCTTATCATTAATTCACACATTGTTAGTGGAGAAAGGAATGCTGCCAGCTATGTGCTCTTGGAAGAGGGAGATATTTGCAGAGGCCCTGGTTGTTGGAGCTCTGTCATCCTGTAGGTTGGGATCTGGCAGCTCCATTGAAATATTTTCCTCCAGTATCAGTGCCTTTTCCTGGCCTTTATGTTGCTAAAATAAAAGGCAGCAACCTTCTTACTCTGCAAAGTTTAATACAATAAGTGCTTCCAGTATTGCAGATGATATCAACTCATTCACTGATGCCTTAAATAAATCCAGTAGAGAGAATTTGAGATGAAAGACAGCCTTTTGTAAGGGAATTTTTTTTCCCTGTGAGTGTGGTAATTGGGATAACACTTGCTTGGAATCTGGCAGGGAAACAAATTGCTTGCAGGTCATGATTACAATGGATGTTTTTTATGAAAATGAGAAGAAAATAAATCAAAACATCCCTCTGCTGTTCTCAGAACTGCAGCAGTGAATGTGTGCATTGGTTAATGCGCTTCTAAGGGCAGTTGCTTGCCTTGCACAGATTTATTCCCCTTGCAGTTGCTGTCAAGGAGCCTCTCCTGAAATCCAGAACCATTCTGTTTGTTGGTCATCAGCAGGAGAGGAGAAATGCAGCCAAATGCCCGGTATGTGAACTGGAGCATGCAGCATTCCCCTTGCTGGCACAGACACCTCTTTTGTTGGATGGAAACCCTTGCACCCTCCAGTTACTGGGAGTGAGTAAGGAAGTTTGAGCTAGCCCCAAATCCTTAAGGAAGTTTGAGCTAGCCCCCTATTACTATGCAAGCTTAGCTCTATTATAGTCAACTAATGACAGCAAATGGTCTGCTGTCCAGCCCTGTCCCGAAACTCCTCAGCAGTCGTGCTGAGCAGACTGGTCCACCCATGTGAATATTGTGTGGCTCTTCCCTGTTCCTTTGTTCAAGGGTCCATTTCAGAGTTGGTTTTTAATCTTCCAAACTCGTTGCAGCTGGAGGAACTCCCCCCTCCCCCCCCCAGGAGGGTTCTGGAGGTCCCTCAGGCTCCCTGGAGCTCTCCTGCCACAGCTGTGATTTAGGGGTAGAGTATCTGATCCGAGACTGCAGGGAAGGGTTTGGACTGAGCCTGTCACAGCCACTGGGGAGCACTGGCTGCAGGGAGAGGTGAAACGAGGACCTCGGCTGTGAAGGGCTGTTGTGAACTTGGAGTAACTTTTTGGAAACCAGCTTTTCCTCTTCCCTCCCTAAAAAGGAGGGGAAAACATACTTGAGGTAGTTACGTGTCTCCAGCACCGTTTTCAGTCTCCAAATAGGGTGTTGTGCAATCAATGCTTTTGGGATCCAGAAGCCTCTGTGGAAGCAGGAGGGCCCCCTTTGCCAGTCCCTTCTGGACCTGTGGCTGTGGCACTGTGTCCCCAGAGCCCTTTCGGGGGCTGGAGAGCCGTGGGTGACCCAGGCAGCAGTGCCAGGAGGGATGGCTGCTGTGGGATGCCCTTCACCCTGCCCAGGGACCTGCCCCGGTGACACTCGCGCTCTGCTGGCATCGAGCACCGCAGTCGGACAGGGCCGAGTCCTGCCCCGTGTCCCCTCCTGCCCACTGGGGACGGGTGTTCTGGGATGTGTGGTGGGTCCTTGATGGTCCTTGATTAATCACCACCATTGGCCAAGCTTACTGAAACTCAGAACGCGATTTCAGGCCCGAGTTCTACAGGTTCTGCTGCCACTGAGGACAGTCCCTGGCACCAAACCCAATTGTCCAGCTGGTTTCGGTAGAGCCTTCGGCAAAGGGTCCTTGGCCAAGGTGTGCTGGGCTGGCCAGAAGGTGACAGAACAAAGACCCTTCTGGAGTCTCAGCTGAGCAGCTGGAGCCTGAGCTGCTCATAGCTCCTAGCCAGGACTCCATCTCACCTGCCTGGGAAGCTCAGTGCTCCTTTCCAGAAAAGTCCTCGAGCTCTAAACCAAGGTGGAGCCATGGCTGGGGTCTTTCCTTGTCACTTGTCATTCTGGGCTCTCTATTTTCCAGCTGCTCAGCGAGGGATGGCCCTGCCTTTGGCCGGTGTAACAGCAAACCATGGCATTACTGGTGTGTTCCTGAGACTGCTCAGCAATGTTTTTGTGGGTAGGACAGCCTCGATTTCCTATCATTTCACTACCCAAGAATTTCCTCTGCCCTGACTTGCTTTCTCTATTCTAGCAGCAAGAATGCTGTGAGGCGCAGAAAGCCAAAACAGAAATCTCGCAAGGAGTGTCTATCTAGTCCTGGTGAAAAGGATTTGCTTTTCTTCAACCAGTTTGTTGACACAAGCCTGGTTTGGGGTTTTTGGCGCTTTCTTAAAGTGTTACAAATGTCTTCAAACTCTTTATCTGAAGGTGATGCCAAAGTTCAGCTGCGGTTCCCGGATGGGCTCGGGCATAGGTGGGGCCTGGGACAGTCGGAGCATTTGTTTCACATTATCTTACCGGGTTTGGGGTTTTTGCAGTGTCTTGCATAATTTTTAAAAAGAAATCTCCTTTTATGCCTATGTGAGGAGCTGTAGCAGAGCACGAGGAGAAGCAGGGCGTGCAGTGACCGGGCACTGGCGCCTGTTGTGTTTGGCCCCCGCACAGGGATGGGAGCGAGAGCGGCTCAAATCTCCCTCTGCTTCTGAAGGAGTGAAAAATAGCACTCTCCTCCAAACAGAACCTGCCTGGGCTTTCAGAACCTCGAGGAGATGCCCACAGGAGTCTGAGCTTGCTGGGCACAGCAGTGCCTCCTCCCCACATGGAGGGGGCTCAGGTGCCTTTGCCCGGGCTGCTCCTGGTGCCCTGCAGAGGTCTGCCCGTGCCACAGGGATGTCCCTGAGGCTCTGTGGGGTCACTTGAGCAGCAGTGGGGATCAGCTGCCATCTCAGCACCTTCCCCTGCTGCTGGACACCCGCACCTCCAAGGGCAGGGAGGCCTGAGCCATCCTGGAGCCACGAGTTGCCTCGAGGAGCTGCGCAGTTTGCAAGTGTTCCCCCATGTGCTTCCCCGTAGCTCCAGCTCACGTGGCGAGGAGCCTCCTGCTGCTGACACTGCTCACAGGAGTTCCCCAGGTGATCACAGAATGGTTTGGGTTGGAAGGGACCTTAATGATTGTCTCGTTCCACCCCCTACCGTGGGCAGGGACACCTTCCACTATACCAGGGTGCTCCAAGCCCTGTCCAGCCTGGCCTTGGACACTTCCAGGGATGGGGAGGTCAGATTTGGAGCCTCTGGTCTCACAGGTGTGAGGAGGGGAGGGCTGGTGGCCAGGTCTCCTGCACGTGTCTGGAGCTGTTTGTGCCCAAAAGTAATGGCTCACACTTCTTTAGTCTTGTCTTGAGGAAGTGGATCCTCAGCTCCTGGTTATAGCCCCAGGGCCCCCTTGGGAGCACTGGTCAGGCCTGTCCATCCATCTGAGCTGGCCGTTCCCCCCCAGTGACCCCGGCTCTGCCCTCTGGGGGCCGCAGGACGCTCGGCCTGCCCTTGGCAAGGGACAGCCGGGCCCACGCCACCGCTGGCTGGGAGCGCAGAGCGGGCACCCTTGGTTAAAGCCGGGCCCTGGGCAGCGAGCAGGAGCTGTGCTCGCACAAGCAGAGGAAGGTACCAGGAAAGGGCCGGTTCCCGGGGAAGCAGTGCGTGGCACACGGGGGCTGTGCCTCCGTGGGGAGGTCCCTGGCTGGTGCCACCCCAAAGGGCTGCGAGTTCCTGCACTGGCACTTCCATGGACTCCAGTGCCAGGTTGGCTGGGGAGGTTCCTGTGCTGCCTCATGCTGCTGACCACTTCTCCCCGTGCCTTTCCCCTTGGGTGCAATGAACCTTTTCCAAATGAGTTTATTTAATCCAGATGTTTGTGTTTTAGATAAGCCACCACTCGCAGCCCCTTGCTGATACTCAGCTCCTGTTTGACTCACTAGGATCAGAGTCAGCTAAACCCCAGCAGTCAGTGAGTACCTGGCACGTGGCTCCAGAACTGGCAGGGTTGTGAGTGGTCTGTGGGAATCCTCCATGTCTTTATCTGTCCTGGAGAGCTGGCACGGCTGAAGAACCAAAAACATCCTCCTTTTGGACATTAGAGGCAGAGGGGAGCGTTTGGGCATGTTAAGGCCATTTTTAAGATGTATTTTTATGAACTCCAGGGGTGAGAGGTCTTTCCTTTGGCTTCAAAATATTGGGACAAACTGCAGGTGAAAATTGAGATGAAAATTACAGGTGAAAGGTGAGGCAGAAATAAAGCAGCAGTCCTGGGGCAAAGGGAGCTGAAACGGACTATTTCCTATGCCTCAGGCTGGGTTTCTCCAGGATGACCAGCCTTGTGCGGAGACTTAATAGTTCTGGGCAAGAAAAAATGGCATGTAAATGCCTGTCATCTACCTTAAAATTGGCAGACAAACATCTGGTCATTTCTAGAACATCTGTTTATAAAAACTTTGTACTTGTTAGCAACATCGTGGTTTCCGAGTAAGTGAAATATCTTTCCTGAGAGCCATCAAATAACCTTTTCCTCCTGAAAGCTGCAGAACGAGTTTGAACATCAGATGAGAGCTCGGGGTGCCCCAGGTCCATGCAGGAGCTTTGGGGAGCCTGGTGCTGGAAGTGGGACAGGTGGATGTAGGAGGGAGCAGGAGGAAGGAGGGCTGCCAGCATCATCGCTGGGTTTGCTCTGAGCAGAGATTCGGAGCCTGGAGCTGCTGGACACAGCCTGGGTCAGCTTAAGGTCCCCATGGGGCTGGGGAGCAGCATCTGTTCTCTCGCCTCAGTTCTTTCACTGCTGTTGATCCCTCCCTTTGAAAATAGGTTTTGGCAAGGACAGCCTCTTCCGAGGTGCCAAAGAGCGATTTAAATAGCGCATGACCCGGAGCGAAGGACTGTGACAGTGCAGAGACGTGCGGGGGCTGGGGTCAGGTTGCACGGGCAGGTACCAGCCCTCCCCAGCACCGGGACCTCCCCAGCCTTGCCCGTGCTCTGCCGGGGTCTGAGCCCGCCCTGGGAGCAGGGAGCTGCCTGAGGATGAGCCCTGTGGGTCCCTCCCAAGTCAGATATTCTGCGAGTCAGACAGGCTCTCAAGGTGTGTGCACAGCTGGATAGTCAGTTCCTAGAGCAAGCTCGGCTCTCGAGAGAGATTAAAGACCTTCTACAAAATCTGATAAATGGCCCCAAAAAGGCCGGGAGTTGCGAGACCTGTGCGTGTCACAGGCCCTAATGGGAAATGCAAACTGTGATGCCCAGAGCGGTCAGAAACCTGCCCAGCCCTGACACTTGGCAGTGCTTCCTGGGGCCTGAAGGTGTTGGGGTGTGCTGGAGGGTGGGCTAAGCCGTGTGCTTTGATCTCTGGCTGCACGGGGTGGGTCGTGCTGAGCTGGGGTGACGCTCCCGTGGTGCTGCCATTGCTCCTGCTGGGCCCGGGACTGTCCTTGTTTTGCTTCAGCTCATTTTTACAGGGAACAAGCATGTCTTTCAGGCAGGAGCCTGACAGCTCCTGTATAAACATCCAGGCTGAGATAAATTCAGCGTTTGGTGGTGTCACCTTGCCCTGATGCCTCCTGCAGCACTTTGTTTTTGTCTGCCGCCCTACCCCCCTGCGTTCTTCACATTCAGAAAGCCATGTTTGATAAATTCATGGGGCAGACGCTAAAATAGATTTGTTTTCCAATGTTATTGGCTCCTGGTGTGGGTTTTTGCTGTCTTTCTCCTGCTGGGAGGTTGTGAGGATGTCTCTGCAGCAGTGAACACCCACGGATGAGTGAGTTTCATCTGTTTTCAGTGAGCAGCGAAAGGGGCAGCACAAGCACAGTCCCCCATGTCACTGCACCACCACCTCTCCTCCCCAGAGCACTTCCCCACTGTATTTCCTGTTCACTGTGGAAACCACCCCTAAAGTCCAGTGCCACAGGCATGGAAACGTGCCACATTCCCAAAATACATTTGGAGAAAGACCAAGGAGGTCCAAGGTGCAGTAAAGCAAGTGTAGCATCAGGTTATGGCAGCGCACCTCCATGTCTCCTGCCTGATCTTCTGGCTTGCACAGATCCATGTGCAATATATGAACTCTATAAACGGGATCCAAATTGCCTTTAAATGAGACCTGAAGTCTCTGTGGATGAGGTTAAGGTGGCTGTCCGGTGTGTGGGCATGTTCAGTGGGTTGGATGTGCCAGCCCCTCCATGCTGTTCCATCTTCCCTCACTTTGAAGTGAAAACCTTCATCCCGAGCATCCTTAAATAAACTCGTAGCAGGGCTGCAGGGACGTGGTCAGATGGTGTTTGGGAGATTTGAGGCTTCATGGGACACAAGGAGTGGCTGAAGAAACCCCTGTCTGAAGGACAAACACACTCTCAGTGCTGTCTCAGGTAGCCTCTGAGGATAAAGCCTTTCCAACTCGGTGTCCTGCTCTTTTCCAGATGTCGGGGAGCCAGCCACAGGTGGGAAGAGGTGTGCCTTGTTTGCGCTGCAGAGGGCTGTGCATGGGCTTCGAGCCACACTCCTGGAGGTAACGTTGGTCCTGTCCTGCATCCTGACTGAAATGTGCTTAGTGGCAGAACATCACTGGACACTTTATTTCCAGTTTTTCCTCTTAAAAACACAAATTTGGTTAAATAGCCCCTGATAGCAGCAGCTGGTGGGAGCAGACCAGACAGTGCCTGGCTCGGGGCAGGGACTGTTCCCTGCCCCAGCAGGACAGCAAAGGGGCTTTAAAATGGAAGGCAGACATCCAGGTGTCAGTAATTAACAGAGAATTGGTGCCCTCTGAGCTGCCTCACAAACACTGGGCTCCTTTCTGCTCCTGGGGAGCTCTGTGGGCCACGTGGGCCCGTGGTGATGGTGCAGGGAGGCTGTGGTCCAGCTGTGCTCCCACTTGTGATAGCTCAGCTGTGTGAAATCCAAACTTGGAAACAATCATTTGGTGGAAGCGCAGCCATTTTTTTATTGACTCCATTAAAGGCTGATTGGACTCATTCTCACTCCAAGATCCTGCTGAAATGCTCGGGGTTGTGTCAGAGTTGTTTTGCCCCTTTTTCTATTAGTGTTTGATGGCAGTGCTGGCCACCAGAGTGTCCTTAGACACTTGTCTGGGTGATTTATACCTATTATAGTTCAAATTATAGTCAATCAAGCATCAGTTCCTTCCAGCAGTCACTTTTTTAATAGCATGTAAAGCTTCATAATAGGCGAGGCTGGTGCTGGGCTGTTAGAGTCTGGTGAGGAGACTAATCTCCAATTTAGTGATGCCTGAAGGGGTTCCCAAAGTTCAGGGGAAGCAGCAGCTCCCCGGGGGTGGGAGGCAGCAGATTTAGTAGTGACAGGACAAGGGGGAATGGCTTCCCAGTGCCAGAGGGCAGGGTTAGATGGGATATTGGGGAGAAATTGTTCCCTGGGAGGGTGGGCAGGCCCTGGCACAGGGTGCCCAGAGCAGCTGTGGCTGCCCCTGGATCCCTGGCAGTGCCCAAGGCCAGGTTGGACGGGGCTTGGAGCAGCCTGGGACAGTGGAAGGTATCCCTGCCCATGGCAGGAGCTGGGGCTGGATGGGCTTTGAGGTCCCTTCCAACCCAACCCATTCCATACTGAGCCTTCTGTCCTTGCCGTAAGCCCGGGCTGTGTTCAGCCCTTGGGAGAGGCTGGTGCCCGTGACTGAGCCCTTGTGTGACCCCACGGCCCAGCTCACCCCCAGGGGATGCTCTCTTGTCGGGCACAGGAAGATCTGCAAGTCGTGCAAGTGCAGCCAGGAGGAGCACGGCCTGAGCTCGGAGCTGGACGATGACCGCAAGATCGGGCGCCTGCTCTCGGACTCCAAGTACTCCACGCTCACGGCCCGGCTCAAGGGCGGGGACGGCGTCCGCATCTACAAGAGGAACCGCATGATCGTCACCAACCCCAACATCTCGGGCAAGGACCCCACCTTCGACACCATCACCTACGAGTGGGCTCCCCCAGGGCTCGCCCAGAAGCTGGTAAGGGGATCCACGGCGGGCTGGGTGCGGGCTGGGGTCGCTTACTCGGGAACAGAACTCAGCTCTGGAATAAAGTTATCGGGGAAAAATAGTAAATCATGGTTTGCCTCAGAGAGCAGAAATGTACGGAGCACTCGGTGTTTTGGAAAACTGTGTAAATAAGCAGAGTAGGTAGGAGAGGGGGATGGAATGCCTTTGGGTTTTATAGGTTTGTTTACATTTCTAGGAGAAGTCTTAATGGATTTTACAACTAGAAAGTTCGCTCTTTTGTAAAGCTTATCTGCAGTAAAAGCGCGGCTGAGGAGAGATCCCATCCCTGCTGTCCTGCAGCCCTGTGCAGCCCCTGCCTGCTCCAAAGCCCCAGGCTGGATGCGAGAACAATTCCTCCAGGCCTTCTTGGGGTGTCTGGGCTGGGCAATCAGAGGAGCGGGAAAGGGTTTGACTTCAGGTGAGCAGCACAGGGCTGGGGGCAGCTGGGTGGTTGTGCCTCAGGGCTCCTCCTCTCCTGCTCACAGAGAGCATCCCTGTGCTGCTGGGGGAGTCCTTCCCTGGAGCAGTGGGCTCAGAGGCCCCATTCCCGGGGTCCCCCACACTCCCTTTGATGAAGACCAGCAGGAGCCCATCCCTGTTCCAGAAGCCTTGTGGAGATCCTGCCCCCGGGAGCAGGAGTGGGAGGGATCCTTGTGCCAGGGCGTGCGAGCCTGGCCGCGAGCTGAGCCCTGTGCCTGAGAGCTCCTGCCTGAGAGCTCCTGCCTGCAGCTCCTGCCTGCACGGGCCGGAGCTCTGCCCGGTGCTGCTGCCGGCAGAACCACTCTCACATCCAGCTCTGGAGCTGGGAATTTTTTTCCTTACAGTTTAAGTACAATCTGGTCAAAAAAAAGAATTTTATAAAGAGAACTCAGGGTAAAAAGGCAAGATGGGGAATGTGGTCCCGTTCCGAGGGCCGGGTCCAAAACCAAGCCCCCAGCCCAGCTCCACCTCCCTCCCATGCCTGGTTTCCATCTGGACCAGCTGTGTGGGAAGGGGTGGAAGTGGTTTTCAGTGTGTGGAAGTGTGAGCCAGCAGAGCATTTCTTGCGGGAAAGCATTTAGCAGGCTTTTCACTGTGCTGGGGTATAAAACTGCTCTGTATTCCACGGTCAGGAGTGGGCACTGAGGAGCTTCTGCTCCTCAAATGAAACAAATAGCTGCAAGCTGTTGATACAAATAGCTGCAAGCTGCTGAAAATGCAGCCAGACTATTTTAAAGAAGAACTGGGGATACTGATGTGAAAGTGCAGCCGCAGCCCCCAGAGCCAGAGGGGTTAATTCGGCTTAAAAGCCAGTAGCCCTGAGGGCCTCGGACAGGCTGAGTGGGGGTGAGATGTGTGCTGGGGATGCTCCATCGAGGTGCTGGCACCCTTCCCTTCCCTTCCGGTCCCGTCCCATCCCGTCCCTCTGTCGGAGCTGGCCCAGCAGGAATGTTTGTGAGCAGCCTTTGCCTTCCGCAGGTCCCGGGGGGAATCAGGGAGCTGCTGAGGGATGGGGAGAACAATGGTGGCACTGTTCCAGCAGCCTGGTCGCTGAGCACGCTGCCAGCCCGGGATGTATCAGGAACCCGGGTTCCGTGGGCTGCAGCGTGGTGCTGGTGGTGCCTCGGGCAGGCTCGGCCCCTTGCCCTAAAGGATGCCCAAACTCTGTGGCTCCTGGGCTCATTTTGTCTTCCATGGCCCTGAACCCGCCTCTTGGGAGTGTGTGTTTGGGGTGGTCCCGAATGCAGCCCTGGGGAGCCCAGTTCTCCCCCTCCTGCAGCTTCCAGCTCCATCCTTGTGCTCCTGGCAAGGAGCAGCTCCGAGGGCACAAAATATCTCTGTTTAGGTTTTATAAAGAGAACTCAGGGTAAAAATGGGAGATAGGGAGCGTGGTGCTGTACCAAGAGCTGGACACAAAACTAAGCCCCCAGCCCAGCCCCACCCTCCTGATGGGGAAGGTTCAAAAACTTTATGAAAGCTTTTGATCTCTTTATAGTGCCTGGACAGGCTGGAATATATCTTGGTTCAAGTAAACAGCAAGCAGGAGCTTTGGAGACAACCTTGATAAATTCTGGCTTGCAGATCAGCTTGACAAACTTTGAGGAGAAGTGCTGGATGTCAGCCACTCTCGGGATAGTTTCAAAGGGATTTGGGCCAAAAAGCTGTTAGTGCACAACTGCCTCGCTCCAGTGATTTCCTCCTGAAGGCAGCCTGGAAACTGGGGATGGCTTTTAACCTTGTTTTGCCGAAGTGGATGGTCTATAATAGGAGGAAGTTCAGAGCATGTACTCGTTAAGCCATGCCTGCAGAAGTCATGAAGTAGATACTCGGGTCCTTGGGGAGAGTGAAAAGAACAGACCATAAAATAGCTCCAAGATCCAGTAGTGAACAGTGAAAACCTAAATTGCTCTTCCTCAAAATTACCTGCACTCAGGCAGCATAGTGAAGCATGGGCCATGACAATAAGTGATAGCAGCAGATGTAGCAACTTTTTCTTCATGGCAGTTTTTGATGTCAGGTTGGATTTTTTTCCCCCCCAGTCTTTTCTCTGGACACATTTTATCATCTGCAATTATAACTGCAAGCATTCCCTGGATCAGGAAGTGAGATCCCACTGCACGTCTGGGCAGACAGTGAAACCTGCCCTTGAGCAGGCTTTAAGGAAGCCTTTAAGAAAGCCTTGAGGCTTTGGTTTTCTCACTCTCAGCACAGACACTTTGTATTGGGAAGGGGGATCCTGGAGGTGGAGCAGAACAGGAGGCTCCACGTGCCCGTGCTGGCTCCTTGCTCTGGTGTAAGTGTTCATTAGTCTTGGCACATGGGTGGATTAAGGATTTCTCCCACTGAGCTCCCACCACAGTACTGCTCTGCTGGAGCTCGTGCTGTCCTGGTGTTCCTGCTCACACAGCATCGAGCTCAGTTGTTTCCTGTCCAGCTGTGGGGCAGTGCCTGTGTGAGCCCGGGAGGAGCTGTCAGGGAATTCTTGTCTCTTTCTCCTGTCATTCCTCTTAGGGTTCCTCACATCTGGGTGTACATCCCATTTGTACACCAGATCACTGCCCCAGCATCCCACAGCTCTCCAACCAGCTGTTCCCCAGCACCAGCTTCTCCCGCAGGGCAACAGCCTTCCCAGGGAACTGGACATCAACCCCGCCTTTGCACAGGGGCACAATGTACTGAGCGTTGATGTCCAATATCCCAGTGTGCAGTGATTTCAACTTGCACCCCAAGACGTGGGGAAGAAGCCCTGCTTCCATTAAATCATTGTCTGTTCCTGTTCCAAATTTCCTGTCAGGAATTCCGCCGGGCAGCGCTGCTCTCTGGCTCGGAGTAGCCAAGGTGGAAATGACTCGGAAGTTTTTCCTGACGTGCTGAGTTGTTCGGTGCTGTGCAAGCACGGCTGTGTTGAAAAGCCCAGCCTGAACCAGCTGGTGTGCCACAAACAGTTAAATCTCTTTGCTAAGCTTTTTTAGATTGAGTTTTCAAGTGCTGACCCAGTAAGAAGCAAATCTAATGCAGCTGGATGCTGGTCTAACAGGGAATGGCAGGGAGCCAACTGGCTGCCCCGTCGCTCTTCACACTACAATAGGAAAAATGCCGGAGTGGGAAACTCCCTTCCCTTATTCCGGCCAGGAGAAGTTAACTGTGCAGCCCCCATGGCCCACAAGCACTAGCCCAGCCTGAGACTGAGATGGGTTTACTCTGCTGTTGAGGTAGGGGCCAGTTAAGGCAGAGACTTTATTTTGGGCAGTTTCTGGGCATTTCCTTTCTGTGTCACATGGCACCGGTGACCAAACACCTTCCCTCTGCTCTGAAATCAGTCAGGTGGAATTGGTGGCTGTCGGTGCCACAGACCCAGCCGCTATCTGAATTTTCCCTGTATTACGATAATTTCATTAATCGATAAAGGATGGTTTTTCACTGTGGGCTGCTGTGCACACAGCCCCGCGGGGCTCTGGGGTGCCCGGTGTGGCCTTTGACTCGCTCCCCGCAGCTCTCCCTGTCCCAGCACGAGGCAATAGAGAGCTGCTCGTGGGTTTTGATGCTTGCGCGTTTTTAGTCTTTTCAGCAGCTGTGTTATCAAATTTCATGGAGAAGTGTCATGGTAGTGCCAGCGAGGGGGGTGTGCTGGGATTTTTGTGCAAAGCGGGTCTGTCTGTGCTGCTTTGCTTTCCTGGGCAGACTGGGTTTTGTTTTTCAAGAAGCAAACAAACAAAAAATAATCTAAAGCACCATAGAAACCACCCAGTCTGTTTTCTGAGGATGGAATGATTTATAACAGCCTGGCTACCGCTGGCATCCAAGCCAGTTCAGCCTTTTATTTCTGAGCCGTGGGTTCGAGCACCTCCGAGGGCGGAGGGAGGGGAAGGGCCCGCTTGCTGCTGCTGCTCCATCGCACGAGCGCGGCGTGTCCGTGCCGAGCTCCGCGTCCCCGGCACGGCAGCAAGGGTGACCCGTGTCTCCTGTCGCAGGCCATGCAGTACATGGAGCTGATCCCCAAGGAGCTGCAGCCGGTGGCGGGCACGGACGGCGCCTTCCACCGCCGGCGGCGGCTGACGCGGCAGCTCCCGCTCTACGACCAGGACCCGGCCCAGTGCCGCGGCCTCGCCGAGGGCGAGCAGAGGCTGATGGAGGAGTTCGTGAAGAAGTACAAGGCCGAGGCGCTGGGAGTCGGGGAGGTGGCGCTGCCGGGCCAGGGCGGCGGCGGGAAGGAGGAGGAGAAGCCCCAGGACAAGAGCGTGGAGCCCGGCAGAGCCCCCGAGTCGCCCAACGGGGCCCTGGAGAGCGCGCCCGCGGCCGGGCACTACGTGAGTGCGGGGACGGGACGGGGCGGGAGGGTCAGGGCTGCTCCGGGCTCGGCGAGCAGGTGGGAACAGATTCGGTCTCAGCTCGAGGGGCGGGAGATCACACCAGCCCGGGTGATCCGTGCCTTGGCCCCATCCTGCTCCCGGGGGATTCTCCATGCCTGCTGCAGGTGCTCGGTCACATCATGGTGCTTTGGAGCAGCACCGTGAGAGAGCCTGGAGGGACCCTGTGCTCCAGCCAGCCCTGCTGGGTCCATCTGACAGGGATGGTGAGGGCGTTCTCCTCTTCTTCCTCTCCCTTTCTCTGCAGCAAAGGCCTCGCTGAGCCACCAAGGTCAGGGAATTCTCGCTGTAGGAACTGGTTAGAACTCTGGGCTCTTGGCAGCTCTGAAAGGCTGGGCATGACGTGTCCCTGGATGATCGGGTTAGTGTGTCTGGTGGTATTCAGTTGAAAGCTGAACCTGGTGATCTTGGAGGTCTTTTCCAACCTTTACAATTCTGTGATGCAAATCAGTATTTCCAGGTGGGCTTCCAGCCCAGAAAGACCACAAATGACAGGAGGTGAAGGCTCTGTCCAATTAACGCAGAGCTGTGAACATGGAGATGGTGCTCCCGGGGCTGGAGTCGCTCTGCAGAAATGTAAACAGCTGCCCTGTGTCCCTGGGCGTACAAATACACTTCCACAGGGAAATGACTGAGATTCCTCAACACCCTTTTAGATTTATATTCCCCCAGCATTGTCTGGAGTGGCTGCTGAACAGATGCTTATCATAAAACATGGTCAGTGGAAATACCTTGTCCTGGTCCTTGTGAGGGTGACTTGCAGCAGAGGATTTAAAGCTGAAAAAGCAAATGGTATCCAAGTGTTTTTAAGAGGAGATTCTTTCCTGCCATTCCTGCACTGAGGTTGTACATGTTAAGAGCAGTTTTCATTTTCAGTCCATATTGGGTAATGTCTCCCATCTGCCGTGGTCCATTAATGTACTTCTGACTTCGAATCCACTGACACAGTGAAGATTTTCACTATTGCAACAAAACACTGAATTTTAAGATAAAAAATAGCCAAAAAAGGAAGGTTTCCTTTAAACATATCAATAAGTCATCCTAGCAATGAGGGCTTACTTAAACTGCGAGTTTGTCCTTTCAAATAAATAAATACATAACTGTGATGTTATTCTCCTTAGTTTGAAGCGTCGTTTCTCTCAAGGCACCAGCTGAAAAATGGAACAGCTTTCACAGCAGTGGCAGATCCACTGGGACAGCCCAGGGCATGGCAGACCCGGGGAAGGACAGGGGCCACTGGGCCTGCTGACCACAGACCTTGTCTTCCTCCACATCCCTGCTGCAAGTCTGTCCCATGAGCTGGGTATTCTCCACAGAGCACAAAATCCTTACCCCCCAGAACTCTGGTTCTGGGAACACTCTGGTGCTACAAGTCACTGCACTGGAATCGAATCAAATCCTGAGGCAATTGATCCAAATTAGTCATTGTTCCCAGAAGCTTGAGGTCGGCAGTGCAGGGAGTGCTCAGGGGAAGGCTGGCGGTGTCTGGGAGCTCCTTCCCTGGGAGCTGGCACAGCAGAACAGGAGCTGGGGAAGAGCGAGATGGGAAAGCTGAAGAGAACAGGACACTTTTTTGGCCAACACTTCTAGTAATTCAGCTAATAAAGTCTTCACCCCTCTGCCTGCATGATGGAGATGTAAAAGGAGCACCAAGCTGTAATCCCACCTCAAATTTGAAGAATCGCTTCTTTGTAGTGTGTAAATAGCAGGAAATGGAGGTTATACAATGCTTGGGAAAAGCCCTGTGAATAGTTTTTCCCTGTGAATAATTTCCATAGAAAGAAACAGCAAAATAAGTTGGTTTTTTTTTAACAGTTCTTGTTGGCAAGAAACTTGAGCTCAGAGTTGGAAACTGCTGTGTTTGTTCTTGCTTTAGATCCTGCAAGATAAGCAGGGCTGGGGCTGCTGGGTCTGTGGCTTCTTGGGGCTGACAGAGCAGAGGCAGCTGCAGGGCCTGGCTCTGGGGCTGACCCCAAATCTGGTGCCTCAGGGAGGTGCTGGGGGCATGGGGAAAAGGCCTCAGTCCGGTACGATGGGTGCAGAAATCCTCGGTGCCCGTGTGTCCGTGAGAGCTCTGCCAGCTGCTCCGTGCTGTGCTTGTTCAGCCAGACCAGAAACGCCGCAGCTCCTGCTCCGTGCCGAGTTTCCCCCTTCACTGGCGTGGGGCTGGGAGCGCTTGGAAATGTGTCTGAAGCCCTCCGTGGTGGAAGGAGCAGTGTCAGCACACAGATCCCCTTTCAGCTGCGCGGAACAGCCAAGCCAGGAAACATTCTGTCTCCTCTTCTCGTCAGCCTGGGGTTCCTGGGAAAAAGGGGAGATGCCCACGAGCGAGGTGGAGCCGCGCCAAGGGCGGTGGGGCAGTTACGGAAAGCCCGGCTGAGGGAGGGAGGAGGCGATGGTGAAACGCGTGGGATGCTGCAAAGATCAGTGACCAGAGAAAAGCCACCTGGGGGGTGCAGATGCCCCGTGGCCTCCGCTGTGTAACAGGAGGGAAGAGGGGAAGGAAACTCTTGTCGGTGCAAAGAGTAGTGTCCCAGCACTCCTGTGGGAGCTGGGGCAAGGGGCTGGCAGCGGTGGGAATTGTCCCTTTTCTGTCCCTGCCCCGTCCCTGGTGTCCTCCTGCAGCTCAGGGACTGTTATTTTACTCTTCTACTGAGATATCTTGGGTTTGTGTCTCCTCTTCTTCTCTTGAGCAACTGGGCAAGTGGAAGGTGTCCGTGCCCATGGCAGGGGGTCAGAACTGGGTGATCTTCAAGGCCCCTGCCAACCCAAACCACTCTATAATGGTGCTATTATTGTACCTGTTAGAAGCTGTTGACTTAAAATGGTGTGTTTGTAAGTTGTCATCTGCTCACAGGGACATTCCCAGTCCCTGCCCCTGTGCCACCTGGAGCGTGCTGGAGGGGAACACTGCTGTGCCAACACTCTGATGGGGCACAGCAGCGTTACCACAACCCCTGTGACACACGGGCTGCTCCTGCTGCCTCGCGCGGGCTGCTGCGGCTTTGCTGATGGAAATCCAGGCAAGGCTCTGCTGGAAGAGATTCCAGCTGCTACTGGAGAGAGTTTCTTGTAGGGAGTGACAAAGCCCAGGCTCAGAAGCTCTTACCCTGACCTGGACTATCCAGCTTCAATGGGAACTGGAACAACATGCTGCCAGCCTCCGAGTGGAACTTTAAAGCTGGCTCTTCACTAATCACAGGATCGCTCTGCAGGCACAGATAAAGAGCAAACCCAATTGGTCTTGTGTGTAATGTGCATGGATGCCATTAATCTTGAGATTAACCACATCTAATTCTGGCTCTTTGGCCTGCTAGAAATGGAAAACGCTTGCTGAAATCTGTGGAGTGACAACTGAGTTAGGCACAGACAGAAAACAATGAGAAAAGACCAAAGTATCTGATCTCTTTTCAGAACTACATTTTTGATTTGCTGTACTCCTGCATAGTAAGAATTCTTAACTTTTTCTTTGAGAACCTTTGGATTTTGGTGAAGGTTTTAGTTTGGGAGGGGTCCCAAAAGCCCCTCAAAAATAAGCTACTCAGCAGCATCTTCCCCCTGTGCCCGTGGTGCTCATACATATCGTCCCCAGGAGCCCTCCCCACGGCTGCAGAGCTCAGGGCTCCGGTGGTGGGCTCAAGCAGCGCCCCGCTGACCGTGCCTCTCTCCTGCAGCGCTGCGAGACCTGCAAGCAGCCGGTGCCCGGGGACTGCCCCGTGGTCTACGCCGACCGCGCCGGCTACTCCCGGCAGTGGCACCCGGCCTGCTTCGTGTGCTGCCGCTGCGCCGAGCCCCTCGTCGACCTCATCTACTTCTGGAAGAGCGGGGCCGCCTGGTGCGGGCGCCACTACTGCGAGAGCCTCCGGCCCCGCTGCGCCGGCTGCGACGAGGTAGGGGCCGGCCGAGACCTGCGATCCCCCTGTGCCAGGGCGGGGACTGACCAGAGCCCCTGTGATCCCCCCTGTGCCAGGGCGGGGACTGACCAGAGCCCCTGTGATCCCCCCTGTGCCAGGGCGGGGACTGACCAGAGCCCCTGTGATCCCCCTGTGCCAGCCCTCTGCTCCTGCCAGTGCCAGGCTCAATCAGGGCTTGTGAGCAACCTGGTCTAGTAGAAGATGTCCCTGCCCAGGGCAGGGGGCTGGAACAAGGTGACCTTTACAGGTCCCTTCGAACTCAGACCACCCTATGATTATTTTATGTACCCATTCCCAAAGCCTGACCGCCACAGCTGATGGGCTTGGTGGGAGGTGTGGGGCCGGTTCTCCCTGCTCCTGCCACACTCCAGCTTGGTGAGATGGTGGAAATAAGCAGATGTCTGTCTGTCTGTCTGTCTGTCCCGTAGATCATCTTCTCGGAGGACTACCAGCAGGTGGAAGGGCTGGCCTGGCACAAGAAGCACTTTGCCTGCCTGGAGTGCGAGACGCTGCTGACGGGCAAACCCTTCACCCTGGCCAACGCCAGCCTCCTGTGCACCACGTGCAGCCAGAGCAGGGTCTGAGCAGGGGCAGCCGGGGCCCCGCGGGCTCCCCGAGGTCCCACCAGGACTGGGGGCATTTGGAAATACAGGAGAAGGAGAAGGTTAAAAAATTTAAGAGTCTGACTATTCACTTGCAAGCAACTCCATGTCCCCTTGCATCCAGCACAGCCTGAGGAGAGTAATTCCTTGGGGGCCTCTTGGATCTGGCAGGGAGCACTCATGCCCACGGGTGGGAGGTGCACGGTGTACCTGGCCAGGAGGAACTGGAATGGAGGGTCTGTGCTGGTTTTTATCAAGCCTGTCCAACCTTATGACTCAGATCTTGCAATAGCCTTTTGGAAATAACACATCTCAACAGTAACTTCTGGCATACTAAACCCACGGCTGTGGTCAAAAACAAGGGGTGTTTGTGGTTTTTAAATCCTTACTGCAATTAGGCTAACAGGCTGCTGCCACTGCGCCAAGGCAGTGGGTTTGAGGAATTTGATCAACTTGCTGAAAGCAGATGGTACAAAATTGCAGCCACACGCAGCTGGGGCTTCATCGTGTGCAATGATGCACAACCACGGAGTGGGCACACAGGGCGAGGGGCTCACCCGGGTGAGGGGGCAGGGCACGGCTCTGCCTGGGCGGGGGCTGGCTCAGGCCGTGGAGCTGCCGCCCTGGAACTGGAATGTAAGGAATTTTGTGGAGAACAGCTTTACAGCCTCCGCTGTCCTGGGGGCCAGAGTGTGTGTGTGTGTCTCTGAGGTGCTGCAATGTCCCTTTTCCCTGCAGTACTCCGGTGACCCTTCCAAGTACCAGGGAGCTGTGCCTTGCCCTCGGAGCCAGCAGCACCTTGCCCTGGGCTCTGCCCTGCTCCTTGTCCCGCAGCTCTCCCGTTGCCTCTCGGGTCTGGCGGCAATGGTGCTATCCCAGGATCTGGCACTGAGTCCCTCCGGATCATATTTGTTCCCTGCATGGAGTGATGCTTCTGGTACTCACTGAAAACATCAGGCAGCCCAGGCTGGCAGGTGTCTGTGCTCGGTCTGTTTTGTTATACTGAGTATCTACATGGTTTGCCAGAGAACTGGAGTATTTTCTCGCCAAGGGGAGTGTCCAAGGAGCTCACAGCTGCAGGGGGCTCTTTCTGCTCAGCAGCCTCTGGTTTCTCCTCAAGGCCTGCTCCGTTTGGTGGTGGGTGTTTGCTCGCTTCTGTTGAAATAACTTGGAGATGAGAGGTGGGTGAAGCTGGACCTGCTGCAGGGCTGGAGCAGGTGAGCTGTGGACCTGCCTCGGGGCCCACTGCGCAGTGGGGCACAGCCACTCCTGGGTGCCTCCTGCGCCTCGAGCAGCCCTGTCACAGCCACTGTGTGTGGTGACACTCCTGGGGACACCGGGGTGCCTGCAGGGGTCAGTGGGAAGGAACAGAGCAGGGAGATGCTGGGGAGCAGAGAGGGGTGAGGTCTCTCCCAGCCCCCATGCGTGGCCCTTCTGCTGTGTTTGGGGATCCACATTTACACGTGAGCTCCTTTAGAGGTGGGATTTTCCAGTAGAACCCTGTTTTTGTGGGTAACCCTCTCCTCTGCCCTGCTTGGGGAGCTGTGGGGGAAAAGGGGATCCCCTTCCACCCCAGCCAGGGTTAAAAACCAGCCGAGACTCAGAGGGTGGCAGTGGAGAAGAGGTGGTTCTTGGCTGCAGAAGAATGCGGGTGGGAGCTTGGGCAAATGTCAGAGCAGAGGCACGGGGAGAGGAAGGGTTTGAGGGGAGCAGGGGGCTGGTCCTCTCCTCTTCCCCAGCCCTCACTCGTGGGGGCTGTGAGGGCAGGGCTGGGTCATCCCCACTGCCCTTCCTGCGCTGGGGTGGTCTCTGACAGGATTATGGACAAGGAAAGACTCCAGGGAGACCTTCCAGAACTTAAAGGGGCTCCAAGAGAGCTGGAGAGGGGCTGTGGACAAGGGCCAGTGGCAGCCCCCTGCAGCATGTTCTGAGTTTCGATTTTGTGATCTATAAATTGTAATTCTCAGAAGTCCCTGTTCTAGCACATACTCACTCCCTTCAGGCTTTTGGGACTGCTGGCACCTGCTCAAGCCTTGCAGGTATTTCTGCAGCTCGTAAAATACTGTCTGCTAAAGAAATTTACTGCAATTAAACAGCTTAACAAAATCCTGTGCCTCTCCAGTGTGGGGAGCAAAAGCGTGAAATTAATGCATCAAACGGCTTGAAACACATGGGAGCCTTTAGTGTAGATATTAGAACTGAAATTCGGGGTGGGAATGAGCTGATCCTCCCCCTAGCAAGGGCAGTATTTGAGCTTGCAGGGCTGCAAAGGACAAAGCCCTTCATGTCCTGTCAATGCCAGGGCAGGCGAGCCTCCTGTGTGAGCATCCAGCTCCAATTTAAACTCAAGGGTTCTGTGTAGTTGTTCTAAATATGACTGACAATACATTTAAATGTTTCTAAAGCTTTAAATGAAGTATTGCTGGATACAAAAATCCTTCACCTGCCCCCCCACTGCCGACCCAGCCAGGAGCAGGGGTGGGAGAGAGGGAGGGCAGAGCCTCCCCACAGAGAGAAATAACCACTGACTGGGCTGAAGCCACATTGCAGCAGAAGTTTTGCAAGCTGAAGTTTTTCAGAGCTTAACTGCTCTGAATCTGCAAATATTTGCAGTGCTGTCTCATTTGTGGTCCCCCCCCTTTTTTTGTTTTTTTAAGAAATATTCGAGGCAGAGAAAGGGCCCGTCTGTCTGTGATGTGGGAGGTTGCACCGGGGACAGGCAGAGGCTGTTTAAGGACAGTGGCTGCGTGGGGGTCACCTTCCTCCCCACACCCCCCCCTCGACACCGGGGGCATCCCCACCTGGGGCCATCATCCCCTGGGACCAGGGGAGGAGTTGGCCTCGCCAGGGAGGTGCCTGTGCTCTGCACCTGAGCACGGGGAGCTTTACCTGCCGAGGTGGGGAGGAAACCACTGAGAGATGAGCAGGGGCTGGAGCGATGCTGTTACACACCCCGGAGAGGGAGGGAGGGAGGGCAGGGGGGAGCCCTTCAGTCACTGCCGGTTCCTTGTGTATGTTTGTAATATTCAGGCCAAAACAAACAATTAAACTTGAAATTCAATTTCTCAGCTCCTAGGAATAAGAGAAAGCTCCTAGTCCCAGTGAGAGGAGGACAGCAACTCACTGTTAAAGAGCTGCCACTCCAAGGCCAGGGGTCACCAGAGGAACCCACCAGAGGAAGCTGGTTGGCATCTCACAGCCGGGCTCACTCCCACCACTGCCACACACGGGTCTCTCCAGGCAGTCAGAAGGGAGGGAGGTCTGGAGGCACTTAACAGGTTTCCCTGGTCTATGGAAAACACCTGGACACTAAGATTGATTGACTGATTGATTGATTGATTGATTGGCACTGGACCCATGTAGAAGGAGCCCTGTCCTGGGGTCAGTGGGTAGGAGGAGGGGTTTGTGGGGCAGAGATGGTGTGGGGAGCCTGGAGCCAGCTCTGCACCCGCTGTGCTTCTGGAACTGTGCAGAAAATCCTTGTGTGAGGGGAAAAGCTGCAGTGCTCTGTGTTTCCCTGCAGTGCCTGGCTTTGGGCGTGAGAGCAGAGCCCCAGCGTGGGGGTGTGCACTGAAGGTGCTCGGGCTCTGGTTTGCATCATTCCAGGCAAGAAAAGCAATCAGCCTTCTCCTTTACAGTTTGTTTCCAAAAACAACTCTTTGCTTGGATACTTCTCCAATGAATTGATGCAGACCTGATTTATTGGAATCGATGGGATTCTTGTTATTTACCTTGGTGGTAACACACAGCCATAGAGAAGTTGTTGATCCTGGGTATAACTCAGTAAGAACCTGATCCTGGGGCGGAGGACAATTGCCTTAAACAGAAACTTTTAAGGGGTTTTATTAGGCAGTCAATTCTTTTAAAAAATGTGATTTCAGATACCTATAACTAATAAACCTCAAAATTCAGTGGCTGCAGGCGAGAAAAACATAAACCAAAGGCAGAGTGAGGTGGCTGTATAAACACTACAATAAAACTTGCTTAAAAGCCCCAGAGAGAAAAATTTAGAGGTGAAAAAGCAAGTATTCATGAAGTGCTGGTGTGTTTCAGGGGAAACTTCCTGAGACCTGCAGCAGCTGCTACTTCAGGGCAGAGCTAAATAAAGCCCACATGGCTCTGTGTTCTTCTGTAAAAGGTGAGGTTATGTTTATATAAATCTAATTTGAGCTTTTAGTTTTCAACTCCCCTTCTTCAGCCAAATCACCAAAAAAGTCACCCTTTCCACAGTGAGGGTTTTGTAGATTTTGCCTGATTTCAGGATCTCCAGCAGCCCCGGGTCACAGGGCTCATCCCACGGTGCTTCCCCCCAGGAATACCTGATTGATGTTCTTGCACTGAGAAGTGTTGTAATAAAGTAATGGGTGGCAGCCCTGCCCGTGGCAGGGGTTTGGAGTGAGGTCCCACCACACCCACTAAACCATGTCATGAAGTGCCACATCAACTCATTTTCTGAACACTTCCAGTGACAGCGACTCCACCCTGTCCCTTGGAGCAGGGCTGGGGATGCTGAAGGAGCTGGCAGCGCTGGAAGTTTCTGGGATTCAGGCAGAAGCTCCAGGAAAAGCTCTCTGTGCAGCAGTCTGGTGCGAATTTTTGCTGAGAGCAGCCCAAACAAGAAGAGCACTGTAAATGCTGTTCTCGGAGCGAGGGGCTGGGCTCCTGCCCAGATGTGGTGGCTCTGCATTCCCCTGGCTGTGAGGGGCAGCTCGTGGGCTCTCTGCAGGGCCTGTGGGCAGCCCTGAATACCGAGGGGCTCGTTGCCCCAGGCCGTAGTCAGCCCTTGGAAAGCCCCCTTTATTGGAGCCCTGGAATGACCAGGAGCTCCCTGTTCCAACCAAATGCATCTGCTTTGGGTCCTTGGAGTTATCCCTTCGTCGCTGCCACGGGGGGCTGGTGCTTTGCCAGCCCATTGTGTCTCGGTTGCAAACAGATGGTCTGGGCTGAAAACGGGATGGGGTTCAAAACCAGCCCGAAATGTTTAACGTCAACCTGCTGGCCACATGCCTGTGCGGGAATCTGACCCTCCGCCTGTCCCCTGGGTGGTGGCTGCACGTGGACCCAGGGACACGGCACACGATGGCCAGCTGTCCCAGCAGCCCCAGCCCCGTCCCTGGTCCCACCTCGCTTTCCCGAGCGGACAAACCCCACAGCTGAAACCCAGGAACCCACCCCCTCCCTGCTAGAGCTGTTTGCCCAGCCTCTGGCTCACCTCTGCCTGGAGTTTGTTCTCAAACCAAGCCAAGAACCAAAGGTGAGCCCAGAATCCTGATGGAATGCTTGCTCCCCCTTGGAAGAGGGTCAGGAGATTAACACTCACCTTCGTGGCAGCCTCTCCAAGTGACATTTTGATGACAAGGCACCAAAAAGAGCAGCTTCTGCAGGGAAGGTGAGTTCAACATTTTAATCAAAACCGGTCAAAGCTCAGCTTTAGGGTTTTGCAGGTGCACTTGATAATTCAAAATTTGTCCTGATTTTGAAAAAAATGATTACTTTCTTCCCCAGGCAACAGCATTTTTAGGAAATCCCTTGAATAATCCTGGTGAATTTCTGCTGGTGAAAGACCCTGGGGTAAAATTCCTGGTGCTGTAATAGACATTCTTCCCGGAATCCTCTGTGCTTTGCCTTGAAGAGTATTAACTACAGCCTCCATCTCTCCAGGATTTGTGCTTGCAACAGCCCCGACTCTCCAGGCTGTTATTCAGCCCCCAACACCTGATACCAAAATCCTTCCCTGCAGACGAAGTGGGTCAGGTTTTCCCTGCTGCTGCTCAGCGGGCTGGAGCGAGAGCCCACAGAGGGAGGCGACCCAGGGAGTTTAATCCAAGGGCACTTTCCTGCTCTTCTAAAGCATGGCTGTGTCACACCAGGGACTGTTGACTGGGATGTGACAGCTGGAGATGGGATGCAAAATCCCAGTGCCATGCATTGCCAGAATGTTTAAAGCCACACCAAGGGAAAAAATATATATAAGGCAAGGAAGGTTTTCTCTTGAAGATTGTCGAGTAGGCTGCCGCCTCAGAGGGATCAGTTCCATTTTGAGTGCCCAGGGACATGGAAAATAAAAGCGTGAGGTTCTGGAAAAGCAAAGCAAAGCAAACCAGAATTGAGCCACTGATGCCATCAGCTGCATCCTACTCCTTCCAAAGGGAAAAAGCCTTTCACACCGGCTTGATGTCTGCAGCCCCAAAAATAAGGTTCCTCTTTAAGAGCAGCTTTACTTCTTGCCCTAAGCACCTGTGTCCCAGTGCTATGGGCTGGGGTATCAAAGAGCCAGCAGGAAGGGCTGAGCAGTGCTGGGGGGCAGGAGAGCGCTGGGGCAGCAGGGCAGGACGTGTGCCTTGGTGGCATGTGGCATTTGCCATGGTTAGCAGAAAGCACTTGCCATTTGTTGAGCTTTGTGCTTTAAGTACTGCGCCTGACAGTCAGTACGTTCTGCTGTGCCGTAACCCAAGCAGGAGCTGCCCTCTCCTCGCTGGTTGCTTTCAGCTGTAAACATTAATTTGTCTGCAGCTTGCCCTTTTGGAGAAAAGTAAGTCTCAAAGGGTAAGATATTTGTAACTTTCAGTTTGTTGTACTAAAACAGTCAAAGGGCTTTTCTTGTGACTGATGTGCCTCTACAAGGGCATCCTTGGTGGGCCATGGTGGGCAAATGCTGCCCCCCAGACTGAAGTTGGTGTGGCTTCCAAAATCATTGGGAACTGATTAATTACCTGGGGGCTGGGTTGTTCCCTCTTTAATTACATGTAGTGGTGCTGCAGCCTGACCAGCAGCCCTCCACCACAGCCGGGGCTTGGGCTGCTGCAAAGGCACTGGGTGTCCCTCCCCCTTGGTGCTGACCCCGCTGGGTACTCGGTCTCTTTGAAAATTCCCTGTAAAGCGGGGAAATATCTCTAAGTGACACAAATGCACATTTTTCAACCTACAAACAGGCTCTGTTACAAAAAATGCTAACATCTCCTGGAGCAAAGCAGGAACACCAGGAGCTGTGTTTATTGTGGCTCCGAAGAAGTATTGCTGCAAGGCCAGAGCCTGAGCGCTGCCCTGTGTCCGTGCCCGCTCCCGGAGCCGGTGACACCGCGTGGCAGTGGTGTCCCAGGAGTGGCAGCAGAAGCCTGTCCTGTGAAGTCACCACTGTCCCAGGGGCTCTCCTGCCTGCTGGCTGCCAGCCTTTCCTTTCGGAGGGTTTCCAGCCAAGGCCTGCATTTGAAGAGGTGTCTCGGAGACGCCGCATCTGGCAGCGGCCGGTGCTGTTCCGGATGCTGACATGACAAGGAAACACCTCCACATCCTCTGGGCAGAGTTAATATTTGGACAGTGTTAAAATATAACCAGCGTTCCTCAGCTCAGCTGAAGGCCCTGGCTGAGCCCCAGCCCTGCCCAACCTGCGAGGCCCTGCCTGGCTCCCCTCCCGCTGCGCGGGGCTTGACACCGGCACTTGGGATTTAAACAAAACACACATTAATATCTGCGGCAGGAACGCCCGAGCGGGGCCGCAGAGCAGCGGCGATTAAGGGCTGAGGAGAAAAACAATTAAGCTGGTCAGGCAAAATATTAGGAGAGTGGCTCTGCAAATACTGGGTTTTTTTCTCTCAAAAATAAAGAAGGAGCCTGAGGTTGAGAGCTGTGCTCTGAATATTCATGGGGCTCTGCTGGTCCTCAGGCAGCACTGGCTTGCAGGAGGCTAAGGAAGCCCTCCAGCTGTTCACCTCTGCAGTTCAGTCTGTCATTCCTCATATTAGCACGCTATGGAAAAGGCTGGAAAAGGTGGGATGTGGTGGTCGTGGTGTATCAGTCCTGATAACGTGGTGTGAAATCGGGCCGGACTCCCTTGTGTGCCCAAAGAGAGGAGCCGGGGTGCGAGTCTGGGGAGAAGAGGAGGATTTTCTCACAGCCCCAGAGCACCAGCGGCCCCAGCCGTGTCCCCTTTGGCAGCGTGCCCTGAGCCGCAGGGCAGGAGCCATGCTGTCCCCTGGTTTGGGTCCTGTCCCCCACTTTGGGTCCTGTCCTCCGGTTTGGGTCCTCACTGTTGGCACGCGCCAGGAGCTCCAGTTTGGCACCGAAAGGACCCCAGAAAAGGACCCCAGAGCGGTGTCCAGACCCCAGAGCGAGCCCAGAGCGGTGTCTGCCCCACACACAGCCCCCACAGCTGTGGCTCTGCGGCCCCTGCGGCTGCAGGAGGTGCTGGGGAATTTCAGGCGGAGGAACAAAACGTTTAATTTCAGTTTGTGGCATAAGCATGTGTGCAGGGGCTGCAGGAACAGAGAGAGAGCTGTTTGGCTCTTTTCCCCTCAAAAAAGGGGATATAACTCCACACCAAGAGGAGCTTTAAGGTCCTTTCCAACCAAAACCATTCTGTGATTCTAGGATCCCTCCTCTCCCCTGCTGCAGTGGCACCACCAAAGCTGCCTGTCACAACCCTGTGGTCTTCCAGTTGCAGGAAGGTCCATCCCAAAGCCCAGGAACTTTGTGAAAACCCCCCAGCATTAGGCACAGTCAGTTTATCAAGATTAGTTAATTAAAGGCCACTTGTTATTAATTTGGTGATTTCCAGAATATGTTTAGTCCCTGTAAAGTCACCAGAAAAGAAAAATTGCTGCAACGAGTTTTCCTTGGATTTGAAAGATGACCTTTCTTGCCTGAGTGAATCCAGAGCTGCACACCCAGAAGGCGGGTGCCTCCCAGCTGAGCGGCCCCCAGTCCCCTCTCCTCACAGGGCTGCTCTGCAAGCGCTGTCAATCCGAGGAAATTTACTCAGGCAGTCTCAAGGGAAGGTCTTGGCAAAGCATTAACAGCCTTCTTTTATGAAGGAGACCTTTATTCCCTGGCCTGCGTCTCGTTCAGCGGGGTTGGGTCCCTGTGCAGGGCCATATCCATCTCTGAGCCTTTCCGCGGGGCTGCCGAGGAATTCACCGAGCCCGTGGTGGAACATCTGGCTCAGCAAAAACACAGCTGCACGTGGTGCCCTCTCACCCCGGGGCTGAGCTGCTGCACTCTCAGCTTGTGGGCACCTTGGCATTTCGTGCTCAGCGTCACGGGCACCTCGGAATTCCGTGCTTGTTCCACTGGGGATGAGCCGGAGCTGGAAAGGAAGAGAACCCACAGGAAACCCCTGTGAAAATACAGGCTGACAGTAATCCACGTATCCTGGCACTGCATCCAGCTGCAGCTGGATGTGGAATCCCAGCTAGTTTTGAAGTATCGAATTCAAAGTGATGTGTGTGAGCCCCAGTCACAGCTCTCCAAAAGAGATCCCAATTCTGGGAAAACAAATTCCAAACGGTTAAGAAAAAAATGCATCCGAGACACTTCAATTAACTGCAACTCTCACATGGTCTCAGATTTGTCTCGGAACCTCCCTAGAGTTTCCTCCTTAATCCTAAAATGAAATTCAATTTATTTCGTATGTTCTTAGTGCCTGAACAATTATTGTACCCTTGCAGTCACTTGCAGGGCCTTTTTTCCTTCCCTTCCCACATGGAAGAGTCATTTCCTTGTTTTTGGTAGAGCAGGACAAGTGTGGCTGGCTGATGTCTTCACCATCTGAGTGGTTCCACGTCAAAAAGAGATGCAAGAAGTCAAGGGGACTCCAACCCCCACAGAGTTACCAAAGGGATTAGCACAATTCCTGCTGCTGCTTCATCAATCTTGCCTCAAACAGAGATTTTCATTACAGTTTTCCACATAAATAGTATCGAAAATTAGAAATAAAAATAATATATAAAATTCTAAATTAAATTAATTAATTCTAAATTAATTCTAAATATGTAAAATTCTCTTCTCATTATGAATTGGTTCTCAGAGCAGCTTACCCTGGAAAATGCGTGTCCTGTCCTGGTCCAGCCAGGACATCCAAAACTCAACGTTCCTCAGCCATTCTATCCCCAGAAATACCAGCAGCACGAGCTGGCAACACCACTTCTGGTAACAAAAAGATTCATTCTTAAATGTAGCAAAATAAATTGGTTTATCTCTGAAGAACCCTTAATATGCGAGTTTTGTTTGGTTTGCATTTATGCAATCAGGAGATATCCCTAACCCAGAAATATCCCCTTCATCCGATTTTCCAAAATAAGTCCTTTTATTTCTAATTGGCTCTTGGCACGGAAGTTTTTTGTAGCAGGGTTTCAGCCAAAAGGAGATGAGTTGGGCTGTGAGCTTCTGACATGGCAAGACAGAAGTTCCAGAGCGGGGAAATGAAGGCGGTTGTGCCCAAGTATCCCAGGGAAATGGGCTGGTTCTCCCTCACCATCCTGGATGGGAGCCTGGGCACGGAGAGGAGCCCCGCTGGTGCCAGGGGCAGGACTTTGGTGGTGTCCAGTGGGACAACAGCCGTTCCCAGGGTAAATAACGCAGTCAGGACACTGTGTCGCCGTCACACGTTCCTCAGGACTGCTGTTCCCCTTCGGACAGAGCCGCCTCAGCCCCAGCGCCCCGCGCGTGGGGACGGAGGCACGCGGGACAGGCTGCGTGGGTGGCCTGGGGGCAGGTGGCCCTCCAGCACACCCCGGTGCCCGGGCGGGATGCGGATGTTCCCCCTTGCCACGTGCCAGCCGCAGAGCCAGAGCACCTGGCTCTCCCGTGGGGCGAGGCTCAGGGCTCCTTCCCAAACCCGACCCGCCGTGCCCACGTCCTTCCCAAACCCACGGCCCCGCTGTCCCCAGGTCCCTCCGGGAGGGGACCCCGCGCCCCATCCTCCCCCCACGGCTGCTCCTCACGGGGTCCCACCGGGTGATGGCCCTGGAACCGACTGCCTGGTGGGTGATGTCACCGGAATCACAGCGGGAAAGGCCAAATAAGGCAGCAATTTCGGGGAGATATGTCCCAAAATGGGAGTTGGACTGATGACCAGCAAGCACAGGACACAGGGGTGATATTACCATGTTGAGAGCCCAGAGCCCGCACAGTCCCAATGCTGGAAAAATCCCTTCAGGACCGGGAAAGAGGAGAGAAAATCAGCCTCAGTCAGAGCTCCTTCCTCCCCAAACGCAGGCAGGGCCCGAGGTCAGCGTGGGAAGGATCCCAGTGCTAGGAGGGATGGACACATCAGTGCTGTGAGAATTTTTTTCCTGGGAAAAGGCAGTTTTTTGAGTTCCTTCAGCACAATTCTGGCTTTTCAAAACAGAGCAACGAACCTGTTCTGGGCGATAGAAGAAATGTGATTTTAAAGGGGCCTGAAGCCAAATGCAGGGAGGAAGCTGGACCGAGCTGAAGAAGGGGGAAGGGGTGCGGATCCTGCAGCGGCTCCAGGGCTGGAGCAGGCTCTGCTGGGAGCCACTGGGAAGCCGCTGGGCTTCAGTGCAAGGCTCTGTCCCTCCCGGCAGGGAGGAGCTGTTTGGGGTATCCCGGTGTGCTCAGCACCCAGGGAAGGACAGAGCTGCCGAGGATTCCACGGGGGAGCCCAGCCAAACCCACCGGGAATCTGCCCACCTCCCCTCTGCCATGCTGCACTCCCCTGACACCGAGAGCAGGAGGGGCTGAGCTGGCAGCACCGACACTGCCAGGGTTTCATATTTATTGGATGAAATTGAATTTACGGGCTGCGGTGTCAAAAGACTGAGCTTGATTTATAAACCCCCCCCAAGACCCAGGTGCAGGGGGGCGGTGAGGGAAGATTGGGGCTCACCCAGCAGAATTTGCTCCTTCAGGCACAGATGGGGCCTCACCAAGGGGTTACTGAGACTCTGGAGGACTGGAATAACAGCCAATTTAATCAGAGCCACAGCTGTGCCCCAGCTGCAGCTGCCTCAGTGGCATCTGTACCCCTGGCAGCTGTACAGACACATGGGGTGGGTGTGCTCAGGACCACGCTGTGGGAATTCCTGGGCAGCGAGTCCATAAGGAGAAGTTCAGGAGCTGGCCAAGGCCCTGAGCATCCCTGGTCATTGTGCTGCGAAGAGACGGCTGGAACTGGCCACGCTCAGGTACTGTCCCCAAGCAGCATCTGTGACAGTCCAACGCAGCCAGGGTCCCTCTGCCCTCACCCCCAGGGCCTCACAAACACACAGGCTGAGGATGTCAGCATCCCCAAGTTGCTGTCCTCATTCCCATGCAGCACTAATAATAAATACAGAGTGCAGCTATTAATAACAGCGGTGGCCAGTGCTCTCTGCAGTGACGGCACCGAGCGCAGGCTGGCAGGGCCCCGCTCCCTGCGCCCGGCACAGCCCCAGGAATGTGATAGTTTCCTGTGAAAGAGGTCCTGCTCATTCATCAGGCATCAAGAAGTGTGTGCAAGCCAAGAATGTATTTATTTTTCATCTAAATATAGTTGAAGTTCTATTAAAACCTGCCAGGAATGGCCAGACTCCCACCCCACAGCGGGCACCAGGGAGGTGACACACGGCCCTGGGTGCCAGTCCCTCGTTTTCCACGGGTGCCTTCATGCCAGGATGCTCGTTTTTGGCTGGGTGATGGTTTGGCACGGAGAGGGGCGGTGGGGAGGGGTGATGGCACCACTGCCTCCAGCCCCCCCACCTGTGCCCAGGTGAGACTCGGGGGGCCACGGCCTCTCCCCAGCACGGGAGCATGAGCAGCTTTGAGCGTTCGGCAGAACCAGAGCATGAGGCCCCGAGATGGCTCCTGCAGGGATGGCCCAGGGATGTCCCAGGCAGGGGACACCCAGCCCCAGGCAGGGTCAGGGGGCTGTTTGAGGGGTCACTGCCCGGCCTCTGGCAGCAGCAGTGGAGAGGATGAAGTTTATCTCGTGCTTCAAGAATGACTCTGAGAGCAAATTGGGTTTGTATTTGTTTCGGAACAACCACTAGCAACTGCTGGGGCCGGCAGGAATCTGGCCTGATGATTATTTAGGCTATTTGGATAGCTTCGAAAGCTTACCCAAACTGTCTGGGCCCTCGCTGTTGGTGGCTCGGGAGAAAAACTCCCCGTTTTTCCTCTCTGCCCTGACGGTGTTGTGCGGTCATCCCGAATGGCAAAGGTACCCTCCGGCATCCTCAGGTCCAGCCCTCCACGGGGAGGGGCCCTGCCTGTGGGATGGCTGCGAGCTGCATTTCAGCGCTGGCCCGGTCCCCGTGGGACAGGACGGGGCCCTGGGACTCAGCCTGGCCACCGCTGCTGTCGCGGTCCCTGTGCCCACTGCAGAACACCCCTCGCTCCCTTATCTCCCTCCTCCCCAGCACCCCTCGCTGCCTGACCGCGGGAGCCTCTTCCAGCTCTCTCTGCTGCTGTTCTCAACAATTCCCAACAATTCACCCTCTGCAGGGGCACCAAGCGGGTCCGGTGTCCCTGAGGGTTCAGTGCCCAGGTGCAGGGGCTCGGGGACGGGGAGGAGGGGCTGCCACTTTAACCCTTCAAACAAGGCAAAAGGTCGGAAGGGTTAACCCCCAAACACGAGCAAGCCCCACAGGCCAGCTCCAGGCCTGTAAGCACACACACACAAGTTCATGCACATCTGTATGAATATATGGGAAGGAACAACTTTGCAGGGGCATCTTTTGCTCTTTAGGAAAACCTGCCCCCACCTCCTCATGCTCTGGACTCTCAAAGCTTGGAAGCCCATGGTTTGCCAAAAAAAGAAGGAGAGAACCACCCTCCACCTCTCTCCAAAAGATGCTGATTATGAATCAGAAGATCTTCAGCCAGCGACGCAGGGATGGGGTGAAATTCCACAGGTGAGGCAGCCGGGATTGGCAGGAGCCCCACGCCGGACTGGGCAGGGAGAGGAGGTGTCAGCACCTGCTCCCCACACAGCTGGAGGATGCTCCTCCATGCACAGACTGCCCTCAGCACCGAGAAGGGGACATTAGAGCCTGCAATTAAGTGGAAGCCAGAAATTTGCCAAAGAATTGGTTTTGACAGACCACATGGAAAATCAAACCATCTCACTTAGGGTTTATTTTGGTCTTTTGGTTTACTGGCATTTTTCCTGCTAAACCTTCTCTTTCCTGTGTGTGAAGACGGTATGTTCTAGCTGAGCTCTTGCATCTGCAATCACATTTATAACTGCAGCAACAGAGATTGCAACACTCCAGTGAGGATCAGATGGAGTAGAATCCTAATGTTTATTCAAAATTAACTACTATGATAAAAATAGTGGAAATAAATAATGTCTGCCTGGGCTCTGAAAATGCAAAAGGAGCAATAATAACCCCAGTCACCTTCATCTTTCAATACATTTCTGAAAAATTGTCTTGCTGGTATTTCACTTGGTAATTGAAACTTCTTTGATAATTAGAATTTCTTTTTCATTTGCTAAAGATCCACAGTCTAAATGAAAAATTTAATCAGTGACTGTTCTCAACATCCTCCTGTGCTTACCCACGCTCACTACTCACCCCCATGAGGCAGCCCCGGGGCAGGGTGGGCAGCAGGACATCCCCCTGAGCTGCTGCGGGGTGCAGGAGGAGGTGACTGGTGCTGCTCCGTGGCGCCTGGGGATCTCTGGTTCCAAAAGTCAAGACGGGGAACACCTGCGAGAAACAAACAAACCCAAGCACTCGGAGAGACCCGGTTTGTCTGGCACAAACACATTTATTACACCTGTTACCAGCACGTTACAACAACTGGGCAATGCACGGAATAAATGCAAAGCTCCAAGCCCCAAAGATGTCCATCCCTCTCCAGACAACGCAGAGGTGCCCAGAGCAGGGTCCGTGCTGCAGGAGAGGTGTCCCAGCTCGGTGTCCCAGCCAACAGCTAAGAACCAGCTACTGAGAAACAACACACTCCATCCCAACCCCACCCCAAACACTGGCCTCTGTGAGGAAAACTAACCCTACCCCAGCCAAAACCAGAACCCACGGGGAGAGGCTGCAGGTCCCAGCTGGCAGGTTGGGTTAAAGACTGGCTCTGTTAACTCTGTGCCCCGACAGGATCCACTGGCACCTTCACCCAGCAGCTGCTTCTCCTGCTGCTAAGTGTGAAAGGATTTTTCAAAACCTCTGAAACTGCCTCCAGGCTCTTTCCCAGTGCCTGACTATGTTCAAATGCTCCCTAATTTCCAAGGACAATAGCCAATCCTGCCTAATTTATGTGCACTCCCACATTAGCTTCTTAATAACCTTGCAACAGATGACTCGTGCATAAACAGCCCCGAAATCAGATCTCCACGGGGATCACCACGACTCCAGAGCCTCCTGTTAACTCCTGGCGGCGGGAGAGGTGTTAGGTTCCCTTTCCAAAGGCACAGGGAACCATTTTGCTCTATTACCTGCAGGACTTGGAGGTGGCTGGTGGCCCCCAGGGGAGCAGAAGGTCTCGTCCGGCAGAGCTGTGCTGACCTGGGGCAGTGCAGCCCAGGGACCCCGCACCCCCCAGGGCCCCCAGCAGTGTGGTGGGCATGGCTGGACCATTTCCAGTCTCCCGGGATGGATGGAGATGTGTTTTGACAAACGAAGGCCTTCGCACAGAGTAACTGCAGGCACTTTGTGGGAAAGGGGAAGGGCTCCCGAAGCGCCCAGCAGGACAGTAATGGCTTTTTGCTGAACCCCACAAGACTTTTCTCATCCCAGTCTGTGATCTCCAGCACTGCAGCTCCCAAATGGAAATGCCAGAGCATTCCACCACCAGCAGCCAGTGGTTGTCACCGAAGCCCTGGAAAAGGAGCCCAGGAACTGCCCGACATCACCCCTGGCGTTCGGGGGCGTTGGGGCTCGGGCCGGGCAGAGGCTCAGCTCCATCCCTGAACTCTTGTCTGACCATAAACCATCCCCTACCTCTGAACCCAACTCCCACCACAAGACTGCCCCCACTAAGGACTAAAGCTGCCCCTCCAAGCCCCTGTTTCTGCCTGACCCAAGGCAGTAAATCCCCTCCCAGCTTCCCCCCGGAGAGCCCAGCTGAACTCCTGAGCCTTCCAATAAAATCAGGAATAAAAATCACTGACCTGGACTCCTGCCCATGCTGCCAACCAGGTTACCCCCAGTGCTGGACGTGCTGGAGCTGCTTCTCCCTGTGACAGGTGGCACAAGCCTCACTGCCCCGGCCAGCACAGGCGCTGCACCTTCGGATGCAGAAACACAGACTTTTAAACGGGATCCTAAGCACTGCTCATTCCTAGAGCTCTGTGGATCCACGGTGATTCCCTGGATCTGTGTGTGCAGCTCGGCCGGGGTGGCAGCTCCAGGAGCCAACGATAGCACATTCACCATTGATCTGTCATCTCCCGGGCCCTGCCAAGAGGGATGCAATGTATTTGCTGGGGAAAACAAATGACTAATGCCAGCCTCAAAGCTGTCTGTAAATGCGGAATTAGCCAAAGAATGTATGTGTACCTCTAATTAAGGACAATCTCGGTTTCCCCCCCAGTGCAGGAAGGCGAGTGCCGCTCTGAAGAAGCTGCTGCCTGTGCTCTGACAGATGCGGGAGCATCCCGACGGCAGCGGTGCAGCGCGGATTAGCAGCAGTTAACAACCGATTCATTGAGGCTCTTGAAGCCATCATTAGCGCCAGAGGATTCATGCTTTAGAGTGACTGCCACGGTTACGCGATACCATCTCTGTTATTCCAAACTTAATGGAGCCGCATAAACAAAGCAGTTTTAGAACAGTCCCTTCTTTTTTTTTCCTCCCTTAAAGATCGTCGTTTGGATAAAACAGAGGGTGGTAATAATTCTCCAGACTGCGCTGGCCGTGACACCTCCGAGCGCAGCCGGGCGCTGCAGAGCCGGCCCGAGGAGCAGCTCCGGTGGTTCCAGCTGCCAGCCCGACGGATCCTCCATCCTCGCCCCAGCACCCCCTGCCCGGGCAGCTCTGTCCATCCCCATCCCACCATTTCCTGCCCGGGCAGCTCTGTCCATCCCCGCCCCCCCACCCCCTCCCCCGCCCGCCCCGGC
>VXAZ01009688.1:634150-663650 GCA_013399875.1 Gymnorhina tibicen
CGCCTCACCATTCCCTGCCCGGGCAGCTCTGTCCACCCCGTCCCACCCCCCCTCCTCCCGGAGGGCTCCGGACCGGTTGCCGCGCTTCCTGCCCGAGATCTCGCCTCGTTGCCATCGTGCAGAGGAAAGTTCTCCTGCTCCTCTCACCACCATAACCTGTAGGCTGGAGACAGCAGGCGGGGTAAGACGTTTTTGCTACCTGGGCAGGATTTTGCCATCCCTGTTCCGCGTCTCTGCGGGACCCAGGAGCGTGGGCCGGGAACCGGAGAGAGCACGAGGGGGTTGAGATGCAGGGTAGGGGGAACCAGGCGGCACCTGCCCGCAGCTGCCCAGCCCTCCTAACAAGGGCAGGTGAACCCCAAACTCAGAGGAAGAGGAACACACAGACTGCCCAGCCCCTCCCCGGCCTGCCCCGTGGCACTTCCCGCACCGGGACGGTGTCACAGCTTGGCACTCCTGACACCAGGAGACGATTCCTGCAAGGAGCTGCCCGGGGATTTGGGATATCTTGCATTATGCACACACACACTTCCTGCATCTAAATTCAGTGATAAAACCCTGCTCCTAACGGGACACAATCCAAAGCCATAAAATTGTGCTGCACAACCATTAAAGGAGTCATAAATAATAATTATTTCACAAAGGCAAATGTCTCTGTAGGCCTGGCAAAAGAAAGTAATTTTTTTCTTTATTAATTATTTCACTTAAAAAGTAAAATAAATTGACCAGCTACCGAGCTTGTCAAAAGCTAAATGGGAACTGTCACACAAACAAATGTTCTGCTAATGTTGGAAAAGGAATTTCCTTTAAAAGAGGAAAGATTATCCAGCACTGCTTCTGGATAAGGCTGTGGCAAGAGTTGGCCTCAAACTTACAGAGGAAAAAAGCAATAGGAAGAAGAGATCTCTGACTATTTTACCTGGCACGTAATGAGGAAAAAGCCAGAAAATGAGGACTGCAGTGAGGTGCCCGTCACCGTCCCAAGGAGCTGGGGCTCCCATCAGCCTGGGGGGTGGTGCCAGGGCTCACCCCCGGCCCGGGTGTGCTGAGCTGCCTGCGAGGGCTGTGCCTGGAGCACAGGCCCCAGAGCTGCTCACCTGTGCCACACGAAGGCGTCCTGGGTCCCCCGCCTGCCCAGAGGGCACTCCAGAGGTTTTGCTCCTCTGGGAAAGGACAGCCGAGGGCCGGCAGCCGGGGCGAAGCCCAGGCAGATGTTGCTCACAGCTGCAGGAAGGCGCGGCTGCAGCAGCTGAAACCATTCCCAGGTGAGCAGAGGGCTGAACTCCAAGCACCCCCACAGCCCAGCCGGCGTCTGCTGCCGATCCAGCTCGTCCCAGTGGCATTCCAAAGTACCGGGACAGCCCCCGGCTGAGCGGGGCCGGTGCCCGGGCCCGTGCCCGCAGCGGGGACCAGCGGCTCACCCCTATCCCAACAGAACCCCCGTGAGCCAGGCAGCCCCGGGGCAGGACCACACGGATGCCTCAGGCCACCCTCCAGACGGAGAACTGGATTTGCTGCCCCTTCCCAGTCCCGCTTTCCCGGAGCCCGGTCCCCGCGCCGGAGTGGAGCAACACTGACCCCCTGTGTGGCTGGCAAAGCCCTGCAGGGCCCCAGCTCCCCCCGGGGCCCGGGAGAGCGCCGGACCGGCCAGCACAAGCCCTGGAGGGCCGAAGGCGACCGGGGACACCAGCCCTCATCCTGCGGCATCTGCACAGGGAGCAGCGCTGGTGGATGGACAGACACGGCTGAGGCGGGAGAACGGCTCCGGGAGCTTTCCCAAGCCCCAGGCACTTTGTCTGGAAGCAGGTGAGAAGCTGTAGCTGCAGAGCTCAGAACTGCACACACACCTGTAAGGCAGGGGACCACGGAGGTGGGAGGTAGGGCCCTGACTCCGTTGGCCTTTCCCTTGAAGTTTCCAGCTTATTTTCATTCTGCTCATGGGACATGGGCTGTTTGTTTCCTTAGGTATCACTCTAAAAATAACCACTGGGAACAATCAGTCCTCCTGATGTCCAAACTCCTTGATGTTATTCAGCCCATGAAAGTGACCTTCATATTGCAGCAGATTAAAAAAAATCCATCTAGGCAAGAAAAGGGCACACAGAGGAGCCAGAAAATGCCAGCCTGGCCACAGCACCCGGTCTGACGGCACAGGGAGAGACTCGGGGTGTCATCCACCTACTGATTTATTGGACTTTTCTTCTGAGAGCGTGCCCAGCAAAATTAATTGCTCCATTATTTCTTCCTATGAAAATAAAACCCACATGCTTCATTGGAAACGTCACATCCCTCGTGCAGGAGAGGCTGTTCTTGATCTGCAGGAGCACAGGTTCCCAAGGGATGGTGAGCAAGAAGCTCTGCAGGAACTTCCCAATGAAAAGTAAATCAGTAAGGTGGATTCAGCACCTCAGTCATGTCCAGGCCAAACAGGAACATCACCCTGCAGTGGTGGGGAGAGTGTCTCAGGCCGTTTGAGAATTACTTCACACTTCACAGACAATGGCAATCTGGTCTGAGTTGGAAGGGATTAAGCCCCACACCCACCGGGATCGCTGGGCTTTGCAATGTGCAACACCTTCGGGTCGCAGACCTGGCACAGCCCCGTGCCAGCCCTTTCCTCCCCTTCCACAAACACCGACTGCACGGGCCCATGCACTGATACTCGGTGAGAGAGAGTTTGGTTCTGGAAACAGTTATTTTTAACATATTACTTGAAAACACAGCTTATGAATAGCTCAGTCAAGAAGTACAACCGCACAAAAATAGTAGAGCCTCGTCAGCGTGGCATCCGTGTGGCAGTGCCAGGGGCTCGCTGCTGCCGCTCCTGTTTTGCTGGAGACACTTTTGGAAAGTGCTTCTTTCCTATTTTTCTGCTCTGAAATGTGTGAACAGTTACAAACTGCCGAGAATGACACTAAAGAGCTCGAAACCGTGAGTGCTTAGGAGTGTTCACACCCTTAAGTGCACGTGAATAGCGTGGTACAAAGGAAAAGAGAGCTGTACAAAAGGACCTGTTGGATCCTGATAACAGCGTTCCCGAATTTTTCCCTTTCACTGGAAAAAGCCACCAAAAACCCCCAAACCAACAGCAAAGGAAAACCTTGATTCTGTGGAATAGGATAATTTGTTATGCGTAACAGCATTAAACAGTGGGATTTGGGGATTAGCGCAGGTGGCCAGAAGCTGCTGTGGCTCTCTATGAGCAACTCAAGAGCTGCTCCTGCTCAGAACCGAGTGCCTGCCCCACCGTAACCAACAGGGGCAATTTCTCGTGTGTCCTTCACCCGGGGAGCCGGGTCCCTCTGGCGTTGCTGCCTGGGGCTGGATCTGGGCGAGCTCGGACAGCTCTCCCGCAGGCCACCCCGTGACAGGATGAACCCGTCCGTTATGACACCTGAAACCTGAAATCCTTTCTGGTTTGGAATGAAAATACGGGATCTGTGATATAATAGCTAGAATAAGACTCCGGGGGTTCCAGGTTCACGTCGCTCCAGACGTGCTGGCCGGGTGAGCATCCCAGCGCTGCTGGCCCCATGGATGTCAGAGCAGGCAGCTCTCCCAGGCAGGAACCACACATACCCAGCAGGACAAGGTGCTGTCACCCTCTCCCCGGCCCCTCTGCCCCCGAGACAAGCCCTTTCCTTCACCAGATGTCACCTCCCCAGTGGCACTGACACCCACCCCTGCAAACAGCTGAAAAACATCTTCTCATCCAAACACGGCACTAAAAACACCTGACCTGACCTTTCTGGATGCTTAAAAACCCAGTGCTGAGCTGGCCACAGATGGACAGTGCACTAAAATAATATTTACAGATACAAGAGAAGCACTTTCAGTACGAAATTGGCTGATATTAGCCCTTATCAACACCTCAGCACCCTTCACATGACAGACCTTCAGGCACGTCCTGACACTCTGTGCTCCAGCTGTCAGCACTAAAATCTGCCCAGTGACGTGGTTGTTTTATCTTTCCATCTCGGTGCATCCCATCCAAAGGGACACGGGCCCGGCCACCAGTCTGAGCTCTCCTGTCTGAACCCCCAGGAGAGCCCAGCTGCACTCCTGACTTCTCTGAGGTGCCTTTACCATGCAATCACAGACTGGGAAGAATTTCTCTCAAATGTCTAACCTAAATTTCCCCTCTTTCAGTCTGAACCCCTTACTCCTTGTCCTATCACTACACTTCCTGATGACTTAGTCCAGGAGTACAAATAGTTGGGGTTTGTTCCTTTGGGTGGATACAAATAATTTTTAATGGCGCTTGCCCATATAAAATGCACAGTCCAGACTATTTCAAGCAGTAAAAGCAGCTCTTTGCCAAAACCAAGTGCTAATCCTTTATCTGGAGCCATTAAAATACAATTATTATTCCAAGCAGAACAGCAGTGCTTCAAGCCAGGGCCAGAGTTATCTTTTCTTATCATGAAGCCATGAAGGAAAGAAGCAATAAACATAAAAGTGCACCAATAACTGCTTGTTCTAATGAGTAAAAATAACTCTGTCGGAACACGCGTAGCAGAAACTTCCCCCAGAAATACAGAACTGCAAATAACAGCACAGTGAGTTTAAAACAAATGCGTGCCCTGGCACGTGCAGCTGGAATATCAGGATATTGCCGAGCTCTGGTCCCACGGGAGAGGCGGGTGCTGGTGTGAGAGAGGGGCTCAGCAGGAGAAACCCCGGGAGACACTCCCGCAGCACAAACTGCTGCTGCTGTGCCAGGAGCACCACGGGTGGCAGCTGGCAGGGCAGGTAAGAGATGAGGGGACCCTGCCAGTGCTCCTGCAGCCCTGAGGGACCCATCCGAGGGGCACGGGAGCCCAGCAGGACGCTCTGCCCCGGGCAGTCCTGATCCCACGCACAGCCAGATGCACTTTTCCCGAAGGATAAGTTCTTGCCTGTTAAAGTCTCTCCTGATGAACCTCACGTTCTCCATCGCTGGTCAGGGCCAAAGCTGCCCCTGCTTGGGGCCAGTGCCTGGGGCTGGGCACCCCCTGCCAAAACTGGAACTTGTGTTGGCTCCTTCAATTTCAGATCCATAAAATTTCTCTACATCCTTCTGCAGGGAGAGGGGACAAAAGAAAACATTTACAAAGTGTCTCCAGGATATTTGGGCTCTAAAAGAACCATCCTCACCAGAGTCAGGAGTCTGCTCTCCTCTGCTTCAGCACAAACACCTGCAGAAGGGACCAGAGCCTGGAATTACTGCAGTTCCGGGAGCTGCTTTCTCCCCTTTCACTGCCTGCACACGCACACATCCAGCCCTCTTTCCCAAGGCACAGGAGCAGCACATTCCCTGAGGCCGCTGTCAGCTTTCCATCGTTCCATCCCCTCCTGCCGAGCCCAAAGCTCCCTTGGCTGCTTCCCACAGCCCGGGCAGGCAGAAGGCTCCGCTGCCTGCTCTTGGGAAAAACCACCCGTGCCAGGCCAGAGGAAACCACGGCAAACTTCGGCTGCTTCCTTTAGGAGGCAAATCCACCAGATCCAACTTTCCCCGAGGAAAACGGGAGCCAGGCAAAGCAGGAGGCTGCCCTCGGGGCCGGGGTGGTTCAGGAGGAGGAGGAGGAGGAGGATGCTCTTTCTCGGGCAGCGCTCACTAGATGGTGCTGTGAGACAGCAGAACACCCCCGGCAGCCTCTCCCTCCGCTGCCTACTTTAGGAGCACCAAAATCCCGCATGTCCTGCTCCTACAGTCTTCCGTCCTCCATTGATCCAAATCAAAATTCTAGTTAAATAATTCCAGTTTGGTAAAATGTTCAAGGCTGGCATATTGATTGCAACATCCATTTTTTACTCAAAGCTCCTAGGAGCAGATCTGTTCTCCAGTCACCTGTATGAAACATTCCTTGCACCTACTTTAAAGATTCTGTACAGTAGCTTTTTAAAAATAAAGACAATTTCACAGAGTTCTACACAGGAGAAAGTTTAAACTCCCAGCCCTTACTCTGCTCATGTGCAAAGAGATTTTCTAGACTCCTGCTCCAGCCACCACTGCCTTTACACTGTCTGAAATAAAGCCAGAAGTGGAAATAAAGAAATGAAATAAAGAAATAAAGAAATAAAGAAATAAAGAAATAAAGAAATAAAGAAATAATAAAGAAATAAAGAAATAAAGAAATAAATAAATAAAGAAATAAAGAAATAAAGCCATCTGTCTTTCCTCCTCCTCTGTGTTCTACACCAACTAAAAAATGCCCAATCATTTGTTTAAGGAGGGATACAACACTGCAGGCAGCATCAGTCCTTTGGGATATGAAGTTCATCCAGGATATTTTAAAGGAAGAGGAGCCATGTCCGTGTAACAGCCACGAGGAAGGTGAAATTGCTCCAGACCCTGGGGATTGGTGCTGCCACAGCCCAGCTCCAAAAGGGGCCAGCCATCACCTCTTGTCCCTCCTCTGGCCAGGATTTGAGGGCTCAGAGCTCTGGAAATCACACCAGCAATGCAGATTGACAAAAAAAGTGGCATTTGGCCCCAAGCCCCTCCAATATTTGCTTTTACTGTAAAAGGAGCCTTGGCTTGTTGATGGATACAGACTTGATTTGGTCCCACAGGGACTGGGAAAGCTGAGGGTTGTGTTTTCAAACACCCTGTTCTGCTTTTGACAGCTCCAATTCCTTTTAAGCCTCGCCTCGGGCCCCACGAGCTGTCCCATCTCAGACCTGAGCGATGCTGTTTTAAGCACTGAGCGGTCTCAGTGCCAGCCACATCCCAGGAGCACCTGGAAGAGCCTGGCAGTAACCCCAGCTCTCTGGTCTTCTGCACATCCCAAACCATTCTTCCTGAAGGAATAAGGCCATATTGTGGCAACCCAGGCCTGGAGAGGAACTCCGAGGTGGGTCCAGTTGAGCTGTGGCTGCCCCGTCCCTGGAAGTGCTCTGGACTGGGTGGGGTTTAGAGCGAGGTGTTCCAAGGGAAGGTGTCCCTGCCCACGGAGGGGGTTGGAACTGGGTGATCCTTAGGGTGTCTTCCAACCCAAACCATTCTGTGATTTCCATCACCTTTCTCATGCTGGGAGCATACCACCAGCCCCAGAGGCCCAGGGTGAGCACCTTTCCCCTCCTCCTCTCCTGGATTTTCTGGGGTAGATTCTTTGCCAAAGGCTTCTGCAGGCAAAACCCAGTAGAGCACACCAGGACCTATTGCAGCAGCTGCCAGCTCCACCTCCAGCAGGTGCTGGGCTCAAAGCCTCAGGGGGTCACTGCTATTTTCATTTTACAGCCATTTAACAGCCAGCAAACAATGACAGCACAGTCTCCAAAGCAAGGGCAGCGAGAGGCTGGATCCAAAGCACACAGAGCAGCCTGGGAGCTCTGCCTCCAGAGACTGGAGCCAACCTGGGGACTCCCAAAGCAGAGACCTGAAACTGCCCAGAGCTCCAGGGCGGTTTGAGACCATCTCCAGCAGCGGGGTGGTCACAAATAGCCTTGTTTCAGTCAAAGAGATAGGAGGGCAGGGTGGAAACTCACGGAGTAAAAACCCAGGGAGCAAAGGACTCCTGCAGACACCTGGCCCCGGGGCACAGCCTCCCTCAAGCTGCCCAAGAGCCACAGCAAACCTGGAACTCCTAACAGATGTGCAAACAAAGCCATCCCTTCTCCCTGCACCCATCCTCAAAGCACTCACACTGTACCACTGGGAAGAATTAAGTGGAAAATGCCAGTCTGGAGTTTTTGATTGCTCAGGTTCAGTGGGGGAAGGGCATTTGCAGCCAAGAACGTGTCAAACCAGGCATGAGCACACGAAATATTCACGTGTATTTATATTTCTCTGGGAAAAGAATGTTGGAAAATGTTGCCCTTCTGCTTCTAACCACCATGTCCTGAGGACAAATAATTTCGGCTTTTTCCAGGAAAGAGCTCCAACTCAACAATTGCAGTAGGGCTTCAGGCTACTCCTCATCACCGGGGACAGGGTTGGTTGAACTTACCCTTGTGTCCTGCTGGCACTTCCTCAGGAGGGGCAGGTCAGGGGGGATGTGGCCCTGCCCCCCGGACCCCTCAGCTCTCTGCCCGCACTGCCGAGCCCCAGCTCACGGAGTTGGCTTTTGCCAGAGCAGGGGCACTTCAGCATCTCCCCCCAGGACAGGTGAGCCGGGGCACGGACCCCAGCTCATCCTCCAGGCTCTGCCCTGCTCCCTCACTGCACTCCAGGGGCTCCAGCACTCTTTGCTTTCTTTCAGGGCTGTGCAGGTTCCCCTCTCCATATCTGAGCATATCTCCACATCTAAGCAGCAGCACTTAAATGATGGAAGATGTCAGTCTTCAAAGCGATGAAGCTTTCTTACCAAATGCTTTTTCTTAGGATAAAAACAGGGGAAAGAATAACATTTGTTCAATCACATGGCTCTTGGAGTGTCTGTTTTTCTGGACTCTGGTGCTGCTTGCCCTGAAGGCTGAGCAGGCTCTTCATGAAATCCCAACGAGCTTGGGCCATGACTTTAGAGAGCACCAGAAATAGTGTGCGGAAGGAGAAAAGCAGCATTGCTTTTCTTCCACATATGGAACCCAGTTCCAGTGGGGGATTTACACACACAAACATAATCCCTTTTCATTCTGACATAGCCGGGATCTTGTTGACCCTCTTCTATTTTTTCCTCCCATCTATTATATCATTAACAATTAATTTTCTTGTTCCTTTTTTGGCCATCTTTTTCCCCGACTTCAGCGTGGCTCAGCCGCGGTTTCTCCGCCAGCCCCCACAGCCGCTCCTTCCTCTCCCGCTGCAGTTGGGGCCATCAGGGCACTGCTGGCACCCCGGGTCTCCAGCCCCACGACAAAGTGGGCACATCTCCATGTCCCTGCAGGCCACATCCAGGTGACACCTCTTGTCTTGGACATCCCCCGGAGCCACAGCTCTGCTGCTGAGGGACGCACGCTCGGGTCCTGCTCACGCCACCCCAAGCAGTGAAAGCTCTTACACCGCCCTTTGCCTTCCCTGCTGCCTTCTCTGGCACCTCAAGGGGGGCCGGCCCCGTCGTGGCTCAGGCAGGGGTTTGGTGGCAATTTCCAGCCGCCCCTGTCCTCGGCAGGGCCGTGTCCCCGTGCTGGGCTGCTGCAGTGCCACCTCCGCTCGTCCAGTGTTCCAACACGTGTGTCCATCCCACCGCGTCCTTCAGACCTGAGCTCAGGCTGTGAGGCCCCTCTGGGGTTCCTGGAAGGCTGTGAAGGTCCAGGTTTGGTTTGGACAGCCCAGAAATCTCCTGTCCATCGATACAGGCCCACGGGATGAGGCTCACCATCACGAGGTGTATCACTGCAGCCACACAGACCGGCTTGGCAGTGCTGAAGGCAGCAGCAGAAGTCTCAAAAAGCTTTAATTTGTGCACCAAGACTGTCCAGCCACATCTGAGCAGCTGCCACACTGTGGCTGGAACAAGGGCCCACCGTCACAGCCCCTCCTGATTTATATGGCACAGTCAGGGGAAGTTGTGAATATTAATTACTTTGGTTCTGTCATAAATAGTCCCAGTCAGCAACACCCATAAAAATACAAATCGTTCAGTGTTAACTCCTGGGAAGCCCCAGCACAGACCTGGAACAGGCTCACAGATGCCAGCATGGCCAAGCCCCAGGGGGGTCACTGAGCAGCTTTACCCACGGCAGAAGGACCAGCACCTCACAAGGTCTGGCTCTTCTGTACTCACAGGTGGACCAAACCCTGTTGTTTTTTCCTCAAATTCTTGCCCTGCAGCTAAAACATTTCTTCCCCTAGAACACAGCTTGCCATACAGAGCAGTTCTTTCTGTCCCAGAGACCCCAGGAAGCTCTGAGCCAAAATTACACCTCAGGCACAGATGTGAGTGATGGCAGGAGCTGTGTCAGGCCTGGGCACAGACACTGCGTGCCCTGACCCCAGAGAGGGAACAATGCAAGGAGAGCACTCCCAGGAGAGCCGTGCCCAGACAGGCACCTCACCTGGCAGCAGTGGGATGAGGGGAAGCACAGTGGGAATGGGGCTGTCACTGTCCTGCCCCCGGACAAGCTCCACGTGCAGCCTCCTGCGCCTGACACCCACTGCCATGGGTGCTCATGGTACGAACGTGGACAGTCCAGGCTGAAACCCCCAGAGGCTGCCTGCAGGATAAAGGCAATGGAACAAAAAGAGTATTTATTCTATTTCTGCCTTTTATCCTGAGCAATCAATAATTTTATGCACTAAATAAATGTTTATTTTAAATGGAATTTCCCTTCTCCATCTAATGAGCCAGTATGCACCTTCCACTCTTCAGATCTTCTTAGCCACTGCTGAAATCACCTGGTTCCTACAACATTACAAATGGGTTTGTGTGCCCTGCTTGCATTAAAACACCACAAATTAGGTACTGGGTACTGGCTATGCTCCAGTGGACACGAGAGCATCCGCATTCCTACAGAATTACAGTGCTTCCTCCACAGACTGGATTTATATCCACATCCAAACTAAATAAATCATGAACCACAGCCCCTAGACCAGCTCACTTATCACACCAAGTGTGAATAATAAAACGTCATAACATTTGCCCAAGACACGTGGTTTGTTTTGCTTTCAATAAATAAGGTCCAGAAGGGGGAAAAAAAAAAAATGAAAGCAGAGGTGACGCTTCCTCCAGTTGGTCATTGCTGGGAGCGGGAAGGGCCTCGGGGCTGCTGGAGCCGAGGCAGAAAGGGGGAAAGAGCCCAGCTCGACCCATAAGACACCACCCTCTGCTCAGCATCCCCGGCTGGGGCAGCTCCCCAGGGAGTGCTGCAAACCAGGACAAGCCCTGGCCGGGCCAGCCGGGCACGGCCCCTGCCCAGGGCAGCGGGAGGGGCACTGCTCGCACCAGCCAGCGCCAGGGCCCACAGTCCTGGGGCAGCATCCCACTGCCTCTGACAGCCCAGGGCAAGAGGGAACAGCCAGTGGGGTTTGGGCAGCCTGCTGGGGCTTATATTCTCCACCAGAGCAGTTTTTCCAGTCACACATCGTCACATAGACAGCTACATGGAAATTTCTTCTGATGCAGAGGGAGACAGGAAGCTCTTTTCATGTTGCTATATTTGCCAGTCTCTCCAGCCTTGGTTCCAGCAGCTGTCAGCATGCTGAGCTGGGATATTAGGTGCTCACAAACTTGTCAGCTTTTGCTTCTGGTTTAAAGTAGCCCCCCTGCCACATTAGGGCTAATGCTGGCCTCAGGGACCCCCGAGCCCAGCCAGCCCACCAGTGCCACAGAAACACAGCCTGGCCACCTGCCTTAGCTCCACAATTGCTGTTTTGGAAAGGGAAGATGGTCAGCAGCCACACTGGAGCCCGAGTCCAGCCCAGCATTCAGCTTTCAGACAGGCACTGCCAGGGAGAAGAGAACCACAATAGGTCAGAACAAGAGCAGGGTGGGGAAGAGCAGCTGAAACCTCCACATGTAAAGCTCCCAGTGCTAGAAATAGGATCTATACTCTGTGCTGGGTTATTATGGGACTCATCCTGCTCCAGGGCTTGAAAGGATTTTATTTGCAGGCATTAGGAGCCTCCTGGCTGTGCCACAGCCAAGTAATGCCAGACCCCTCTGCACGTCTCACCCACCAGGGGCAGCCCCTTTCCTTGCCCCGAGCACTCGGGCACCGCTCCGCACGCCTCCCACACCCCTCACCCACGGCCGGCTCACACAGAGCCCCGCTCTGCTCTCGCAGAGGGGCTGGACACTGCCACAGGGGCCTCTGGTCCTCAGGAGGGGCTTAGACCAGGCCGGGAGAGCAGCCAGCCCCACCCCGGGGGTGCTCGTCACACAGCACACATGGACATGCTCACTCTTGCCTCACCTTAAACCTGGGCTACAAAGCCCCTCTTTGGGCTCATTCTCTTGCCAGTGAGACAGTTTTAACCACCTGGTTTCCCGCTGCATTCACTGCAGCTGGGTAAGAACCCTTCCCTGAGCCATGACTGGGTTCCTGCCTGCTGGCACTGCCCCCGGTACCTGGCTGCTCACCCTCCATGCTGAAAGGGAGAGCATCACTCTGCTGCTGCCTGCTCTGGATTCGAGAGAAAAACACCACCAAAGGCAAACTGGGACCCCTGCTCTAACCAGCAGCACAACTGGTTAACTCTGATTGTCTCAGAATACCCCGCTGGTTGTGTCACAAGTGATAAATCAAGGCAAGACTGTCTGTTGATAAGGAAAAGCCAAGTGAGGCTATTTTAAAATGAAAATCCAAAGGAATTCAGAGTGCCGGTGTGAGAGAGAAGAGCTGAGATTAGGAGGGGACAAACACAAGCTGAAAGAGGCCACCCCAGAACCGTCCTGCGCCTTCAGCAGGGGAGCAGCAACACCCCATGAGTTACCCAGAGCTGTTTTCCACCAGAGCAGCCTTGGCACTATCCAGGGCAGCGATGTGAAGCCCCTGGCTTGGCCGGGGCTGGTGAGACCCCACTGCTGGAGACACCCCCAGCCCTGCTCAGCCCCAGCACCACCAGCCGGGGGTGGCTGCTCCTCCAGCACCAGCACGCCTCTGTCCCCATACCCCGCAGGGAAACCCGGCTGTGCCCACAGCCACAAGGACCTGCTGGACAGGGAATGGGCTCAGCCAGTGCCTGATGGGCTGCACAACAGGAGAAGCAGCGGTAGATGGGTCCTGTGGCACCCAGAGCACTGGTGTCATTAAACAGCACTTGGGTGTCTTAATGGGGTCCCATCTCCCCTCAGCTCACCCTGAGGGACCATCAGGCCGGACCCCGGGGTGCTGACGGCAGCTGATGCACCCCTGACTCAGAAGAAAGATGTCCAGAGCAAAAAGCAGCTCATAGCTCAAACGAAGGCAAGAGGAAGAGCTGTTGATCATAGACCGTGGGATGAAAGGCAACCTCACGTGGTGTCACAGCTGAGCTCTCCCAGCCTGATCCACACTGAGAGGCTCCGTGACAAATAAAGAACTCATGAAAAAGGAAAGAACTTATAAAGAAGAACAAACAAAGAAGGATTTCCACGAGAACAGCCCGGACTCTGCTCCATGTGACCCCACACTTGCCCCTTTGGGCTCATGACTGCAGAGAGGCAGCACCCACCAGCCCCCAGCCCAGCAGAGCACCCACAGCATCCCACCAGGACGCCCAGCTCCTCTCGCAGAACTTAAAACAGAGACCAGGATGCAGAGAGGTTGGTGGCTGTGTATCACAGGGACATGAATCTGATATTCATAGACTTTCTCTCTCTTTTAAAGGGCAAGGCTCCTGCTATAGAAACAAACTAAGACAACAGCTTGAATGATAAATCACTGTTCTTCTGTACTTCCTCTGTGAAATTTAATTTTAATTGATATTAAACATGACAGAGCTCCTGCTCAAACTCATATTTGCCAGCCACGATTTCCGCTGCCTCTGCAGAGGTAATGCCAGCACATCCCTGCCCTCAGCATCCTCTGTGTCACTGGTCCTGGAGGGCTGAGGAGCCACCTAAACACGGGTGCAGAGCCCTGTGCAGGAGCCAGGACACCAGTGCCCAAGGCAAGACTTTTCACCCAAGGGCTCTGGCACAAACAGCTCCAGTGAGACTGGAGCCCTCTGTGATGCTAACGGAGAGCAGAACCAGGCAGGAAAACGGCAAGGTGCTGGTTGGGATCGAGGGGAGTCCTGGCCCGCAAGCCCTGTGAGAGAGGGGGGAGAACAGGAACAGGGAGGGGGAATTTGAAGGAGATGGAGAAGATCCATCCCACTCATTCGGAGGCACACAATCCTCAGGTGTTCTCAAGTTCACCAGCAAAATTGCATTAAACACCCTCACCTGGGGCTTTTGCTCCTCCTGTGCATTCGATCCAACTTGTTTGCTTCAGTAATAAATTATTTCTGAGCAAAAACCTCGGCAAAAACCACAAACCCGGAGGTGCTGCCCAGCACAAACCTCCAGTGACGCGAGGTCACCACCCCCGTTCGTCCCGGCGCTCTCCGAAGCCAGCACAGGACACGAGCAGTTGGCTGCAGATGCACTGGCCAGGTTTGCAGATTTGTACCCAAAACAACGGCAATTCCTCCCCAGCACTGCCGAGCCCACCCGTGGGATCTCCTGGCACTGAAGGCAGCCTGCAGCCTCTGATCCCGCAGGGAGATGCCCCAGAAACCCCAGGCAGGACCACCCCACACTGCTGCACATGCCCACTTCAGGGAGAGGTAACATCACTGAAACCAAGCTTTAGCCCAAAACAGGTAACCAGAGGAGCTGAAAGATGCTCATGCAAAGGAGACAGGGAGGCAGATTCGTGTTGTTTTAAAACAAAGATGAAAGGAGAGCTCTGCTCCCAGCACTGCTGCTCCCTCACCCCCACTCCCAACCAGCAGCACACTGCACTCACCTGGAACACTCCCTCATTTGCTGCCCCTTTGGAAAAGCTGAACTGAGTGAAGGATTAAATCCCCTGAGGTCAGGATTTATGCACAGAGCCATTCCTCCTGCTTTGGCCTGAGACCTAATTCACCAGCATCACTTCACTGGCTCTCCTCTCTCACCCACAGCACACCACATCCTCTCCCAGGACTCCATAGAAACACTCCCGATTTCTCCTCCTTTACTATTCCTTCACTGCAATTCTGGTCTGTTCATTTTCCCAGGAGCTTTGATCTCTGTGAGCTTTATTTCTGCTTTATTCTTCTCTGTTCAAGAGAAATAAATACATTTTGCTTGCTGGGTCCAAGCAGCAGGTTGTTTATCTGACTTCTAGAAAGCTTCCAGGTCCACAGTCCCAGGCCTACAACCTGCTGAGGTCTTGACAATCCGTTCCCAAAAGCAGTGCTCCCCCTGAGAGCACGTACAAGGCTGGTCAGGGCGGGGGGCAACGGTGACTGCCTGTTTCTGCAGAGGGAAATGTGTCACCAGGTTTCTTAACGAAGGTTCTCACAGTGAAAGGTTTGAGTTTCAGTGAAAAAAACTTCCACGGCATCCGTTTTGGGGCAGATCTGCCCGGCAGAGCACGCGGGGGGACCGGAGCGGCACCGAGCAGGTGTCCCCTGGCCTCCCGCTGCCGACCCCTCTCCCGCCTCCGCTTTTACACGGCGTCCCATTCACAGCCTGAAAGTACTCGGAAACGCATTTATTTATAGCACCCACAGTGCAACAGAATACTCCCCTCCGCCGGAGACACTGACCACCTGCACGCTGCCCTGCGTGGGCGCGCGTTCTCTCCTCCCACGCCCGGGACACCGGAGCCGCCTGCCCGGTGGGGACAGCACGGACCCGCCCGGCCCGGCCTAAAGACAGCGAGTGACTCATGCCACCAGAAATGCCACACGGAGGAGGGCAGGGGCGGGTGCCCCGACAGCCCAGTGCCGCCCTCCGCGCGGCCCCGGGGCTGGGGGCGGCCGGTGAGACCCCAGCCCGGGCAGGGCAGGGCACCCGCGCCCGCCGCCCGGCAAAGCCTCCCAGGCGGCAGCGGCCGGGAGAACCAGCGGAGCAAAGGCCCGAGCCGCCCTCCCCCGCCGGGCACGGACAGCCCCGCAGAGCAGCTGCGCCTCCCAAATCCGGGGCTGGCTCCCCGCCAGGCCGGGCTCGCTGTGCCCGCAGCCGCGGGGCTGTGCTCGCACCGAGCCCGCTCCTCGGCCCGAGAGGGAAAACAGCTGATCTTGCCAAAACACTCCGCACGGTTTGTGCTGAAGTGCTGAGCCACTGAGCAGCAGGGCTGCAGAGCTCTGATAAAGGATCCAGCCGTGGCTGAGCAGGTCCGGCCTTGGAGCTGCTGCCCAAAATCTTGGGGTGTGGAAGGATTTTACATCCAGCACCAGTCTGTGCTGTGTTTGGGATCTTCCAACTTCTGTGGAGTAGCAGAGGGACGTGCAGGGATGTGGAACTGGTGCCATCAAAGGGTTTTGCAGTGTCCTTTTGCCCAGAACAGGGGCACTGATGGGCACTCCTCTCCAGAAACAACCTGCCAGATTTACACTCACAGCACCACGCTCACAACCCTTTCCAGAGTGTGGCCCCTCTCCAGAGGTGCCTCGCGTGCCTTTGCAGGATCCTGTTCACACACTTTCACACCCCAGCTCTGCCCTTTCTCTCCCTGCAGAGGGAGCCAAGGAGGTCTCTGACAAGCTGCATTCACCTCAGTTTCACACCCCAGGGCACCACCACATCAGCTTCTGCTGGAGCTAAATCCCAAGGGAAAGAACAAAACAGTTTCCAGACTGAGGCACCAACCTGACTCCAGAAAAAATACTGAGAAAAAAGGAGTTGGAGGAGCCTGGCAGCCTTAGACCCACAGTCGTGCTCAGCCAGACCTTTGCCATCACAAGTTTTCAGGAAACATGAACATGCCCGAGACCTGCAACACCTCAGCCCAATGAAGGAACTCAATCCCATTTCTGCTCTGTATTCTATCAGCCCCAAGGGCTGGGACCGCCCCGTTGCAGTGCTGAAAGCTCCAGGCACGCAGCCACGAGGGTTTGATAAAAGCAGCACTGTCCAGGCACTGATGTTTTTGGAAGGCAGCAGAGCCTTTTGCCTTAAAATACCTCCCCTGCCACGCCAGCCGTGCTCACGGGCTCCACGGTGGCCCCTCCACCTTCAGCACTCGTGTGGGCACCTCCAGCCTCCTCAGGGAGCTGCCCATCCCTCCCTCTCCACCCATCCTTGAGGGGACACATATCCCTCCCTCTCTACCTGTCCTAAGGGACTCAAACCCCCCTCCCTCTGTACCCCTGTTTTGTGAAGTGCTTTTTCCACGAAACCATTACTTTTAAACAAATCTTCAGATCGTGATAGCCAAGAGCTCACAGGAGACAGCGAGGAGGATTAGCAAAATACAGCCCAAGTTAAATAAATCTTCATTAATATACTAAGTATCCCTGGAGGAGATACTCCAACCACTCTGGTTCTGTGGGCTGGTCTTGGATTTCCTCGAGTTCCTGTGGATGAAAAAGCTGGAACCTAAGGAATCCAGGCTGGCACCGCAAGCCTTCTCCTGGGCTCTGAAGGGACCCTGGGGAGCGCTGGCCATCCCTGGACAGTGTGGCTTCTCTGGGTGATATTTATAGACGTGATTCCTGTCTTCCCAAGCTGCTTCATTTACACATTCATAAACAACAATTTCTTTCAGGCTTTTGAGGACTTTTGCCCCAATTTGGGCATTGTTTCTCCCACACAAGGGTAAAATCCCCTTGGCACAGCTGTGCTGGGTCTGCACACCCACCCCACGCCACCCCTGCCCTGGCTCAAAGGCCATGAGCCGCCCACACACATGCCATCCCCCTGAGGTGACAGCACAGGGGCTGGCCCCAGAAAAGCCCCTTTAAGGGACACTTCAGGGCGGCCTCGGGAGCCAGGACATTAATTTTAGCCTGGAGCAGTGCCAGGGGCGCAGGGCAGCTGCTGCAGGCGGGGCCAGTGCCTCCCCCTTGCCCTCCCCGGGTCCCCCCGGCACAGGCACAGTCCCCGTGCCGCCGCGGGGCCAGGGAGCAGCCATGGCAGAGGAGCAGAGCGAGCTGGAGGAGCGGATCATCATCAAGGACCAGCACACCAAGGAGATCGACCTGGTCAACAGAGACCCCAAGCACATCAACGAGGACGTCGTGAAGGTAGGGCTGTGCCACACCGCGCTGTAGAAGCGCCACTGGAACCAGGATTTGGGTTTCAGACCTCGGTCTGTGTTTGGCTCCACTCAGCCAGTGCTGCTGGTCTTTGCCCATGTGCCCCAAGAGGTGCCATCCCCAGGGCTGTGGGGAGGTGACAGCCCCACCGGCCGGGCACCCAGACACTGGCAGGGTGGCATGCCTGGCTCCAGTTAATGCCATATTTCCCATTCCTTGAATGGGCTCTCCAGTTTCATTGTGGCTCAAAAGTTTATGGAGACACCTTCCTTTGTACCAGCAAGTGGGCAGCCAAAAATAACACAGAAATTAAATATCACCAATTTAAAGGGATATTGGGGAAAGGCTGCTGACCTTCAAGACACGGCAGTCTCAGTACCAGACTGTTTGGTGCATGTTGTCATGTTTGTGGAAGGTTGTTCCCCCCAGGGCAGCCCAGAGGTGCAGCAGCCCCCAGCTCCCTGCCTCTGTTTCTGACCAAGAGGAATTCCCATTCTAACTCTTGGGCTTCCTCTAGACTCCCTTAGAATTGCGAACAAAATTTGTCTCTGTCAGCCAAAGGTAATTCCAGCCCAAAGGAGAACAGGAGGAGGTGGAAGGGTTTTGCTAGACTGTGTTTGTGACAGTCACACCAGAAGGGACAGCGTGCACAGCGCTGCTCACAGGCTCCGTAATGGGCCCTGACCTCGTCAGCACTGCTGAAACACAAACCCGGATTTGGGCATTAAAACACCGTTACAGCTACAACCATGGTGTGGACAAATTAAACTCCCTTGGCCGAGCTGTGACAGTGACAGCCATCGCTGGGCTCCTTCCTGGCACGGTGAGACCTGCCCGTGACAGCTGCCTGACACCTCGGCATCCCGAGCACATTCCCACCATCGAGCACATTCCCACCATCGTGCCCAGCATCTGTGCCACTCCCTGCCAGTGCATCCCACAACCTTGGCCTTGGCAAGGTGCCAGGCCAGGGGAGCAGCACTCTGCCATGGCAGCAGGGACCGGGAGAGCCCTCAGCCCGCTCACCCCAGGGCCAGGCAGCGCTTTGGGGCACACGCCTGCTCCCCAGCTTGGGAACGCCACCAGCCACTCTTGGGGGACAATGCCAGGCCATCCACAGGCCTCCCACCATCCCCTTTCCCCAGCACATCCCTGCCTTTTCCCACTCAGGAGTCTCCAAAGCCTGAAGAGTCCTTCCAAGCCCCCCCACTCCCACAGCCGCGCTGCTGCTCCCTCAGCACCGGGAGTCTCGGAGCTCAGGCTCCGCAGCATTCCTCCACCCTAAAATAGCCCGGCTGATAGGGCTGGGGAGGGCGGGCAGAGCCGGCCCCGGGGCAGAGCAGAGCTCACCCTCTGCTGCTGCTCCGCCTCGTCCCGAGGGACAGCCAGAGGCACAGCCCAAAGCCCCGGGCATCACGGCAGAGAGAGCTCTGGAGCGCGGGGAGCAGAGAGCCAGCCAGCAGGGGAGCAGGGAGCTACAGTGCTGTACTTGATGAAGGGCTCACCTGGCCGTGGATAAACGTCCTGAGCATCACAGAGCAGCAGCCAGAGCTCGGGATCGCGTTACAGAGCTGGCACTGGCCACAGAGGCTTTGCAGAGCTTCACAAACCTCCTCCGAGCTCAGCCACAGAGCAATGTACGGCTTTTCCAACCTCAGTGATCCCACGATTCCGTAAAGGAGCAGTACCTGCATGTGCTGGTCCCTGAGCCCCTCCAGGCAGTGCCCGGGATCCAAATCAGTCTGAACCTCCACTGCTCCTCCAGATCCACCCCCAGTGTGATGGCAGCAGAACAAGTAACAAGGCAGAGCCTCTGCTTTTATATCCTGCTGCTCCCTGCATTAATTAATCCCTGATGAGCTCATTAGGCAGTTGGGCAGTAACCTGGGCTAGTCCCCAGCACACCTGGGCTTTCCAGGGGCTGCTGAGGGCACCTCAGGACCGGCTCTCGGGGCTGCTGACTCCTCGCCCACGTCAGTGCTTCTCCCAGCACCTCCTGCTCACTCCAGGAAATTAAAGATGACACAGAGTGATTTTGTGATCCAAGTGCTTCCAAAAGCAGAATGGATATTGTAATTTAACATGAGTGTACAGACACGTCAGCTGCCCGAGGGGAGGCTGGGCTGGTTTTCAAGACAAATATCTCAGCTTATATATAATCCCTAGAAGTGAGTTACACCCCAGGGGATCTCTGCGTGGAGTTCTGGGGAGTGTGTGCCACTCAGAGACACCCCCTATGCCTGCATGAACGGCAAGGGCGGGGCTGAGCCCCAGCTCCCTTCCCCAGGAGGGACTTGGACAGACAGCACTGAGCACCTCATCCTACGGGTATAAATAAATAATCCATAAATCCAGAGGGCTGCTGGATCTTTATTAGCACAAACACCTTCCCGCCGAGTGGACAGCCACATCCCTGAATGCTAAAAAAGGCCAGGAATGGGCTCTGGCTGCCTCTGCAGCCAACACTCCCACGCACAGCTCCTGTTCCAAGGGCTCCTGCCTGGCCCTCACACCTGATTCCCCAGATCAGGGGATGGGACGGGCGCTGTGACCCCGTTGCTGGAGTCTCAGCCGTGGGCTGAGCCCACCACTGCGCTGCCCACGGGCTGTGGCCGGGCAGTGCCCGGAGCCCTGAGGGTCTCCACCTCTGCAGGGGCTTGTCCCTGCTCGGGGTGCAGGGATCCAGGGATCCACCCCCGGAACAGTCCCCACTCTCCCCAGCCTGCTCCATCAGGGATCTGCTCTCACCTTGTGCAGCCCCTCCTCCTCACATCGGGGCCTTTGCTGACCCCCAAACCTCCCTTAAGTCCATCTGCTCTCCTCCCAGGTGGATTTTGAGGATGTGATAGCTGAGCCCGTGGGAACATACAGCTTCGACGGCGTCTGGAAAACCAGCTACACCACCTTCACCGTCAGCAAGTACTGGTGCTACCGGCTGCTCTCTGCCGTCCTGGGCATCCCCCTGGCCGTCGTCTGGGGCTTCCTCTTTGCCCTCATCTCCTTCTGCCACATCTGGGCAGTGGTGCCCTGCATCAAGAGCTACCTGATAGAGATCCAGTGTGTCAGCCGGATCTACTCCCTCTGCATCCACACCTTCTGTGACCCCCTCTTTGAGGCGCTCTCCAAGATCTGCAGCAACGTCCGAGTTGCTCTCCGGAAGGAGATTTAGGTCCCGACAGCCCAACCCCCTCAGTGCAGGCTCCCCGCCCTTGGGCACATGGACACTGCACACACGGGCACCCCTGCCCGGCGAGGGACCTGCACATGGGCACCCATGACAAGGGCACCGCGCATCCCGGCAGGACCCCGCAGCAGAGCCGGCTCTCAGGGATGCTCTCTGCAGATGGAGGCAGGCCAGGCTGCTCCTTACTCCATCCCAAAGCCAGAAGCTTTAGGAGAAGAGGAGCCCATCATGGCTCAGGGAGCAGCCCAGAGAGACCCCTCTGCCCTCCAGGACCCCCGGAGTTCCTGCGGGAGGGACGGCAGCACCTCCTGGACCACAGCCCTGGGCCACAGCCTGCAGGTGCAGGGCGAGCAGTGAGGCTGCAGAGCTGCTGCTGGCCACCGACTAAACCCTGCCCGCTCCTCCACCCCCTCAGGCTGGGATGGCATTGACAGAAACTCCCTCACAGCAGTTGTTATTTGTGGCAAACAATTGCTGTTGTGGGAGCTTCTGCATTAAACCGCTGCACGAAACTTTTCGGGGTAGAATAGACAAACCAAATCGTTTTCATGTGTACTTGTATTTCAGCCAAGCTGTGAGAGCCAGACCAGGCCACGCAGGACATGTTGTGTCTGCTCTGAGAGCGTGGGCTGATCCTGGGCCAGCGCCAGCTGCAAGCCCGCTCGTGGCACTTTGATGCTCGATTATGCACTTAGCTGTGGAGCATGGTTAAGTGCCGTGGGCAGGGTACGGGGCAGGGTACGGGGCAGGACAGCGCAGGTGGGACCCGGCCCCGTGCATGGCCCTGAGCGCTGGGGCTGCGGGAGGGCAGGGGGCACACAGAGCTTTGGGGAGCCTCACTTGAGAGACAAGCCGGGCTCTAAGCAAAGCTTAGGTTCGTTCCTCAGGGACAATCCTCACCCCACGCTTGCTCAGTCGGTGCCGAGTCAGCTCCAGCCACAGCAGTGTGTGTATCCCACACGGCCGGGGCTGTCCCTCCACGCTGTGTCCTGGGATGGAAGCAAGAGAGGCTGCAGGAGGGGCAGGACCCAGCAGGAGAGGACTCACATCCAGCCAGGCCCTCCCTCAGCATCCCAGAGTTGCCCCAATGGATGGGGAGAGCAGAGGAAGGAGCCTCTGCCAGGACCCTGCCACTCCGGCTCCAGGGAAAGAGGAGTGAGGGGCGAGGGGTCCAGTTCAGAGCTATTTCCTCCCCTATACTGTCAATTAATTCGTCCATCCCTCTTCCACAGAGCTGCACTTTCACTTTGAGGCCTTTGAATGCTCTTTTGGCTCCAGCCTTAAGTGCTTTGCTGAACCAGGGCTCAGGAGGTCTCGTTGTTCAGAGACTGTTCTCAATTGTGTCCATGTGTGCCTTTGCCTTGGCTTCCAGCAAAGACTTGGAGCCAAACGCTCCTCTAGTGCCATGCCAAGGACGAGAGGGAGCCAGGTTTTCTACTGGAGCTCTTCCAAGGGCTTGGAATTGTATACTGCTGTTATTCCATAGCAATGTGGTACCCAAGCTCCTGCAACATCAGGGCCCAAGAAGGATGGAGTGATTAAAAAAAAAAATGCTTAGGTATTTATAGGGGGAAAAAAGTCTCAAAAAATACTTCACCGTGAGCATTTTCTGTGGGAATAAAAATAATTAATATCAATTGTATAATGGGTTTATATTACTTCTAATTTTTTTTTTGTTCTAGTAGTTCACTGCCTGAACCCAAAAAACCCTGCAATGCTGATGTCCCCACCACGGTGCTCTCTGGGCTCCCAGCACTTGGGGCACATGCTGCTCACCTGTCAGCACCTCTGTTTCACTTTTGACCCTCATGAAAAGCTTTTTGGCAATGCATTCCCCTGGGACACTCCTGCTCTCCCTGTCCCGGCTCTGCCGCACCCTGGGGACAGTGCAGGAGCTCAGCCGGGGGCTGAGGCACCGCTTGGCTGCAGCACCTCCAGGTGTGGGGCATGGCCCTGCCTGAGCCCCAGACCACCACCAGAAATTGCAGCCAGGGCTGGAGGGCAATCCCCCGTGTCTCCCAAAGCTCCCTCTCTTCTCCAGGCACAATCCGGTAACATCTGTTGCCGTGTTCTCTTTCCTCCCCGGCAGACGGAGGATGCTCCAGGCCCTCAGACTGGGGAAAAGGAGACCCCTCCTTCCTTGTTTTCGGCAGAGTGACTCTCAAGGAGAAGGAAGGTGAACGTGGGAGGAAGATGCTCTGTGGTGTCCTGAGGATTTCAACCAGTCAGCAAATGTGCTGAGAGCCCACTTGGAGCTCCCACTAAAAAATCAAAGGAACGTCAGGCTAGGAAAGGTGCAAATGGACCTGCTGGTGACAGTGAAAAAATAACGGACACATTGAAATGCATTTTTCATGTTCATTCCCAACATGAAAGGCCAAATTACATCACCCTGTGAGAGCCCCAGCTGTGTCCCCCTCCAGTGCCCGTGTCACAGCCGGCTCTGTGCTGCCGGGTGCGGATCCCGGTGCCGGGGCAGCGCTGCACCGACAGCGGCACCACGGTGAGCACAGCTGGGCGTGTGCGGTGTTTCAGCCCCGCTTCCCATCGGTCCCCTCCATCCCCTCAGCCCAGCGCTCCCCCCACGCCTCCCTCCCACCTTCCACCAGACACAGTCAGAAAACTTTATTTACAGTGTTTGTTAGCAGTAAAAATCCATGCCGTGAGCGTGCCCTGTGCGCTATAGAGCAAGCGAATGGCACTGGAACGGGATCTGCGGTGACCCCAGAGCCAGGCCTGGCCTCGGGGACACGACGGGACTGTCCCTGCCAGAGCCCACGGAGCCCAGCCCGGATCCCACACGCCCGCCTGTGCGGAAGCTGCTGAGCACACTCGGCCCGGGCGTTCCTGCCCCGACCCCTGCCCGGCCGTGCCCGCTCCAGGCTCCTGCCGACTGCCTGCACGGCCTCACGGGGCACGAGGTGCGGAGCTGGGGTGGGGACACTCGGGCGACAGAGCTGCCCCCTGCAAGGCGGGTCCCTGCTGCCCCTCAGGGTGCCCTTCTCTGTGCCCGGGCAGCGGGAGCAGGGCTGGCACGGTGCAGGGCTGCGGGGCTGCGGGGCTGCGGGGCTGCGGGGCTGCGGGAAGGGGGCTGCCTCTGCCCCATAGGCTGTGAGCAAAGCGAGAGCGCCTGTGCTGAGAGCGCGGTGCCAGGCGCTGGCATCCTGCAGGACCCTGCTGCAGGTGTGGGTGGGACAGGGCCCAGCCACGGACCGGGGCTGGCACCCATCGCCCTGTGCTGCAGCAGCCCCTTCCATCCGACGGGGATGCATCGCGCCTGCCCCAGCAGCACCGGCTCATTTGGGACAAAACCTGTCCCTCCTGGTGGCACCCTGGAGCCACCGATGTCAGGGTTTGGGGCTCAGGAGCGGGTTCCTGGTGTCAGATCCCAGGCAGCACTGAGACTCGAACACAGAATTCCTCCCCCACTCCCGTCTCAGTTAAATAAGGCCCTCTGTACATGCTTACAGGCATATATACACCTATTTATAGACCCCCTCCTTGTCCGGGCCCAGCTTTCCACAGGGAAGCACTGGAGGCAGCACAGCAGAGGCACAAGGTCCCGGCTGGCGATGGCCTCACGTCGTGGCTGGCTGCACGAAGCTCCTCTGGCTCGTGTTCCTGCAGCTGAGGACGAAGGAGGAGGAGTTGCTCTTCTTGCTCAGGTCACACGCCGGCCGCGACTTCAGGTGGCGCGAGGAGCAGCAGAGGAAGCGGTGCACGAGGTCGTGGAAGAGGTGCCCGGTGTAGTGCATGTAGATCCAGGGGTTGCAGCAGCTGTTGAGGCTGGCCAGGAGCATGGCGATGGTGAACAAGGAGGCTGCGGGACAGAGGCGCGGCAGTGTCAGGGCACGGCCACACCGCGGTGGCCTCTGCCGAGAGCCCCAGCCCTGCCGGCACCTCGACACCCCCTCCCCGCCAGGGATGTGCCCCCCGCCCGCAGGAACACCACGGGAAATGAGAGCTGGTGCGGGGCGGGGGGCGAGCCTCAGTTCCAGCACCTCGGGTGTGGGTTTTCTCCCCGCAAGAGCCGCGTTTCCCCGCTCAGCTCCGGTGCTGCTGTCGGCCCGGCGTTACCGTGGAGCGCCTGGCCAGGAGGCAGAGCTGCCCCCAGCAGCACCCGCACAATCACTTTAAGGGGCCCAAACCCGGGAAAGGGACTGCGGCCCTCGGAGTTGCCATGGCAAAGAGCAGGGCTGGGAGAAAGCAGAGTCGCTTGCTCATTTTTGTGATGAAAAAAGTGGCTCATTTTTACACACCAGTGGCTGATTTGGGGCAGACTCTCGGCTTCCGTCCATTCGTGGCTGTGGGACAGCCACGGTCCCCAGGCATCCCCTGCTCCTAGGCTGTCCCCACTGCCAGCCTGGTCCTACCTGAGCCTTTTGCCCAGTGCTCTCCCAGCACCTTTCTCCAGTCATCTTTCTTTCCCCCCAGTTAGTTTCTCCCACACAGCGCTCTGCCAGGAAAGATGACAGCCATTCCCACACCACTGGCACCTCCCGGTGATGGGGTGATGGTGGCAGTGCAGTGCCAGGACATCAAATCTCTGCCTGCTGCTCTCTGTCCCCAGAGCACAAAGTACCCACTGTCCCACCTGAGAGGCTGGATCAGCACCTTCTGGTGACAAGGGCATGGTGGGACTGGCATCTGCCATGGCACCGGGACAAGGGGAGATCGTGCCCTCCATGAAGTGGCTGCGGGTGGAGATGGAGCCTTTATCCTGCTCCCTGTGTTCCAGCTCATCTCCTCAGTCCCTCTGCTCCCAGAGGATGCGCCAGCAGCGAGGATGAACGTGCTTGGTTTGGCTGTTCTGGTCCCTTCTTGCCTCTGCAAAAATCCACTGGCAGTTTTTAAACCAGTGAAGAAGTGTGACTATAAATGCTAGCTTCCAAATTCACCTTCAGCCAATGGATGCGTAATTCCTGCTCTTGTGATGTCTGCTCCAGCTACTTTTAATTTCAAGCATATGCTAAAAAATGATTCCATGGGGAATGGTTACAAACCCCAGGCACAAGACCTGAAATACATCACAGCGTTTCTATCCGCTTGAAAACATACAGCCAGGGCTGACTCAGCTCTTCCCTCTCTGCGGGAGGCAAATTGAATTTAGGAGAGCTTACTGCAGGGCAGGTTCGGGGGGTGGACTGCTCTTGTCCCTGGCTGGAACACCAGAGACCCCCGAGGGCTGCTGCAACCAGCAAGCTCCATCCCTCAAGGATGCCCCCCCTCCCCAGGCACTCCCCGCTCCTGGGGGTGTCCGGAGCGGTGGGCAGGGGTGGAGGCTGTGCCCGAGCAGGGCTGGGGGGCTCTGCTGCAAACACCCAGTACGGGAGTGGGATGGGATGAGGGGCTGCCCCATTCCCGCACACTGACCGGGGCTATCGCTCACAGCCCACGCGTCAGGGCTCCTGCCCCGAGGTGAAGGGACCGATGTAACATCGTGGTGCTTCACAGCCATGCTGCTGTCCTCACAGGAGCCTTGAGCCGACTGACTCCGGGCTCAGAATCCCGCATGTGAAGGGCGTGCAGCGGGAGCCTCCTTCCAACCCGCGGTCTGCGGAGGGTCCCCAGCGCTTAAACCAGCGCCTGGATCATAACGTGAGTCCGACCCACCTTACAGAGGCTTTGGGGCGTGTGGCCGCCCGAGGGGGGATCTCTGCTGCCTGGCCGGGGACAGCGCATCAGGCTGACAGCCCTGCCCTTCCCCGGCAGCCCCATGAGCCCGGCACTGCAGCCGGGCTCCGAGGAGCTCGGAGCTCACATTTAGGCACCTTCATGTGCCCCGTCAGCCACGGGGAAGGGACGCAGAGGGGCTGCCGGAGCTCCGCGGTGCCGGGCTGCAGGGCAGGGGCTGGCGGGGCTGGGGGAGTGGGGCCGTGCAGCTGCCTGGGACCGCGGAGCTCGGGGCCGGCTCTGCTCAGGGCAGGGCTGCAGCCCCCGCACTGCTCCCGCCTTGGTTTATGGGCCTCGCTCTCTGGAAGGGAGGAGAGCAACTGAAGTGGATCAGAGAGAGGAGAGCGAGCCCTCCCTGGTTCTCCCCTCGCTAGCGAGGGAAGGAGGACGCTGCCTTGTTCTCTGTACAGCCTCGTCCTTCACCCTGCACATGCCAACCGCTGAGGTGGGAGCCCAGCCCCGAGCGGTGTCAGGGTTTCACCCAGCACAGACCAAGCTCTGTGCATCCCTCTGCTCACGCCCAAGTCCTGCGGCCCGCCACACTCCGGGATGTGGCACACGGGATCAGGGGGCAGGGCCCCTGCTCAGCCCACTCAGATTTCACCAGGGCTCAGTCAGGTACCAAGAGACCTTCCCTCACCAGGGGCACTCTGCATGACATCCTATGTGGAGAAAGCAATACACTTTATAAGGAGGTGACTGCCCCCTCACCTGCCTTCGGGATCTGCTGGTCACCCCCAGGGCAGCTCACTGGGGTGCAGTCACGCCCCCATTGCTGCTGGCGTCCAGGGACCCCTGCCCTCCCTCTCCTCCGCCCTTTCCGTGGCTATGCCCACACAGCTGCGGGGTGAGGAACAGCCACAGTTCCTTCCCAGCACGGGGTACACCTCTCCTGCACCCCACCATGCTGCCTGGCCACAGTGCCCGAGCCTCGGTGAAGGGATGGGGTCTGGGATCAGGGCAAGGCTGTGGGAACGCTGGAGGCAAAGCGTGTGTCCTCTGCAGAGACCTCTGACTGTGCCGCCCCCCTCGTGCCTCTAGGCAGCCAGCAAGGAGGAGGAGAGCCTGGAAGGAAGGGCTGGGGTCTCCCGACACTTGCACCCACCCCTGGCAGAGCTCCCACCCTGTGCCGCAGCCACGGGCTGCCCGGAGACAGGAACGTGATGGAGACAGGAGTGGGGAGGTTGGTACGGCTCAGCAGGGCTGGAGAGCCCGCCGATACCTTAAAGCAAAGAGGGAAAGAAAAGAAAGAGGAAAAAGGAAAAAGGAAAAAGGAAAAAGGGAAAGGGAAAGGGAAAGGGAAAGGGAAAGGGAAAGGGAAAGGGAAAGGGAAAGGGAAAGGGAAAAGTGCTGCAAGGCCGATTGCACAGGGTGAGCAAGGGAAAGGTTCCCCATGCAGCCAGAAGGATTGGGACAGACAAATCCTGCCTATCCCTGCTCCACCAAGGGTCAGCAAAGCAGCAGAGGTTTGGGTGCTGCAGAGGTTTGGGTGCTGGGAAGGGAGGGGCAGTCCTCAAGACTGCAGGATTAAAGTACAGCACAACGGAGAGCCGCTGCTTCACCCCAGAGCCCATCCGGGAACTAGAAGTTTTGACGAGCCTAAATCAGGTGGAAAACCCCTGGAGCACCCAGGGAGGTGCGCAAGCCACATTCCACTTCTCCTGAAATAAATGGAGCAGAGAGAAGCAGGAGAGACAAAGCACACCTGCCTGGCTCCGGCTCTGGCCAGCCCACGGGAACGGATGCACATGGGCTGCGGGACACGGGGTTTTCCACAGCTGTGCAGCTGGGATAGGGCTCGGGAAGGGCGGAGTGGCCGGGCTGAGCAGCCGTGCCCTGTGAGCTGCCCCTGAGCCACAGCGGCCCTGAATTTGCCAGGGCTACAGTAGCCCTGCACCCAGGAAAGCTGCGGCACAGCCACTACTACCTGTTGGGGGGTTTATCCGTGTTCACGACTTTCTCCCACCTCCCTCCCACCTGCCCAAACCCAGCTCGGAGCAGTTTCTGCCGTGGGTGTCCCCGGGGTGCTGAGCGGAGCCGTCCAAGCACAACAGGGCGAGGGAGGGGAGGCTGTACCTTCCCGTGGGGCTTCGGTGTCCCACACTGACCACATCTGCACGAAGAAGAAGGGAGTCCAGCACACTATGAACGCCAGCACAATGATAAAGGTCATTTTGACTGTCCGAATCTTGGCTTTAGAGATGAGCCTGGTGCTGCTGACCCTGGCAAACACCATCCCTCTGCGGGAACCTGAGCCCAGACCCACGCTGGACCTGTGAGCCGTCTTCAGCTTCACGTTCTGCCAGATTTTGAAGCTGATTAAGCCATAGCAGATGCTCAGCATCAACACAGGGATAATATAGACCGTGAGGGTTATCCAGGTAATATAGGCTTTTGTTCCCCAGGGGTAGATGAAATCTGCCCAACAGTCATAAACCCCGTTCCCCACATCCCTTAGAGAAAATATGTGGATCTGAGGGATGCTGACCAGCAGGCACAGCAGCCAGGTGAGGAGGACAGAGACCCGGTCAGCTCTCCTGTGCAGGGACCTCAGTGGCTGACAGATGGCCAAGCACCGGTCCAGGGACATCAGCAGGAGCATGTATGTGGAAGCGAACATTCCCACTACCTGCAAGTACTTGATCAAGCGGCAGAGGAAATCTGGCCCATAGAACCTGAAGGTGATGTCCCAAAAGAGCTGGGGCAGGACCTGGAAGATGGCCACGACCAGGTCAGCGATGCTCAGGTGCTTCATGAAGAAGTACATGCGGGAGTGCTTGTGGCGGGTGGTGTGGATGGCCAGTAGCACGCACAGATTGCCGGTCAGGGCGAAGAACAGGATGAGGCACAGGACTGTCACCTCCACCTTGGCCAGGTCCTCGTTCCTCTTCAGGGGGTCGGCGGTGCTGTTCCTGCCGGCGCTCAGGTTCCCCAGCCGGAGGCTGCCGTTCCCCAGGGAGCTGTTGATGGTCCAGGTGCTGCTCCCTGCCAGGTACAGCTTCTCCATGGCCAGCGCCGGCCCGCATCGAGCCTGGGGCAGGGTGAGGGCAGAGAGCGGGCAGAGCCTCTACCGATGCGTTCCTGTGCGGCAGCCGGGTGTTCCCGCCGCTCTCTCTTCGTGTCTC
>VXAZ01009688.1:664095-703611 GCA_013399875.1 Gymnorhina tibicen
CCGGTTCCCCGCAGCCCCGCTTCCCTCGGGCGGCCCCGGTTCCCCGGAGCGGTGCCGCGAGGGGGAGCGGCGGAGCGAGGCTGCGGTGATGGGCGGGGGCCCGAGAGCCCAAAGCCCCCCGGCTTCGCGTCTCTGGGCAGACAACGGAGGGTGGGAGCACGCACCGGGCTCACCCCCCAGCACAGCCCTGCCCTGCCGGAGCTGCCGTCGCAGGACGCCCAGGGAAGGGCCCCGCAGCTGCCAGCCCGGCCTCGTCCAAAGGAGCAGGCTCAGGCGTTGGTCACTCGGCAGTTAACACACGCAGCAAAGAGCTTCCCTTTTCCTTCAGGAGGAATATTTCAGAGTATTATTTCTATAAAAGAAGGAGTGGTAGCTATGTGACACCATTTGTCAGCAGCTCAGCAGCACAGGTCAATGGTTGTCCCCATTTTCAGGCTCCCTACAGGGGATGTGAAACCTGGAAGTGCGGGTGGAATGTTCAGAAGAGCATGGAACCCTCCCAGTTCACCTCTCAGTCCAGTAGCCCTGGAGGGCCCCAGCATCACCACCCGCTGCTCCCCACTTCAAGTCATATCTCAAATCCTCTCCACAGCCCAGCCTTGGGCCCTGAACAAACATCCCTGAAGCTATTTTTAAAGACTTTTGAGAAGCTTTAGCTCCATGCAAGATGTAGAAATGTTAAATACTTTGGCAAGTTCTTCCCTCCAGGGTTCACGTTCTTCCTCCTTCAGGCAATAAAAGTGCTGTGGGAATCGCTGGAGATTGCAGCTCACCATGTGCAATGCTTTTTTTATTGTTCTGCTGTTTTTGGAAGAGCTCTGAGGGAGGAGGTGACTGGGGGTGAAATCCTGGCTCCAGTGGAGGCAAGGAAAGGTTGGCCCTTGGCTTCTGCACGGCTCCTTGAGCATCTTGAGGGAGGTCCTTGGGGCTCAGGTGGGGCAGCAGCACCGTGAGACGCTGCCTGAGGTGAGGCAGAGCAGCCACTGCTCCTCTCTGGCCGTGGATGAGGTGTCACTCACGGCTGCACAGACCCCAGCTCCCTTCCAGAACAGGCCTGAACTGCCAGGAAAGAGCCCCGTGCCCCTTGTGCAGCCCTGACTCGTGGCAGTGTGCAATGGTGAAGTGCATTTGCTGTCAGCAACGAGTCTCAGGTGCTCGGCTGGGGAAGAGCTCTCCCAGGATTGATAGTGTTTGTCCCCATGCCAGTGCCACACCGCTCCCAGGGCCACATCCTCTGCCGCGCTCTGCCTTGACCTGGAGTGCAGGAGCAGCTCAGTGAGGGTCACACACCTGGGGCCTGAAATTTGGGAATTTGGGGGCTCAGGATAACATACAGCTGCTGGTGCCCTTCCCTGGGTGATCCTGTTGGGGCCGGGCATTGGCCCCCCAACAGCCAGAGGTGCTCGTGGCCCCTCGCAGCCCCTCACTCCTTATTCAGGCAAAGCTGCTGCTGCCCCACAACTAAAACCCAAACACACATGATTTCAAAGCAAAGAATCCTGTGAGAATCAAAGGGTTTTCTGAGTCATCCCCTGCTTCTTCCAGCTTTAAAACATGCAGGGGTGCCATAGAGCTGGAAACATTTTTATTTTAAAAATACATGCTTTGGGATAATCAAAAGCACAAACACTAAATAAAGCTAAATTTAATTGCATTTGGGTTTACTGCTGGATCCGAAATAGCTGTTTTTCCAATAGCTATCTGGAATCCCAACTTTATGGTCCCCAGGACAGAAGAGGTCTGGCACAACATCAAGCCCAGGCCACAGCTTTGCAGATGGAGCTGCAGCTGCCCATGAACTCATGCATGGCTGCAGCCCACAGCAGGCACTGCAGGCTGGAGAGTCAGGATATGGTACCTGGCTGCTCTTGCATGGGAATTTCTCTTTATCCTAGAATTTTTTCCTAGTCCTCACCTCTTGCACTCAGCCTGCAGGAAGCCTAACTTTAGTAAATCTACTAAAACCACAGAGACAAGCAGTGCCATGGACACATCTTCGTGGAAAAGGCGTATTCAGTGCTTCAATACAGAGCTGATGAATGCTGTGGGCTTTAAATCAGGCTTGGGAACGTACTAAGGGCACAGTAAATTGCAACTTTTCCATGTCTTTCTTAAATGTGCTCGTGAGTAAATTCTCAAGTCTGATATCAAATTCCTCCATGGCTCCCAGCTGGTGTGCTGATTTCCAGAAAAATACAGAGTCAATATTGTAATATGTTCTGTACCAAAGGAAACAAGGCTTTGGAGACAAAACATGGAAATATCAGCAATGCACAGAATTATTTGGTCCCAAACCCATATTCAAAATTCATCGTGTTACCGAGTTCACTGATCAGGGGTAACATAAGCCAGTCCAGACTATGTTCAGATGCAGGTAACAGTTACATTCCTGGGTAGTGCTGTGTCATCCATCACATCACCCGCCTGCACCATCCTCTGGCCATGGTATTTCTTTTTGTTAGCTAAAAACCAAAAAGGCAACCAAAAACCTAGTCCTCAGATTGATCACAATAAAAGAAAAACTGGAAAAAAAACCTGCAGCCCATGGTCAGTCCCAGAATTCCTGCCCCGGCACACAGCCTGGCTGTCTCGGCTCTGCACAGAGCTGTGCCGTGGCTGGGGAAGGCTTTGGAAACTGAGTCATCAGAACATTACTGGGAGGGGAAAAGGAGCCAGAGAAGCTGACTTGTGTACACAGACAAATGGAGAAGGGAGGATCAGCTTGGGTGCTGCAGTCTTGAGTTCTATAAAGCATTCACAGAAGAAAGAGAATTTCTGAGTTCATGTACATACCAAGATAATTTCTTCTTTTCTCTTCCCCTGGTTAATCTGGGAACGCACTAAACTTACTCAGTGTTAGAGAACCTTTCACATCATGTCCCTGAAAGGTTCATGGGATTCAAACCATTTCCTTTGAATCCCCAGCTCACTGAAATCCATCGGCCTCTGCTCCCATGGCCTCCAGCCCACACCAGCAGCAGAGCAGGCTTATCCAGCTTTGGGAGGTAAATCCTGGAAAAGGAGCCTGAATTTCCTGGCATTAAGCCAGTACACATTTCCATACCCACCATCACCGGCACTCTGGATGAAACCCCCAGAGCCTCTGAAGACACATCCCAGAGCGCACTGAGATGCCAGCTCCTGCCCCGGGGTGAGCCCTGGGATACAGCAGCAGTGCTCTGATCAAATCAACAAGCTTAAACCCATTTAACCTAGAGCAGGCTATGGATCCTGCTGATCTGATAATCCAGGCTGATCCTATCACCCAGAAAGTCCCATTCAGGCTGGGGCAGAGCCACAGGGTAGATGTCTGGTTTCTGTAGGGAATTCCCCCTGCTCCCATCTGCCCATCGTACGCAGGCCACACTGCCCTGCACATCCTGTCCCAGCAAAGGGTGACCCAGGCTCTCCCCAAGGAGCCAGGTCTGTACAGGGCTCCCAAGGATGCTGTTTGTGCTAAAATGTTCCTTGCTTCATCCCATTATGGCCTCAAAGCCCATAAAACCAATGGAGCCTGCACAGACCCTGGGAGTAGCAAATAAAGTTGAAATACGTATCCATATGATTTTTAACAGAGGCTTCAGGTTCAAGCTGTTGGGAGACTACACAATAATTTTACTACTTTTGGGGGGGATTACTACATTTGTGTGTAACTTCAAGCTGTTCCTTGCAGTGCCCTGAAATCTCTCTCACCATCAAGAAGGAACGAAAAGCAAAGCAGAGCCGGTGAGACCCAGAGCGCTGGGGCTGTACCGTGGCACTGGGATCCACACCTGCAGCAGTAACAGGCGTTATGGGACCTGCACACCCAAGTGACATAGTGAGCATGACCTCCTGGGATGTGGGATATTAACTCAACATTTCCACAGTCAGAGGTAGGGATCACCTGGGTGATGCCAGGCGCCGCACGCACAGCACTGCCTGCCACCCCTGCGCACACCCCGATGCTTCTGTCCAGTGAAATGGGGCACTCTTCTATTTGAACAAGATAGAAACAGCAAGATCTATTTGAGATTTTGTTAGGTAAAGACAGACTATAGGTCTGTTTCAATATATATTCATATGCAAATTCTACAAGTATTTGCATATGTATATAAAGGAAAGGGAATCAAGTTTGCTGCTCATCACTACAACAAAATCTTGGCTGAGTGATGTGAGGGAGGCTGCAGTCCTCAGGATAATTCAGTATATATGTGTGAGTATAGAAGCAGAGGCGTGTCTGGGAAAGCCCACATAGGTGAGGGTGCTTCCACACAGCCCCCATTTCTCTCCCACCGAGTACCTGCTATGAAACCCCTAGTCCAGGCTCCAGGAATGCCTCTGAGGGGCCAAATAATTAACCAGAGCAGTGAGCTTTCACCATGAAAATGAAGCCCAGCTACATTTATACAAACTTTTCTGGCTCACTAATTACTTCCCATTTGCAGTAATGTGTTTACCTTCTCCTTCCTGAAGCTGGTAATTCATCCTTTTCTTTATTTAATTCCAGGTGGTTGATTTGGAGCCAACTCACCAATTTGCCCAAATCATTTTGAATTCAGGCCCTCTGGCTCCTCCGATGCCAGGTGGGACAGAACCACGATTATTCTTTCCTCTGGACAGCAGATCCTGGTGCTGGGTTTGCCCAGCAGGTAACTGTGATTCATCTTCAATCCCTCCATTTGTGTAAGGTGTTCCAACTCCAGAATATCTGTTCTTCTATCAAAACAGACTCTCCTTCAACCAAAGGATTTTTTAACTCCTGCCAGCAAACGCTGCACCCTTGGAGAAGTGTCCTTGAGAGACCCTGACACCTGCCTGTCCCCAGCCGCTGCAGGTCCATCCCCGGGGTGCTCAGCCCACCCCCCGTGTCCTGAGCTCGCACTGCCCGGTCCTGGCTGCGAGGGAACCCCTCCAGTCCCGGCCAGAGCCCGGCCAAGCACCGGCTGTCCTGCTGTTTGTGACACACAGCACCCACCCAAAGGCAGGAGGAATCGGCCCATCGGCGCAGTTCTCCTGCAAAACCAGAACTTCTGGGAAAACACCAGGAAACACCACAGCACAGCCCTCCCTGGGGCACATGGCCCGCTCCGGGATGAGTGAGACACAGTGAGAGGCGAGAGAATCCCTTATTACTTCCTCTGAAACATTAGGAGCCGTATCAGAGCAGCCCATTGCCCTTGTCAGCATGTAAAGCAGCGCAAATGATGCATTTGCATTTCCCCCACGTCAGCTGGTGCATCCCACCCCAGAATGGGATCCTTTCCAGGGATGGCTGCCCTGGTAGCTCACAGAGGCACGGAGATGGGAGAGCTCCCAGATCTGGCTATCACAGTCTGGGGCAATTCCCTTTGCTTTCAAAGGCATTCCTGCCTGGCAAAAACAACCCCACAGGAACTCCCTGACATCTGCAAAGCCAAACAAAACCAGGTGACCCCCCCCCACCCCAAACTCCTGTTTAACCCACAGCTACTCATTTCAGAGGGGTACATGGGGTGGGAGCCAGCAGGGAGCCCCATGGCCCGCAGGGTGACTCTGTTCCTGCCTCTGCCCCATTCCCAGGATCGCCGCCTTTCTCACGGCTCCACTGCCGGGCTGGGGGAACAGGACATTTTTACTTTTTGATTATTTTGTTTCCAGTTTTGCCCTTCTGCCCCGGCCTGAGGGACTGCTCCGTGACTAAATTCATTTCCTCCTGAATGGATTCCCTGCTTAAAGCAGCCCTTCCCAAAGCTACCCAGTGGCAGCCCAGCCCCCCAGTCCAGCACCACCCTGGCTGCCAGTATCAGTCCTGCAGGGAGCTTTTGCCCTACTCCCAATTCTCCAGGGAGCTGCAGTCATCGGGAATCTGCCTCGGATCCACTCTGGGAATTGCTGCAGAGGCTGGACCCACAGCAGGGTGGGATGGAGGGTCCCAGGATCCCACATCCCTGGCAGCAGGGTGAGGCAGAGGGTCCCTGGGACCCCACCGCCCTGCACTGGCAATCCCAGCACAAGGCAGCAGCTGTGGGTGATGTGACAAACATTGGTCACAATCAGCCCAATGAAAAGGTGTAAGAGGATGGAGAACCTTCATGATTACTCACCCAAAGAGCACAGGGGTGGGGTTACCCCTCGATGGAGCCACGGGCCGGGGGCAGCCGGGCCACGCTGAGCCCCAGCAGGACCTGTCCCAGCACCGCCCTGTGCGTCACCACTGCCCCGGCTCCTCTGGCCGTGACTTCTGCCCCCAGCCTGGCTGTTCACAGTCCCCGACTGCTCCCGCTTGCCCCTTGACTCCGTGACGGAGGAGCAGAGCTGCCCAGGGGAGCAGGGGACAGGACAGCGTGGGGAGGACACAGTGTTTCCTTCCCTGTTGTTTTTTCCCTTACGTTATGCGATTCCTGTGAATCTGGGGTTGGTGAGATGTGTAGCAAGCGTCATTTATGGCACCCGGGGGATCAGCAGCCACTCCTGGCAAAGGCTGGACCTGGCAGCACCCTGGCACTTGCCTGCGGCTGGAGCTGGCCCTGGCACTGGGTCTGCCAGGAGAGACTGGATCCTGCCCAGGCACCCACTCTGTCAGGGTGGGAATGAGGCATCAGACCATCAAATCCACGTTTTTTCCTACGCCTCCACATTGCCCAGTGTGCCTGCTCCATGCAGCCTCCCCTGGCGCCCCGACCACCGTGCCACACGTCCACACGCATTTGTCACCTCTACAAATGCCAGCGCCCTCCTCCGGCACCGACCACAGCTCCTTACGAAAGGGAGGGAAACGGCTCCATCTCAGGCAAAGGTCACCAGTCTGGACTTTAAGTGGTGATGACAACAATACCTGTTATAGGAACAATTAATCCCCACAGGTTGTCGGCGAAGCAGCTTGGTCCGTGCCCGTATTTAACGCGTCAGCTGCTCTCTCCCTTCAGGCACGCCGCGGAACCGCCGCAGCTCCCGTGGCAGCGTGGCTCTCACTTCCACGGGACGTGTCAGTACCTGCAGCCACACCAGTGCCCCGCCCGCTCACGTCCTGCACTGTCCCCACACCAGTGCCTTCCCTCGTCACAACAGCAGCTGCTGCCAGTGCCTGGAGAAAGCCCTTTGACACTAATTTACAATATTATTACAATTCACTGGTGGTGGAGTGAGAAATCCCCAAGACTCAGGCCCAGGGGAGAACCTGGGCACAGGGATTGAATTAGGACCTATGGACAAGCTGAGATACATGAAGTCATACCAAAAAGAAGTAGAAAAATAGAATTTTAGCTTATGGCAGAAATATATGCTAAGTGCCTTAGGTTTTAAGAAGCTGCAGAAAAGAGACCTTAAACACAATTCTTACTGCAGTAGCCTTGCTTCTCACAGAATTTCTCTACTTTAGACAAAACATAGATGGAACTGTACTGTTCCCATTTTTTAGATAGAGTGTTCACATAAACAGAAAATATTGATAAAAGCAAAATACGCAAATTTGAGTAATTCCTATGTAAGACTTATGTAAAAATTACGATTGTTAGAATTAGAACAGGATGGATTGAAAAAGAACGGCTAGAATCGTGTACTTCTTCTATTGGATAATTAACAAATATAGTGGGGGTCCCAGTGAGTTTGGGATCCTCCATCCTGAACTGCTACAACTGGAACAGCTTGCTGTTTGCTGTATCTGCCGCCGCTGCTGCTGCTTGGAGTTCGTGTTTATCCCCCGAACTCAGCCTTCAGAAAACGATGGAACTGTAATAAACAACCTCAGCAGAACAGCAGCTCTCTCTGCTCTTTGGCTCTGGCCGGTTTTGGGGGGCCCCCGTCGAAGGTCAGCACACACTGGCAAACTGCAACCCATTTCAATGCCTTATGTGAGCTGCTGTGACAAAAAGGCAGCCCTAAAGCAGACATCGGTAATCATTGTCTTTCAAAAGGTTTGGTTTAGTAAAAAAGAACCAAACCAACACAGATTCCTGCTTTGCCTCTGCATCTCCCCACCTCATGCACTTATGATGGTTTATATCTGCCACAATTCAGCCAGTTCCAAACACAAATATTCCTGGGAACCACAGCTTGAGGATCCCAGCTACAGTCTGAAGTCAAGACACAACCACCCTCAATCTTACGCAGATTTTGTGCCTTCTTTGCCAAGCTCCCATTGACAGGGTTTGACCAAAACTTCAAGCTCAGCAAAAGCACCTGAAATATTTTTCATATTTTGCTTACAAGCTTTATTTTTAAAAGCCTTCCCTGGTGTTCAGGTTTCTTGCATTTCCTTCGTTTTCTTGCGCTGCTTTATTGCATTACAAAATTCCACCACCTCCTAGGGAAGATCAGACTTTTCAATGTAACTATTTGTTTGAAAGCTAGAATACTTCACGTCCAACGACCTCCCAACTACTTTCCAGTTTCAGGACTTCAAACTAAAATAATGACACGTAATACTGAGTAAATTTACATAGACATATATAAAAAAGCCTATTTGTGTAGGACAGAATCTCCCCGCATTCCTCAGTCCCTCCCTCCCCTGGCTGTGCCAGGGAACTGGGCAGCGGTACCTGCCTGCCCCCAAACAAGACACCGCCCTGCAGCTGCTTCCAGGAGTGCAGATGAGGCTCCCACAGGACGCAAGCAGGAACAGTGGCAACACAGGGACCCACGTGCTGCACCAGAGAGGGAACTCGTGGCACAGGAGCCAGGCCAGGCTCCCGCAGGGCTCCGGCACTCTGTGCCCAATCTCAACCATCAGCGGCCCACAGGGCAAACCCACCAGCCTGGTCATTAAGGCAACCGGAATGGCAGTGATGTGAAAATACAGCATTTTACTCAGTACCCAGACACTCTGAGAGTGGGAAAAGGCCAAGAGGTGTTTCCCAGCGCTGAGCTCGGGCGTTCCTGCACCACTAGCTCCTCTTCCGCTTGCCCTGGGGAATCACTCGATTGCTCTCTGGCATTCGCGGCCGACGCAGCTTCCTCTTGTTCCCTGTCAGAGCCACGGAGCTGCTGCTGGGGGAAAAAGAGAAGAGAAGGGTAATAGGGGTTTGCAAGTGCCCTAAACACAGCACAGACTGATGCTGTATGGAAAAACTGTGAGCAGTACACAGATGCTGCACACGTGTTATAGGTGATGGGGAATCACGGAATGGTTTGGGTTGGAAGGGACCTTAACAATCATCTCATTACACCCCCTGCCATGGGCAGGGACACCTTCCACTATCCCAGGTCGCTCCAAGCCCTGTCCAGCCTGGCCTTGAACACTTCCAAAGATGGGGAGAAAAGTATTTCTCTGTCTTCACCTTTGAAGAAGGTGACAGGACCATGAATTATCCCATAGCCCCTGAGCCTGCAGGAACAGAGTCATCACAATGCCTCTCCTGTTCCCAGAGACCAGTGTGGAACCCAAGGAACAGCAGCAACCTCCAAATTCCTTGTCCATAACCGAGGACAACCCCTGGCACTGACAAAACCATGAGGATATTCTATCAGAAAAGGCAGTTTGAGTCACCCTCCGCAGGGGCACAGCCACCGGGAAGCAGGACAAGAGGGTGGTCAGCGTTACCCCCCAAAGGACAGTCCTTGGGGCTTGCAGCCTTGCCAGGCACTCTGCCCCTTTAATGGGCAAAGTATGTTCCACTGAAAACTCAACAAGTGTTTTCTTTTTAGTCACAGAGTTAAAGAAAAAATTCTTAAACCAGCCATATGTAAATGAAGCAGCTGATTTCCATCTTTCAGTCCTGGAGCTTAAAATTCCACATAGCGCTGACATGAAAGATGCCGCTAATCTGTCAACAGCTTTTGCTAATTAAACATTCCTTATAAGTGCACTCTGTTTTATGCCATCTGCTAGGCTGAATCCATCCTGCAGGGACTATTCATTTGTCTTCAACTGGGAATTCACAACTGAAAATAACAATGGAAAACTCTGAGATGCCCAAGTCCACGTCTGCTGACTACCACCAGATACACGCTAAAGATGCTGGCAGGAACAGCTGGTGCTCCAGAGCTGCACCACGGTGGAAATGGATCTGCTGCACCCGTGGGACCCTCAGCCATGCCCAGGGAGAGCCGTGTGAGTCCCAGCAGTCAGATCCGGCCGGGACCTCGGCCTGGGACTGACCACCCGTTCCCAGAGCGCCCAGCCGAGGGGCCTCGCGGACCCACGGCCCTCTCCAGCTCTCCCCAGTCACTTCCACTGCTTTTCACATGGCTCACAGAAACATGACTCAGACATTAAAATCTTAATGTCTGCAAATCTTAATGTCTTAACAACCAGGAAGTGCTCTTCTCATTTCGAACAGAGGTAAATCAAAACAGATGCTCAGTTCCAGTATATTAAACTTGTCAGCCTCACCTACAGCTCTGTCAACCACGGAATTTTCAAATGCAACAGAAGATCAGATTTAATTTTCCATAAAAAACCACTTTCCCCTTTTTTTTTTAATTAAAATATATACTTATATATACACCTTAGAACAATAATTTCCAGTTGGGCACCTGTGGATTCTTGGAGCACCCAGGTATCATTTTTCAAGGATCCACATTCACTGACCAAACTGTGCTTCCCAGAATTGTGGGGATTCTCCAAGAATCTGACTTTCCAGAGGCATTTGCTTCTCCAGGATTCCACCAACTGCAAACTACAGACCTAAACCCCTCCCAAGGACTTCAGCTCTTGGATATTCTACTCACCTGTCAGAGGACGCTGAACACGTCTCAGACCCTTCCCCATCTGCCAGAATGTCCGAATTGGTGCTGAAGGGGAAAATAAAATGGATGGAAATTATTTTAGCAACACCTACAGCAATGCAGAGCTCGACTTGGCAATGGCAGCAGAACCTGTGGATGAGAACAATCCCTCCAGCAGCAACAGCGATGAGAAGTAACACCAACCTACAGCACAGTCCAAAAACTTCTATCTCTGTATCACTTCATTTTCAGTTATTCCTGGGGTCTCATTATCATTATTTAATGCACAAGACAGTTCTATGTTTATGTCTCTTAGGTGGTAACTACAACACCCCTGTATTCCCAGGCACCAGAAAGTTTCTCTGGAGAGGATCTGCAGGATGCTTTGGTGGGTAAAGTGCACCTTCTTTTTTTAAAGTCTCTCTTAAATAAATCAGTGTGACAAACAATTTCTGTAAGACAGCAGGATTTGTTTCACCTTTTGCCATTTTGTCTCCCCTGTGAAGTGAGAGTCCTCAGCTGTTACTGCAGCGATAACTGCAGAACCACCAGGAATTGGGGTGGGCAAACAAGGCCAGGTTACAGTAACCTCCAACACGTGCACATTCAGCCATACAGATAAAAAGGAAAAAGATACCAAAAATGGATGGGGAAAGTTTTGAAGGTCAGCATTGTTTTTACTCTCAGAATTAAAAGTCCATCAAAAGCTCATTTTCAGTGCATGAACTGGATGCCCAGGGAATGAGTTATCATCATATTTCCAAACCCAACTCTGATGTTCCAGTTACACTTAAAAAAATAACTAGGGAGGACACAGGGCTATTTGGGTGCTTTTAGTCCCCTAAAATAGAAAAAGAACAGGTTTGAGGCCTGAACATGATGTACTTCCCTGCCTTGAAAACTGCAGCATTTATCACCCGCCGCGTTTGTCACCGCAAAACAATAAAACTGAAAAAATCTGGCTAACGCTCAAACCAACAACGCGCGTTCAGAATTCACATGTGGAATCCATGGTCTGTGCCTACCAAGCTTTTTTAAAACCAAGTACAAAACGTCCCGCAGCGAGTTCCACCTTTGGCCTACACACGGAGCTGTGAACGGGCCCTTGGCGCCACAGCCATGGGTCCCCAGAGACCCCAATTAACTCCTACGCCCTAATTGCAGTGAGAGACTGAGGAGCTGCAGTAGCTCTACGAACCAGGGTTCTGGACTTCCAGCTGGAGCTAAAAGCCCTTTGTTTCAGGATCTCTTCCAAAATGCCACTGCTCCACGCCAGCCGCTCACTGCAGCAGTTCTCAGCATCCCGGCTCTGCCAGACATCGCTTTCGGCTACAAAGCCTGAGCAAGGATGGATTTGGAGCTGAGGTAATTATGCACCTCTCTGACACATGCCAGGGGACAAAAGTGCTTGAAAATTTTTAAAAATATCCTTAAATTTGCCACAGTTGAAAAACAATTATTAAAAAAATTGTCAAATAAACAAAAGCAATTTTGACCACCAGCTGAATTCGTATTTTAACTCTTTTTCTTTCCCTGAAGAAAACTCCTCCCTCTTCTTAGCATCAAATGATTAGCCCTTAAACTGAAGATTACTCATTAAGAGAAACAGTTGCCTCATTCTGAAGGTTTTTTCCTATAAATTTTAGCCCACAGGGGCCAAAGAGGTCACAGAATTTAGAATTGTTTAGTTCATTTCTCCAGTGTTTTCTGCCTTTTCAGTGCCCCAGAGGTATCTACCTACACTGCATCCAGGCACAGCAAAACACCCCTTCAGACTTTATTCAGACTCCAAATTCAAGGCAAACTCCCACCACAGGTTTTGTGTCCTTTTCTTACCTAAAGGTCACTAATCTCTCCCACAATTTTACAGATCATTTCCAGATGAGTCAATTTTTACAGCAAAACTATTAAAGTTCTTCACCTGAAATGCTCAAGATGCAGCCAGCATCCTGTGGCAGGGTGATCCTGCACTTATTCATGGCTCCACGTTGGGAAAAATGCAGCTCCAGTGACTCAGGCAATTCCTCAACTCCATATTCCTGGAGGATTGGTTTCCCTGATCCCTTACAGACAGTCAACCAAGAGTCAATTCCTTTCTTGACCATCAGTTGGGTTTGACTTCCACCCCCCCCTTTTTCATTTAAGATAAACACACCACCCTAAAATAGAGAGAAAAAAGCTGATGTAAGTGTGAATGACATGCCTTGTTCTAAAACTGAGAGGAGCAAATGGCTCTTTGAATTGGTTTATTTTAAGGCAGATTAAGTTCCTCCTTGGCCTCGCGTGAGCAGCCAGCATCCTCCCATCTGTCCATCCCGCCGTGTGTTGTGGAACAGGCTCTGGCACGTGCTCTGAGCATGTTTTCCCTCAATGCTGGCACAAGAAATGAGCTCCAGCCCATCTCTTTTTACCAATGTCATTTGGAGGTGAATGCCCAGTCACCAGGAGTGAGGGAAAACAACTGTTTTCTCCCTCTTGCAGTCCTGCTTGCACTTTGTCCCACCTGCAACGAACAGGAGGAGCTCACTGCTGGAGCAGCCCAAGCACCGTGCGATACCCAGGGTGAACGCTGCAACACAACAACTTCCCTGGCTTTGCAGAACCTCCTCTTCAGACCACGTGCCCATGGCTTCATCCTCCTGTCTCTGGAGAGGTCTGCCAGCCTTGGCTTTGCGCAGGCCCCCGCGGAGGGCTCCCGTCTGTACTAAGCCTTATGCAGGTTCCACCATCTTGCTGTTTTCCTTGACTCTTTCAGGCTTCCTTAGTTTTCCACGGCCTCCTCTGCAGCCCAAGAACACACCCTGGAGGCTGTGCCTTGGGAAAAGGGAAAGATCTGCTGCACCTCTCTGGACTGCTTCCCTCGGGAGTCTGGCAGCAGTGGGATGTGGTGGCTGAAGCACCAGGAGCGCTCCCTGCCACAACTCCAGTTTGCAGGGCTCGGAGACGTGCAGACCCCACGGCTCCTGCCCAGGGACCGATGTCCCGGATACAGGCTCTATGGAAGAGCTTCCACCACGCACATCCGAGGCCACCAGCTGTCCCTACCCAGCACCATGTCCCCAGGACTCTCGCCACCAAGCCTCACAGCTCCTGCCATTTATTACTGCTCAGAGTTTTGGGAAGAAAAGTATGAATCAACAGCATAGCAGAAAAGTATCTTCATCCTTTCACAAAGAACCTGTATTTGAGGCCAAAATTCACAGATCAAACACTCCTGTCTAACACTGTGATATACATCATCTCTGAGCCAAAGCAGTGCAAGATTTATTTAGTGAAAAAGTCCTGAAGAACTAAAAAAGGCAATTATTTCACTGATCAACACATTTTCATACACTTCTCTCATCTGACAGCGATGGCCAGGGTGCAGGACAACGCTGCCTTCAAATTCAGACTGCCCAGACAGATGCAACTGCCCAGGAAGAGCTCACACAGCATTTCCAAGCACTCCATCCTGCCAGCTTTGCCAAAACGCCGTCAGCTGGGCAGAGTTCAGAGGGTTATTGCCATCCAGTGCACTCCTATTTCTACCTCTTCTTCTGCTGATGAACTAAAGCTCACATTCTGTAAAGCACATAAATCCAAGGGTAAGTGACCTGCCAAATGCAGATCTTGGATCCTGATCAATGGCTCCTAAACTCACTGCCAAAAAGCCCCACGTATTGCAAATGAGGCCCCTTCCTTGGGCATGAACCCCTCCTGGCAGACACTGCAGTCACTCCGGGTATTCCAACAGCATCGGGATTGATACAGGCTGTGGATATAGCACTTTCCCACCAGGATTTCAAAATTCTGACTGTGTTTCAGCATCTCAGACAAGGCCCATGTTGTATTTTGTCTGCTGTTCAAGTCTCACTCTAGTCATCAGGAACCGACACTCGTCTAACACAATTTAAAAAAAAATTGCTTAAAAAACTGCATATTATCCCCATTATAAAAATACTTATAATGGAATATTTCCTTTACATAGCTCATTAACTGGCTTATCATTGTTCCGCCTAATTTCTTTTCTAATTTTCCTATTGTTTAAGCAATTGCGTAAAATTTGGGTTCAGTCCCAGAAAGTCAAAGAATACCACAGGACTATTCATATGGAGCACAGCAGTCCTGTGGAAGCTTTGTGCAACTGTGACTTCAGAGCTTTGAAAAATTACCCTTTCAGAGCCATGGCTGGGTTTTGGTGCTTATCTGTAACACACAGTTTGCTCTCCTGGTGGGATCATCAATCTCTGTAGAGCACAAGCGTGTTTGGGGAGCTGCTACAACCTCCACGCCTGGCCTGGATCTTTTCTCCAGCAGGAGTAAAATTCTCATTTTCTCAGTTTAAGCATCAACCTTTGAATAATATCAGTTCATCAGTGATTAGTGTACAATGGATGAATTTCTAATCTTGACCAACTACTCCCCTAGCAAGTACGGATGTAAGACTGAAAAGGGACAAACCTTACGAAGGAGGAACAGAAGAACCACTGATTTCTTTGCAGCATCTTTTTGCAGAACAAACATCTCAACTCTGACTCACAGATTGTTCTGCTATATTCTATATGCCACTCAACATCCTCATTTTGTTTTAATTCATCAAAACAACAGCCCTCCATTTAGAAGTGCCCCCCTCACAGCATGCAGATTTGGAATTCCAAATGTATTTCCAGTTTTGACATTTCAATGTGAAAAACATTTACTTTTGGCAAAAGATATGCTCGTTATCAGAAAAACACAAGCCTCAGAAAACCATTACTTGATACAATACCACAATACTACTAAAACCATCAACATCTAAATCACTCCTGTTTGATTTGTGCTGGATTTATTTCACTACAATTAAATACCAGCCCCATGGTAACCACGCAGTGATAAAATACATCCTCTTTCATACAGTTTAAATGAGTACACCTGCTTGTTACAGCCCCTGCCAATGCTGCCATAATTCAGGGCCCTTTTGGATACAGAGACCCGTGGGAGCAGCGTGCCGGGAGGACGAGCCACAGTCCGGGATGGAACCGCATGGTCCAGCGCTGGTCCATGGGCACGGCAGGACCCAACAGGCCTCCAAGGGCCAAACCAGGACCTGGGCACTGTACTGAGCCCAGCAGCCCTCCTGCCCCTTCAGAGCAGCTACCCGGAGCACAAACAGTCAAGACAAGGAGCACATTTCACTCTTTTCCATAAGTGTTCCTCCACCTCAGCATTTGGAGAGGGAGAGATCCCTGTAACCTTTGTTTATTTCCCAGAAAACACTCCGAAGTGCTCTTTAGCAAGGTTGGAATGAGGAACGCTGTGCTCAGAAAAGAGAGACCTTCCATCATGCCCAGGCAGCATCTGTCACTTCAGCTGAGCTTTCCCTGCATTACTGCCGCTGTTCTCATCTCTTTGTGCAGCCCAGACGCTGGCGCTGGATGCGAAGGAGGAAGGAGAAGCTGCAGGGTGCGATGCCCCAAGGCTCCCCGGGGCTCCTCCTCTCCAGCTGCCCCTGCCCTGGGCAGTCAGAGCAGAGGGTCCCCCAACCCCTGCGGGTCAGCGTGTCCCACTGAGAGCTGGGGAACCTGCTGGAACACCACACACCTGGAAATGAGACACTCCAGCACTGGGTGTGACAATGTGCGAGCTCTGCCTGAGTCCAGAGCACTGGGAATGACCAAGAAATGAGCAGGAGAACGGTTCCCTGATCACAGGGAAGAAAAAACTGTCGTCATCATTTACATCCTGAGAAACTGAGATAAAACTAGTCCAGTGATAATCTTAACAGCTTGTTACGCAATGAACAGCAAATAAACTGATTTGCTGCCTTTATCAATTTTACAGTACCAGTTCAGGCAGAAAGACAGATAGCACAGAGGGGAAAGGCCACAGGAGGGGAAGGGCTTTATTGGTCTATAACACAGGTCTGAAGCCAAACAGAAATGCAGTGATATTCTGAAAGGGCAACAACAACCCTTCCTGCCTCCACCAGTGCTCTGCCAGCCAGCATATTGCTGTTTACTGACAAATATTTACTGTATGCTCCCATTCATTCAAGTAAATGGAAACAGGCAGCCAGGATTGATCCTGTAAAACAAAAACATTTACTGTTTGATGCTCTCTAATCCCCTGAGCCGACCTCCCCGATCCAATGCCTCCCTAGGCTTTCACTCACAGTTCAACACTTCCCTCCGTGAAAGGGAACCCTCATGATGACTTTTAACAGCTCTTTGTGAACCAAAATTACTTTAGGAAAATTGGTTTCTTTTAAAATATTTCAATTAGATTGCTCTGTTAATAACCAACAATGAAGCCAAGCACTACTTTACTCTTGGTATTGGCAGAACAAGGAGGAAGAGGCAGGTACTAGGGGTCTAAGGGGTGGGAAATCAAGAAATGTCGCTGCTAGCTCAGCTGGTGACCTTCAGCTACTTCCTCTGATTATCTCCCACTTCTAAAAACACAGGAAACCATTTTATTCCTGGTAATGCAGACCTGCATTCTCCTCATTTGTTATCAACAGGATAGCAAGATTAGGTCTCTTGCTTTTAGACACATAGCAAAGCCCAATTATTCTGGTTTTGTTCTCAATGACTTTTCACTTTTCCTCCAGAAACTGGGGCCACAGTTCCTTGCAGCAATGCTACTTAAAAGACTGGGGCCATATCAATTTTGGGACCTCTCTAAATAAAATTTCCAGCAGATGGGAAGGTGATGCAGTGGAAGGGACTCACCAAACATACTCCTGGTTCCTCAGATATTCCACTCCCTGTTTCTGTATCAAAAGGAACACTTACACTATCAATCCCTAATGAAGGCATTGCATACTATTAAGTGAATTCTCCACGTATTTTAGCTCCATCCCTCAAGCTACTGAACACCCAGGAACACCATGGAGAAGGAATCCAGGACCAGAGCTCAGCACCCCTCCTGTGGAGCAGGATGCAGCACTGCTCGATGTTTCTGGCACAGCTTTTCCAGGTTTGGTCTCATCCGGCACAAACCAGGCAGAAGTGGCTCCCTCACTCACCTGCTTGTAGACCCAGACGACAGTGAGAATTCAGGAGAGGCCGATCTCTGGATTTCCTTCAAGCAAGGAGATTCACCTTCTTGGCCAGCAGGTATTTCTGATTGGAGCTCCTGAGCTTTTCCAAGAACAACAGCTGTGTGATGCTCTTCCTCGGGTTCTGCCAAGAGGAAAGACAGAGGTTATAAAGAATGATAATGCAAAATACTATTGTTTAGAATTCTGCAGCCTAGAGATAGATTTTTAAGAAAAAATTAGGTTATAAATATTTAAATACCAACATACTGGTTTTCCAGTTCTACAGTTTCAAAGGTTTAATTTCTTTTAGTGTGTATTTAAAAAAATAAAAAATAAACAACAAACAAATAAACCAACAAACAACTCCCTGAGAACCAGAAAGGTTTCACTGTTGAGTTTCAAACACAAGGAGAGAAATAAGGGGTCAGGATGTGTTACACATTCCATAAGATGGAACTTTATTTCAGAAATTAGCAAGCACTTAATGAGACAGTGCTGTTGGCTGCTTGTGCTACCAATTCCCTTCAGCCCCTGCATCAGACAGCTTGAGCTTTAAGTTTTACAGATCAAGTTAACAGGCTTATTTTCAGTTGGGATTTACTTCCTTATGCAGCTAAGACAAGGTCAATGCACTGACATTTCCATTCTAATAGGAAAAATAATTTCTAGACAACACAACAGACAAAGATTGAAAACCATTCTGCTGGTTTTGTGTCAGGTGTTTTGCTCAATGAAAAGATGAACAGTTCTCTGAAAAGACACCTTCTGCTCCTCCAAAGAGAAAACAGAGAGAGGTTAAAAATTCTGGTATGAAAAGACAAGACTGCCTTTATGCCATACCCGCAAATATTTTCAAGCGAGTTACTTAACTAGAAAGTTGCTCAGGACATTAAGCCCTCCCCTGACCCATCTCACTGCTAACTCTGATTGTGACAGTCACAGACGTGTCCTGTCTCCATCTCAGGGCACAAGCCATGTTCCTGCTCAAACCACTCCAACTTTTCTATGCCTCCAGCAACGGTTTGGACAGAAATGGCCAAGCAGAGCTTAAATTAGAGCGTGGAGGGGCTTCACAATCTTTGGATTCAGCTCAGCTTGCCCTTTCTCTCCTGCTAACAGGCATAAATTAAATATCAGGGGCATATTTTTGTCTGCCGAAAACAACCAGCAGATCCCAGTGAGTCAGTTGTCCAACTAATGAAACACAACTCTGAAATTAGTAGGGTAAAAATAGCAAAGGCCTGTGCAATAATGCAGCCTAGCACAGCTAATATTTATCAAATCAAATTATTTAGCACCAATATATATCAAATCCTTATGGTGCTTTCCCCTTAGGCAAAGCATAGCCCCATGTTTAAAAGTTATAAAGACTGGAAAACAGACATTTTAAGCTTAAAGATGAAAAGCAAGATGATGTAAATCAGGAACAGATTAAAATGTCACCACAAACACAATGAGGTTAAATTACATCAACCAATAGTACAGGAGAGGGCAATGGGAGAGATGGAGGGGGAAATTAAAATAAACGAACAAACCAATAAAACCCAAACCAAACCAAAGATCTGTTTCAATTCTGTACAATTCCACCACTTCCATGAGAACCCAAAGGAAGTGGGTAAGGAACGCAGACAAAGCCTTGGCTCTTCCAGCTGTTACCATCAGGTCATTACTGGCTGCTTCCCTTCCCATACTGTAATTCCCAGTTCAACACAAAGGCAATTGCTGTTAACAAGAGGCTTTAGGCATCTGTTCCTTCCCCCATAAATCACCTTTTGGCTTTTTCAGTTGTTTACAAACAGTCATCCGGGTGCAGATGTTTTGTATAAAACTCAAAACTGAAATTCCAAGGATTACTGGAAGCTCAGTGAACAGAGTGCAGTGGGAATTGTGCAGGTTTGCCAGAACCAAACGAGGTGCTGCTGCATTCTGAACACGCTGCAGGATGATACACCTGATCCAAGTTATTTTCTACGTGATCACTCTTTTGGAAAAACTCTATGGTTTTACTTCAGCTTCTCAGAGCCTGCGGGGCAGCACACACAGCACAGCTCACATAGGAAAGAGACACCCCAAAATCCACAGCAGCCCATCCCTCCCTTCCAGAGCTGGAAATTAAGGCTACAACCCCACTATCCAATAACACAGATGCCTCTGCTTCTGCTACAGGAGAGGAACACCTTAAAATCTTTTATCCTTGAGATTCCTTGACTTTTACCCTTCATACAGAAAAGATTATGCACTGCATCAAGGTCTGCAGGAAACAATAAGGATAAAATTCAAACTATTATACCTTTTAAAATTTCTTTTTATTCTTGAGATCTCTGCTGGAAGAGCCAGTACTGGAGAGAGACGCAGATTAGCTCAGCTCAAGAACACAGGGATTTGTGAGAGCTGGGGCAAACTACACTGCCATGTTTTCCCAAGGGTACAGACAACAGCATGTCCCATTTTGGCCAGCGGGATCCTCGCCAAAACTCAGTCTCTTAAACAGATTAGAAATCCACAAGTTCTATTAGGCTGAGGAATGTTCTTCTAAATCCCACATTCAAAGATAGATGTCCCCTGCCAAAGCAGCCACGAAGCACAGACCAAAGGAGACCAAAGGATCCCACAGGGAACGCGCCGGGAGCACACCCGGGTGATGTTTGGTGCTGGGGGAGGGAGGATAACGAACAGGCTGGAGGCTGTTCCTTCCTCCTAACAAGTGGGTGACTGCAGCCATGCATTCCCACTTCTCACCGAGCCCAAGCACATAAACACAAAACAGAGCAAGTCAGAGAGAGGCAACATCCTGCATGAACAGCCTAAAACAAGCCCAAGGATTTTACTGCTTCGGTCTCAGGACAAATAATTCCTGAATCCAATCCCCACAAATACTTTTGCAAGTCCCAGTTACCAACCCCCTCTCACAGTAATGATCCTGGAAGGCTGAAAGGCAGCAAGCAGCACCCACCTTCCCCTTCATTCCAGAGTGGTCCCGTGGCCACCCTCAGCACCTCCAGCAAACCTGAACCAGAACTGACACCCCTTTTCAGCCAGCTGGAACGTGCCCCAGATAAAGCACATCCAGACACAACACGCAGAAATCAAATGAATATATTTACTATGGGTCATGCTTATGTTCCACACTAAAATCGACAGCAGTCAAACATTTTAGGGTCTGTTTGATCTTTATGCTGGTTGGGTTTTTTCCTCCCTTAAAGGTTCTAGAAGAACGACAGATGAAAGACCATTTCCTTGGGAACTCCACCCTTCTTAGAGTGGTCCAAGAGGAGGCAGAACCAAATGTCACTGACCTGTCACTGCTGGCAGCTCTTTGACAGCGACTTCCTCTTTGTTTTGTTTTGCACTTTCTGCTTTCCTCTCATCTCTTTTCTTCCACCGTTTGTTCACTTGATCCACCAAGAACTTGAATTCATTTCTGTGTCTGTTTCCTGAAAGGTAACAGAGCATCACTGACCACCCCACAGGACAAAGGTATGGCACTGAAAGGATGTGAACAGGAATGGACACAAAACACCGAATTAAAAACATTTTTGTTACAGCAGATGAAAATCAGCCCAGCACTCTGATATGTTCCACATTCTATCAACGATCCAAATCTGTGTCTGTGCTTTTATAGAGCTACCCACAGTCCAGAGCACTGGCACAGATGAACACTTCATGCTCTGTGGCATGCCCATTACACTGTTGGGATTCAGATGCTTTAAGTAAGTTAATAACGCAAATACTCTCTGCACTCTCAATCACTTGGTACATTTTAGGCAATCTTCTGGTGCTCAGCCAAAGCAATGGAACTGTTTAACCTCAGTACTTCAAATGCTCTCCTCAGAGGCTGGGAAAATACCCAGTGTCCTCAGCAGGATGTTGTGGATCACCTAACCCTGGCCAGGCAGGGAGGGAACCCACTGACAGGAGGGGGCAGCCAGGTGGGGTCAGGCTCTGCTCCCATGGAACAGGGACAGGATGAGAGGAAACAGCCTCAAGCTGTGCCAGGGGAGGGTCAGGTTGGACATCAGCAAGAATGTCTTCTCAGGAAGGACTGTCAAGCATTGTGTCACCTCCCTGAGGAGCCCATTCCAACGACTGACCACCCTTTCAGTGAAGAAATTCCTTGATGTATTCTATGATAGAATAACACTAAGTTCTGCCCCACAGAAGGAAACTAATTTGACACTGACTCCCTTTCCCTGAGTAGCTGAGAACACCACATAAGGCCAAAAATTCTGTTAATAAAAAGCAAGTTCTGTCCCAGATGTCGTGTCTGAGTAGCTGCGCTCATTATGGAATTCCTTTGGCGCTTCAGTTTTTCCAGCATTACTATCTTTTGTTGTTCTGGCTCATGGCAGAACTACAAAGCTTTTTGAAAAGAAATGTCCTGGCACACAAGCACTGCTCAGCTAGCTGTAAATCACTGTGGTGCTGAAACGACACCCCAAGCACATCCCACCAACTGCAGCACCACAACGTAAACCAGCCCCAGACAGAACGGCAAATATTTCAAACACAAGACAAAGCAGCAGACCTCCAAAGAACATGGCAAATTAAAAGACTTATACGCAGAAATGGCAACCAAATAAATTTCTTTTCACGGACGCATTTCCTTTCATGTAGCTTTTTTAACTGTTTAAACAGAGACCATGAGGAAAGCAGAGTGGGCTGAGGGTGTCCCCGCGTCCCGCGGAGCAGAAGGAAGCGACGCTGGCTGTGATTGCCAGGCAGAGCTCCCAGCCAGCCCGTGTCAGCCAGCTCCCATCCTCAGGTTCATCAAGCCAAAGCATTAATTGCTATTTCATAAACAGCAAAAAAATGCCAACAGTGCAATGTGCAGTTTGCCAAGAGCCTGGGAAAGTGCAAAGAAGCAGAAAAAAGCGTTTTCTCCCCGACAGTTGTCCTGCTTTTCCCCAAGGCTGGTCACAGCCCCAGTGTGTTTTTTCATATGGAAACGCAGAACAAAAGTACATTTTGGGGGTTTTTATTCAGAATTTACACCAGAGTTCATTCATTCAGCTGGGAATTAGGGTCTGGGGTCCAAATGCTGTAAAATAAAAGGGAAAAAACCACTTCATTGTGTAATAAAGCTTTTTAAAGTCTGTCTGTGGTACAGTGAAATAATGGAATTTGGTAAGAGCTCTTTAATCTCAAACTGTTCTTGAATTTTAACATAATAGTTCTTTTTTCATGCTTATGATTGCTTCCTTATTGCTTTTATGAGAAATAATTACCTGACACCAGTTACCATTTACCTCTTTGGTCAGTATTTTTTATTAATTTTACAACTATATGTTCCCATTAAAATACTTTTGTCTTCCCCTTTTTCCTACCTTTATAGACTTTTAAACTTCCAGTTAAGCTGCTTGAGACTATCAAGATCTCCAAGTGAGTAAATCAGTTTTCTAGCCATGCCCTTTTAGCAACCTAAACTCAATAAAATACCTGTCTTTGACAAATTAAGACAGTATTTAATATATTTTTGTTCTAAATGTGTACAACAGACCAAGAAAATGAAAGCAGGAGCAGGAAGGCCAGTCCCCTGGAGGGGCTCAGGAAGCCCTTCCAGCAGTTGTGCTGCAGAGGGTGCCCAGTGACACCACACGCCTGCACAGCCCACAGCCTGGCAGGAGACACCAGCACCCTGCTCTGCTGGTTTCGTGTCCAGCAAACACAGGGGGACACTAAGAAAGAACAAAGTGCATAAACAGAGATGCCTTTGGAGGCAATCAGTGTGTGTATTTTAACATGAAGGAAAAGAACGTGAATTTAAAAGCAAAATGAGGTGAAATTTGCATATTACTCACGATACTCAGCGTGGATCTCGTCTATTTCTTTCTCTGTCTGGTCCTTTGTGAAGGTCAAGCTCTACAGAAATCACACAAATGTTTTTAACATAAATGAAAAGATGATAAAGCTGCAGACTTTGAAATTAGAGACTTAAAACTGGAAGAAGCAACTGTTCCCCCCCCCAGCTTTCAGCACCTCATCACATAAATTCACATTTACAGAACATATGCACGGTGTCCTGCCCTGCTTCCACCGAGTCACCAGCACCAAGCCAGCCCATGTAACACCCAGCACATGTGGCCCATAAAATATTTCCTAACACTGTGCAACAAACAGGCTTCAAAAGTCACCAAAGTATCAAATGTCATGGGAAAAGAACAGGCGCTATTGCCGATACGGAAGCATGGAATTTGCTAGCTAAATCCTAGAGAATTCTAGGAAGCAAAATATTCCCCACACTGCCATGGAGGGTCAAAATCCTCCAGTATGGCCAAGGGAACATTACTCAGGAATTTTTATTGCAGTCAAAAGCTGCTCCTACTTAAACGGTTTGGGCATAAACTCAGCAGCGCCCCAAGGACTGCCCACGACAAATGCATGGTGTGAGAAAATCAGGCTCAGTACAGGATGCTAGATGTGAACTCTAACATGCAACCCAGAAATCCCCACAATAAAGCAATGGGCAGGCACTTTCAGTGCCCACTCTGCAGTTCCTGCTGGCCACCCCTCCGTGAGGGCCAAGATCAGCCACTTACATTTTCACCAGGTTTATTACACTCAAGCTGAACCCGAATCTTCTCATTCTTCTCCAGCTCTTTAACAACCTCTGCAACTGTTTGGAAATACAAGAAAGGGATTGCTGGAACAAGAGCTGCGTAATAAAAAGCTGTAACAGCACAGACTGAAACTACCATGAATTTAAAACACAAACAGTATTAGCCCTCCAAGAGTGAAAGCTCAGGCTCCAATCCCAGGCAAACGTGCCATTTTTCAAATCCTGCTGAACCTCCCTCCTGCACACGACAGCGTTTGTGGCACACAGGCACGTCATTCAGAGAGACTTTCCATTTCATACTGGATGTTCCAGTGGAAGACACAATAATTGCATCTACTGTTTATCTTACTTTGCCCCCAAACCACCTTCCAGGGCAACAGAACCAGGTGCAGGCTCAAGGCCAAAGCCCACAGAGCAATTACAGCCTACTTCAACAATTGTCAGACACATCCAAGGCCTAGAAACAACATAAATGTTTCTTAACATTTAACTAGAGCCACGGCTATGCAGAACCCTGCACAGTTTACTTTGACATTTACTTTTACAAATCTGTTTCTGCATTTCATCATCTCCACAGCACTGCCAGGTAGCCATGGGCAGTTATTAAAACCAACACTTTCACCAGACAGTGAAGCAGTCAGAACAAAAGCTTATTAAGCTGTGAAAGAATAAAACCTATTCCAAACTAGTTTAAGCACACTCCAGGAATCTGGCACCTGTGCTTCCTCAGAAGCTCAGCTATTCGTGTTACATAGTGACCTCAGGCTCCCTGCTACCACCCAAAATGCACGTCTGCATCTTAAGTGTGAGTTTAATAATTCACCCTTTGTGCCCGGGTTTTGAACAAAGGAAGGGTTTTGCATTATTTAGGGGAGAGCAGCTGAAGGACGTGCCACACACCCTGGAACTCCTCCTTCGCTCTGGGTGAGGGAGGCAGAGACCCAGCGCCACCTCCTCACAGCCCTGAGGGAAGACACCCCCAGAACCCCCAGGAGGTTACACAAGTATTTTGCATTGATCTCGATTTACACAAGAGAAATTCTCCCAGCTCCAGTTCTCCCAAACAGTCAAACCAGGGCTACTGCTACCCTGAGAGGTGACAGAAGGGGAAATGCAGGCTGATGGTTTGTGATGGCAGCAACTTCCCTGCACCTTCTCGCTTACCTGATTTGGGATTTAGGGAATCACACTGAGCATTGTACATGTGCACGAACTCCTGGTGTCTCTTAATGAGCTGCTGGCGGGTCCCAGAGGTGGACAGACCGTGTTCCTTGAGCTTCCTCCTCAGATCTCGATCCGACAGCAGGTTATAAACAACTTTGGACATCAGCTTCCTTTTGTGAGCAGAACTGCCAAAGGAAAACAAAAGAGACTTTTTAAAATTAATAATCCTAGGAAAATCAAAGTTATTTACAATTACTTAAGGGTACGTCACCCACTCACGAAAGAAACTTGGGTTTTCCACCCCAGTACTGGCCACGTCTTACTTGAGTCAGGTGGCGAAATATTAAAAGCATTAAAACATCAAGCCAAAACTTGAATTAAGAGATCTTTCAGCTTTCTGGGAAAATGTCCTTGAGAAAAATAGTCATGTACCGAAGGCAGCAGTTTTCAGCTAACAGAAGGGTGGTTTGGTGATACAGAGAGAGACATTAAAGATAAGTAACAGTGCTCTCAGAGGAATAGCATTTAAAGCCAAAATTTACGGCTTTCCACTGCTTTCTGTCAGAAGAACTCAACATTCCTGGCACAGCTGGGGAAAACATCTTAATTACAGGAAACTGCCAGAGAAAATTCAAGTCCTAGTACCACTTCTGTCACCTAAAATTAGCAGAACATTTCCTCCTGTCAAATTAGCTCAGGCTTCCCTACACCTCCTAGTGAGATATTCTCAAACTAGGAGAAACAAAGGGGCCAAAGCCCATCTACTGCCTCATTCATCTTCTGTGACTGCAATCATTCACAGAGGAACAGCATCTAATTAGACATTTCTCTTTCTGCAGCAAAATAAAGCACTACTCTGGATTAGAGAGCAGTTAACAGCTTTCCACTGTGAAAACAAGAGATTTATTTGAAAACTATTCAGCACCTTGGACTTACCACATTGAAAATTTCAAGGTTAAAAAAGAAAGTCTCATGCAAAAATTGTCATTAATTCATTTACTCTCACCCAGCCCTGTAGCATGGCTGGTAAAAAGAAGATGGATTACCACAACACACTCTTCAGGGAAACTTTTTTCAGATTCTTTGGGGAAATCTAAAAAATTTCACTGAATAATTAAATCTTTGGCAAGTCCTACAGAAGCTTGGTGTGTATTCCAGTTCACCAGAAGCATGAGCTAGCGTGCCAACGGCTTTCCAGCAGCCAGCCACAGGAAAACAGCTCACAACAGGTTTAAATCCAATGCCGGCTGGGTTTTCCCGTGCTTGAGAAACACAGTGTTCTCTGGAAACACACTTAGGTGTTGGAATTGCCCCTGTGGAGGTGCAGGGGCTGAACTGGCAGTTCTGCTGGAACTGCTGAGCTGTTATCACAGCCACGGTGCCCCCGCTCCGGGAACGAACAGAGCTCACGCTCCAGAGCAGCCCTAGGGATTGCTGCTGCTGGAACCAACCACCGCTGCCACAAGCAGACACTGCCAAGGGCAGCGCTCACCCAAGCTGCCACTGCCCAAGGCCCAGTGCCTGCTGTGACAGCTGCTGAAGACCAAAGCAGTCCAGAGATTAAAGAAGCAGAACTTCAAATCCTGTTAGGGACATGGGCGTGACACCAAGGACAGATCTGGCTTATATGTCTATTCATTAAGAACAGAGAAAGCGCTAAAACACTCCAAATGAAAATAAAATGTAACATCAAATTTCAATATTCATTTACCACTTTTTCATCTTGAAAATCCTTCAGCTTACAGACTGCACTCTAAGCATGACTGGGCAAAACAAGAGCTCTAATATAAAATTACTTTCTAATTCGAGGTTCAGGGGAATTGGAAAAACAAGCATTAAAGTCCAAATCCTCCCAGTTCTTCAGTCTGACCAGTCAGAAATAACAGCCTAAATTTCTGCTGTAAGTAAAACAAACTGAAGCTCCACTTCTGATGTGAATGTGGCGACCGTGACCAATGCTGGGGCAGGGGCACAAAACCAAAGGAATGCATCAATCTTATGGAAATCGAGATCTTCAGGAAACTTCAACAGCCCCACAGCGGGGAGAGAAAGGTGCAATTTTTATTCTTTAACTTGACAGCTATTGAAGAAAATGTCTCTTGGCACACCTGAACCGAAGGAAGCAATTCATTCAGCAAATGAAAAATGGGAATCAGTGTTATCTGAAGGGAATTTTAATGCCAGGGAGAAGAAAGGTGACAAGAACAACACACAGAGTTCTCCTCCCTGTGCTGAATTTGTTAAAGCACTGGCCACTGCTTTCTTACCACTGAAAGCTGAAGAGTAATTGTGCTGGCAATCCACACACTTTCTCAAGAGGGGACAAATCCCCACAGTGATTTCAGAGTGCTCTACACAGCAGGGAAGCCAGAAACAAACACAAACCACTACTGTTACACCCCAGCAACACACAGTTCTTAGTTCAGCAGTGCACAAACCAGCCACGTGCATTTGGAAGTTCTCAGAGCTGTTCCTCACCTTCGGAGGCTGTCCTTCTTCTCCTCTCTGGTCAAGCAGCTATCCAGATGTTTGTTTATATATTGCTCTAGAATAGCAACCTCACAAACAGGACATTCCACTGCAAGCAAGGGAGAAGGAATTTACTAGTGTGGATATAACAGCAAAGACCAAATGTTTTCATCTGAGAAACTAATTGTTGATTGAAAATGAAAATCCAGAATTCCAGATTTCTTGTTTTACAAGATGTCACATGTCTGTCCAGAATCTTCCTTTTTAGCTCTTTCCAGAGCACTGAATTCCCTCTCTGTGTGGTATCAGACTGGCTCTCATCTTGCCTGCACTCAGAGGGAATAATATACCTAATAAAATCTAGACTAACACACACACACTACACAGTAACCTCTGGGCTAAGAGAAACAGCAGCAGATTTCCCTGGGAATGCTTTCCACCTTTGCAGTATTTTACTCCTAGATAAAGGATAAGACACTACAGCACAAGCTTTATTCACGTGACCATTGTGTTCCCAGTGTATGGCCCTCTCAGGACTGTCAATCCACAAGGTCACAGCCTCACAGGAACCCCACAGTCCAGCCACGCTCCCTGCTCACTTCTGAGCACAGCTGACTGGATTCTGTGCTCGGCCTGAGAGGCTCACGAACACCAGGGGCACGGACCCACACAACTCAATTACTTTTGTACCATATTTTCAAGAAGCACCTATAAACATTATCTGTAAAGACAGACTTAACATATTCCTGTTTAGCAGCCAGATGATGTCACAAACAAAAGGCTGATTTGGAATAAACAGGATGAGAGTCTCAACCCCCCTCTGTGTCAGCATGAAGAAGCCAGCTTTGACTTAAACAACAAAACAAAAAATACCAACCTCTGTAAACTGCTGTGAGGTGTTGTGGGGATTGAGCGAGTTCTCTGGTAACATTGCTCTGCAACTCCCAACTCCCACTGCGTCATATTCCAAAGGCTAAAACACCCCAAACAGTCGGGAGAGTAACAAAACACTAGTCCTGAGCTGTCTGTGACTGAATTGAAAGTTACATTTGAGTTCTTAGAATAGGAACAAGTAACACTAAACCCCCTCACTGCAGGTGTTTCACTAATACTATTGGACCAACTACTTGGGATTTGTGGAAATGATTTTCATGTGATGCATGCTCAAAGATTTTAAAAGACCATAAAATGGGAAGCAAGTGAAAGTTTTAATTGCTCAAAAATAAACGAGCAGTAAAATTTCATGTGAGTTTCAAATTACCAACACAAGCAGTTCTGATGCATAAAACCATGACAGGTTTCTCATGGCTGCTTTCCTGGCTGTGGTATCTCTTTGAGCAGGATTTATCCAGCTAATGAATACATATGAACTTCACAGTTCCAGATGAATAAATCGTTAAACAAAAGAACAGATAAATTTGAACTAATAAGAACCAGGGGTATACTCCTACATGGTGCTTTATTTTAATTTAGGCTTTCAGCTGGGTCAATAGGATGGCTGCCAGCATGTCAGAACTAAGAGGATTCTGCCATCTTATTGTGGTTGATTAGTATAAATGGGCATTTTCACGCTTCAAAATAAATTCACCTTAACTCTCTAGAATTACAAAAGAACAAAGCAGATGACTCTTCTGGAGAGTGTGTGAACAGAAATATTAACAGAACTGCTGCCATGCTCGTTTGGAGTTCAGGCTCACCCCTCAAATAACAAACGTTATAAAATAACCAGCATCTGATTACTCAAGGATACAAGAGCAGAATAAATGTCAGTGTCTGTCTAGACATTAGGGGGAAGGAGAAGAGAAATTACTTCATTTTTACGAAGTCTATTGCACAACTATTGTTTTTTAGTGTTGTTACTCAAAGCAAAGGAATCCGTAAGTGCTGAATCCCATTTAATTCCTTGGCAGCAGCTCAAGCTTCCTGGTGAAGAATATGCTTGGAGCAGAGCTGTCCCACTCGAGCAGCGCCGTGAAGGGAGCTCGGGCCAGCTGCAGGGGAAGGAGCTGAACGTGCCACGTGGAGAAATGGGGCGAGTGCCACGTGCTGAGGGTCCTCCAGTGCGCACAGCCACCCAAACGCGGGGGAGAGAGCAGGACATAAGCAGGAATTAAACACCTCACCTTTCTTGTCTCCTTTTACCACAGATGTAGAAGGCTTTTCCTGACTTTTGGTGCACCCAGGAATCTCTTGTGATCCCACTTTGTTGTCTTTACCACCAACCTCTGCAGAAGTGCTGTAAAGGTCATGGTGTTCCTCAGTTTTGAAACTCCTCTGATCAGTCCACGCCAGACCACCTGCCTTTGTGGAGGTGCAGACTTTGTCCTTTCTTAAGAAGCTGTCAATCCCTAGCACCTCTTTTGAATCTGGCTGAGAAATAGGACTCCTGTGGCTCTTGGCAGCTGGACGCTGGCTACAGGCCGGAAGGGATGGAATTAGGGGAGCATCCAACACCAACTTGAACAGCTGCTGTCTAGAAGCATCCAGAAGAAAACACAGTTAGCACACTGGACAGTGCTAAGTTTTTCTTGGAGAAATCAGAATGAAAACAGATGGAGTTTTTCACCAGCTCCTTCCTCCCTCTCTCCCTTGCTCACATGCAGCACCCAGGGATTGCCCAGCCCTCAGGAACCTGGAGCAGAAGCCAGCCGAGCCTCCCATGCTCTGCAGAACCTAAGCACCATCTTCCTGATTCCAAACTAAAAAAACTGCCTTTTGCAAACACAGTAACATGCCTCTCAAACATCACATGGAATGCAGCAGAAACCAAGTTCTCCCCCTTACCTGAAGATGACAGGAGACCCTTTTCAGGCCAAAGCACCTCGAACAACACATCACCCAGCTGTTAGAGAGGCTCCTGGAGCAAGGACTCAGCAGCAGGCACTGCCATACTCCATGGCTCAGCCAGCACATGCTGCAATCCAATGCCATGGCTTTACACACTGACGTGCCACACTTCACTGCAGCTGAGGCGACAAAGCCCAGGGAAAGCAGCACAGCTGCGGATCCTCAACTTGCAAAGTTTTAAACTGGGGAACACCTAGGAACAGCTGAAATAATTTGGATTCCTGTTCCTTTAAAAGGAGGGGACCGTGAGCAATGCCCCTACAGAACGTGCACTACCATAGAGTTCTTTGTCACAGCACTCTCCTGAAGCCCCAAGGCCCAACAAGACAGATTATCCAAGGAGAACCAGCTCGCTTCACACGAAGGGTGTTGTTTTTGTACAAAGGGAGCCAGAAGAGAGAAAATCTAACAGATTCTGATTCACATTCTGTAGTAACAGCTGGCTCAATACAATATGACCTCGTCTAAAACAGAGAGAAACTGGAAAAACAGTACAAAACTCAATCCATCCCAACAATAATTTGATAATAAAAGTTGCTTTAATTACATCATTGATCTAAAATAATCCTAGGGAGCTTTTCCTCATATTAAAAAATAAAGACTTAGGAACAGACTTTCTGAAGGGATCTGATCTTGGCACAGAATTAAGGGAAAGAACACTAGGACAAGAACTTGAAAACTTGTTTGCCAACACACACTTTTTTGGGTGTGAAAATACAGAAAATACTACTACTGCAGGCAAAAGAGGAGGGAGCAGTCCCACGCTGGCTTCTCCCAGAATGTGTTATTTTGGGCTCATGAGCAGCTGGGTGATGACATCTCATGGTCCCACGCCCCAGCCCCAGGGACAGAAGAGCCAGGGCACAGCGGACACTCCTCGCACAGCCCTGGGGTGTCTAACAGCACTTTGTCACCTGCCACCCCCTCCCTCAGCACCAGAGGGAATTACTCAAATTTCTCATTAATCACAGAAATGCTGACAGTTGTTACTGGACAGATTCAGATGAGCATGACTAGGCTGGAAGACTCATCCATCACTCAGCGAGCCCAGAGAAAGCAGGCAGTGATGGAGGGGTCCAGCCTCTGCCATCATCAGCCTCTCCAGCTCACCTGGGAGCTGATCCTACAGCAAACCTCAGTCCTACACGATTTTCAAAAAGCTCTGCATTTTGTGTACGGTCTCAACGTTATCTGTGATACTCTCAAGAATTTAACAGACTGCTATGAGCTCTGAGCTGACAGAATTTTACCTTCCTGGCACAAAGCAGTAACTGCAGCACAGCTGACAACTCAGCTTGTGAGCAGAGCAGAGCAGCATCCTTCCCTTTGAAGGCTGAGAGATGAATCAGCCAGGTGTCAGCGAGCCCAGGTCCAGCAGAACAGCCACTACCCAAACCCTCCTGCGAGACCCATCTTCCTCAGCTGCCGAGTGGGGTTAGGGCAGGGAGTTAAAAACCACCTGTTTAACTAAAGATGGATGGTTTCTTAACATCCTCCCCTCCAGCACCCTCCCTCTGCTTCAACAACAGCATAAACAGCTTCCCACATTTTTTCTTCCAGATCTGTAAAACCCACAAAAACTAAGTGTCCTGCATCAGGATCCTGGTTCCCATTTTACAGTCCGTTTGCTTCTCTCTTGCTGAAGCAGCAATGAAGCAAAGTTGTTGGGAATCTAGGGCTTACACATAAAAATAAATACCAAGGAAGAGCCAGAGCTGTGAATCTTCCTATGGAGAACTCACACAGGACAGTCCCAACTGCACTAAAGGACATGTATCTCCTTGAAATTCCTGCTGCATTCCTGCTGGAGGTTCAATCAGTGTATCAGCAATGACAGCACCTGCTCCCTCGAGCACCCAGAGTCGATGTGTTTATTCCTCTGACTCACTACCTGTCCAGTAACCCTCATTAGGAAACAGAGAGAAACTTGACAGTAAAAACATTTTTCTTCCCTATGTATGAAGAAAAGCAGAGATTCTTTTCAGCAAGGACTACTACTTTTCTACTTAGGCAAGTGTAACTCTAATTTCTATTGCTAAGTTTTCTAACAAGGTGATGCAGAAACTGACAAATTTTATCAAAATAATCTCTTTAGTAGAGGGCAATCAATTCTTTACACTTCACACAAAACTTTACACATTATTTTTGAAGATACTGGCCTCACTGCAACTGACAGAAGAACTCTTCATTAAGGACAGCTGGTGCAAATACTGCTCCTCATCTTTCTCTCCTGGCCTGGCCAAAGCCATGAATTCTGCCCCAGAGCACAGACAGGTGAGGGAACAGAGAACTGCTCATGGCAACACCCCCCAAGCCCCTGCCCCATGGGGGTCGGGGCATGCCCTTCAGCAGGGCACTGTAGGGTCGCACTGTAGGGTCGCACCCAGTAAAGCCTGGTCAGAGCTGCTCCTCTCCCTTTCACACCCAGTAACGCATCCACGGCCACAGGGAAGCACAGGACACCTCCACCTGCACTGGGAGACAGGAGATCCCACCCTCTGTACAGGGAGGGAGCTGCATTCCCCCACATCAACCCTGAGCACATCCACGACAGCGCATCCTGCAAACACCTAACGCCGAGCAGAGTATAAATGGGATCAGCACTCGGCTCTGGTTGGAATGATTCCCATTCCCTGCGTATGCTGACCTTGGAGCACAGCTTTCACTCTGCTAAGTGCCACCAACATTACCATTTTCCTCCCCTCCAGGCCTGACTTAAGAAATGGGTTTGCACTTTGTGAAATGCTGAGAAGATTTAAGGCCTAATTTTCATAAACATCAAACTACCCGAGGCTCAAAGTCAAGTTAGAACATACTTGATCTTTCAAACATGCTGAGCTCTTCAACCCCCGGACTTTGGGTTTGGTTTTGGGGACAGCCAAGGGGAAACAAAGCAGATGGAGAAGGAAGGGGGAGACAGAAGATTTGTCCTGTACCAACATCAGCAGGCCAGAGTACAGCAATGCTGCTGTGATTTAACGACACTCGTCCCACGTAACGCTCCCTGGACAAGCAGTGTCCCCTCGGCTCAGGGCACGTGCAGCCCCAGGGGAGAGAGCCAGCCCCAGGTGCCCAACCCCTGGACACCACGCTGACCACTGCCCGCATTCCCCTGAGGATCTGTCCCGTCACAGCAGTCAGCAGGGAGCCTTTCCCACCCAGACCCGGAGTGCGCCCTGCCCTGCTTCCCTCCACCCGGGCCAGGCTGGGCTCCGCAGTCCTACTGATCTAACTTCCTGTGAGAAATTGATTGAACTCCAAGGCACAAAAGGAAAGGTTATTGAACTACTCTCACTGGTAAGATTTATACTGATCCATTAAAGCAGTCCAAAAAAATTAACATTTAAGATTCAATATCATAATGGATCCAAGTCAGCACTACTTGTTCCCTACAAAATCAGGCATTAACAAAAAAACAGTAATCCATTCATCACCAGGAAGCACCAGAATTCAAGCTGAAACAATGGAACTGTAGGATTTAAATTACTCAAATAAATCAATTGGATCTAGTAGTGGTCATATAGAAGATTAGATCTATCTACATTCTATGATCTTCATCAGAGAAAAATTCTCTCATGAAACAAAGCCATCAACTGAACTACGCTTCTTGTCACTTACGAAGCCAAGAGTCTCATTGACTTCCAGCTCCAAGTTAATTTCAGCCAAAAAGATGAAAGTGCATTTGTCTCCTCTAGAGACAGGAATACCCACAGAATTCCCAGCAAATCACTGAGCTGCTTCTCATCAAAAGAAAACAGACAGATAATACAAGGAGCTTCATGTATCTACTGTGGTGAGAGTTTACAAAGTCATATTTATTCTGCTGTTCCTGTCTTTCAAAGGGATGTGAAGCTCAAAAATGAATTCAAAACCAACAGAAAAGTAGCTAAGAAATCGAGGTGAAAGCACAGCACTCCATTACTTTCCTTACTCAAGAAAACTGTCATTTTTAGTCTCTCAATACCTCTATTTTTCCCAGCCAATGACTTCACCAAGAGAATGCTCTTGCAAGGTGACCATTACCACTGGACAAAATCCTTCTATTCAGAATTTCCCCTGCACACATAGGAAGGATCTTTGGAGAAAATTTTTATTACCATTATTTCCCCCTCAGAATCCTATCTGTTGACCTCCTACACATTGGCAGAGACTGTAACTTCCAGAGCAGCTAACCAGAAGCAGAACTAAAATAAGCTTGTAAAACCTCCACATCACTTGAGTGGACAGTAACCTTCTGCTAGAACACTGCAGGATTTTTCCAAAGTGTAAACATTCATCTTTGACAGTGCTTCTGTGATGCCGCAATTCTTTTTGTTCAGTTCTCAGACTGCTCCTCTCCTTGGACTCTGAGCCTGGTCCCCCACAGTCACACCTTTCCAGCTGCCAAACCAGAGAGAGGAGTCATAGAACTACGTAAATACCTTGCAGAATTAAAGCTCTTCACTAGATCATCTAAAATCCGGTTGTTTTTCAGGTCAGATTCTGAGACTGCCTATTAAAAAAAGAAAGAAAAAGAAAAAAAAAAAACCTAAACAAACATTCAAACGCAGTGAAAACAGCAAGTGCCCAGAAAATGTTCAAGTGATCAATAACTTGTTTCTTGGCTTGATGCCTCAACTACTCCCATTAAAGTGCTACAGGGATTAAGACGCTTAAAGGGTAAACATTTTTTCCCAAAAAATATCTCATATTAAAATAACTGCCTGAGAACTTAAGTCTGGGATATTAAGGGTAATAGATAAAAATAAAGCATAAAGCTAAAGCAACAAAGCCCAGTGTGCCCAGGCTCCAACACTGGTTTATTGTAGCACAGGTCTACCAAACCAAGGATCTTCTGAAGGTGGTAAGAACCTTAAGCAACAAAGCGTGAAAACTGATGAAGGGGAATGCTAATCTTCCGATTCTGGAATGAAAATACGAATTATGAGATGCCTTTGTGCAGTCAATTAATTCTTTTTAAACATTTCTGATTTTTACCCCACTGCAACTCTCTCTGCTCTTCTTTTTAATAAAGCTTTTAGTAGTTTCTCCTACCAGTACCTGTAAGTTTTAAGCAGGTGGTAGTAAAACGGACTCTATTGAGTAGTCTCCACTTGTTTAATGTGTAATGTTTAAAAACTGGCAAAGATACAAATAGGTACATTTCCTAGTCTTGAAAAGTCTCATCTGTTTCATGCTTTAGAACACAGACCAAAATTACTTCTATTTTGCCAATACTCCTGAAGCACCACTCAGTGTTGTTAGGCACTATTTCTGAGGTCGATAAGGCCCAATCAACTTAAGGTGAAAAGTTAGATTAAAGCCTAGAAAAAATTGTGTTCTGCGTTCTTTAATCAAAAAAAGGCTTTAAGCGAGATCCCAATAACCCACCTGCAGAGCAGCCAGAGCCTGCCTGCAGTGCTCTGCACTCAGCCTCCTGCCCCTGGCACGGCCCCCTTCAGCGCTGGCAGGCGTGGGGACACCCGCAGGCTCTCTCGGAGACCAAGAGGGGCCTCTCACACACGGAAAATTGAGCGCTTATGTTTCAGCACTGCCGGGTTAAATGATGGAGTATTTTAACAAATTAGTGTTAAATGTTTTGTGACAGACTGTATGCATAGCCCTGATGCCCCATCCACTTCTGCCTGCGCTGGCAGAGGAGCGCCCCTGAAACAGAAGAATTCCAGATGCAAGAGCACCCCACTTTGCCCATGTGATCAGAACTATTTGGCACAGTCCAAAGGGAAAAGCTCCTGAGATTTGCCAAAAACTAAAAAATAAATGAGGGAAAAATACCAAACCAAAACCAGAAACACACTTACCACACAGCACGTTGGACACTGCGCTTTGTAGGACAAAGACTTGCGGATGCAAAGGGAACAATCTGGAAAAAGGAAATACATAATTTTGAAGCAGACATTCTTCCAAATGCAGTTCCACATCCTTGCTTGTGTATTTCCTTACTGTACAATATGTGCAAGCTATTCCACAATACACCAATATTGAAAATACACCATTTTTCCATGGAATTGAGATTGTCACTGTTGCAAAAAAATCCCTATTTTACGCAAACATGCTTCAACATCAAATATCAACTCCCCCGTCTAAAGCTGATGTTTGTTTCCTTTTGTTTCCCAGTGCAAGACAAGAAAACCTTCATCAGCCACCACCACTACAGCAGTGTTTGCACTGCTCACTCCCTCACCATGCTGGGGTTTTGACATGACTAATGTTGGACCACTTCCATCTTCCTGCATAGCCCCAGACAAACTCACAGTCCCCTTTTTCCCAGGCTCTTCTGCCCCTTTCCAAAACAATACCAACTTGTTGCTGAAAGAAAAGGCTAAAAAGGAGGGGAGACAGCCCTGAAATGCTGAGAGACAGCTTAATGTCATCTCATCATCACAGGATGCCTCAATAGACTCGCTGGTGAAACACGCCATAAGCTTCATACTGCCACAGTAAACTGCTGTGCTCGTTACACTTTGTCAGCTTATCTGTGAGCTTTCACAGCCACTCAAGGATTTAAAGTCTCATCCTTCCCCAGGAAAAGACGTTCCCTCACTAGATCATTATGGGTCAGTCTCAGCACTGAACACGCTCAGCAGCAGCTCCGCAAACAGATCTATATTTCATAGACCCTCTGGGAATGCATCTGAAAAGCAGCAGAAGCATTAATTAATCCCAGAGTGGTTTGGGTTGGGAGGGACCCTAAAGCTCATTTCATCCCACCCCCTGCCCTGGGCAGGGACACCTTCCACTAGCCCAGGTTGCTGCAAGCCCTGTCCAACCTGGTGTAATGCACCGATTAACAACTAAAACTGCAAATCCATCTCAATGCTCAAAAATTACTACATACATAGTAAGAAGTGATACAGGGTGAGAAATCCATAAAGAAAAGAAACAAACTTTAACTGTATGAATACGAATGAAGTGGCAGATCCAGGCTGCCAGCATCTGACACCCCTGCCAGTGGGCCAGGCCCACGTGTGCAGTGATTGCTGCTCAGAGCCAGGGCAGCCACAGCTCCCTCCAGGAGAATAAACCACACAAGCTCTCAGCATTTATGTCTGTGCTCCCCTGCCCACCTTTCAGCTATGCTGGCTGGAGGACCAAGTTCATCCTCTCAGACCCAAGAGTACAAGAAATCCCTGGGCCACATGTCACTCTGTTCACATTAGAGACGACATTCATCTTCAGATGCTTTTATTGTGTGGAAAAAATACCAACAGCACACCTGTTCTGCCACTAATGACACAGTCCAAACCACTGTGACAGTTCAATACCTACAGTCACATAAGCTACTGAACCCTCCCAGACACCCAAGGAGGAGCACAGGAGGAATTTTATGTGGCTAGAGGTGCAAACAGATGACAGAGATGTCCAGAAGCCCTGAAATAGATCATTAAGAAAATGAGAATCAGCAAAAAATTTTGCAAGTAGATGTGTTTCATTGTCATCCATTCACAGTTACTCATTAAAGGCAAAGGGCTTTTGGCTCCAGTTGTCCATCCTCAGTCATCTGAAGAGATTACAGAGACAAGAGAGGAAAATACTTCAAGAAATCTTGATCTATTGTAGAAAACTTGGACCTTCTGCAGTTTGCAGGGGAAAGTAAATGTGTAATTTGTTAAAAAGAAGAAGGTAGACAGATTCTTTTCAAAGCTAAGGGCCTCTGAACCCCACTGTGCCCCAGGCAGGCTGTACTACCAGCAAGCATAGAGAATTTCCAGTTTTGTGGCTCCCCACACTAGTTTCAATGGTGACAGCTTTGCCAAGCTAAACTAAACTCCATTGCCAAACTACAATGTTCCCTTTCACGGAAGGAAGTGCTACAGTTTCTGAATCAAACAATTACAAGCATTTATTTTAACGAAAAGGCAAGGTACTTCCCCCCCTAATCTGGCTACAGCAAACCGCCTGGGGCCATGTTCCAGCAGATATCGCCCGGGACAGACACACCAGCATGGAAAATTTTAGCTCATAATGCTCTCCACATAGAGCTTTGCATTTGTACCACCCTCAAGATCGTAAGAAAGATATTTTAATGAAGAATGGCAGATGCCATATGTTTGTATTTCAGCAGGAACTACACAAGGGAAAGTTCTGGCTGCTTCCATCTTGCAAAGCTCCTTCCAGCTTCCATCGCAAAGAGAATCACAGAACCCTAGGATGGTTTAGGTGAGAAGGGACCTTAAGGCCCATGCGGTTCCACCCCCTGCCATGGCAGGGACACCTTCCACTATCCCAGGGTGCTCCAAACCCCATCCAACCTGGCCCTGGACACTGCCAGGGATCCAGGGGCAGCCACAGCTTCTCCGGGCACCCCGTGCCAGGGCCTCCCCACCCTCACAGGGAACAATTTCTTCTGAAACTCTAATCTAACCCTGTTCTCTGTCAGTGGGAAGCCCTTCCCTCTTGTGCTGGTACTCCAGGCCCTTGTAAATAGTTTCTCTCCATCCTTCCTGCAGGCTCCCGTCAGGCACTGAAGGCCGCAATTAGGTCACCCTCCAGAACCTTCTCCTCGCCAGGCGGAACAATCCCAACTCGCCCGCCTTTCCCCCCGGTTCACACTCGGGAAGTGTGAGACAGCGGGACCGGGCAAGGCCCGCAAGAGCAACCAGAGTCCTCGCAGCGGCACTCACAGTTGTGCGAGCACTGCGGGATGATCACGGCGATGTTGAAGTAGTCGAAGCAAATCCCACAGCGCAGCAAGTCATCCACGGCCTGCAACGAGAGCGGGGTCAGCCGCGGGCAGGAGGTGCCCCGGCAGCGGGGTCGCTGTGCCGAGGGGCCGCTCTAGGGCAGGGGCCGCGGCGGCACAGGCTGCGAACGCCGCCCCGCGCCCCCCGCCCGCTCCGGGGGCGGCGGGGCC
>VXAZ01009688.1:703635-714933 GCA_013399875.1 Gymnorhina tibicen
AATATCAGGAGGTCCGAACTACCGGGAGCGGGGAGGGGGAACGGGAATTGCCGGGCGAGCTCGGGGAACGGGCTGGGGCCGCGCCGCCCACCCGGGCCCCTCCGCGCTTCGTGCCCGGCCCCACCGCTCCTTCCCGGCCCGTGTGCGGTAACCCCGGTGTTCCCCGCTCCCTCCCGGCGGAGCCGCGGGCACGGGACCCATCCATCCTCCCACCCTCGGCACGGACCGCCGCGGTGGCTTTTTAGAGGGCGGAGTTGTGTCACAGCTGCAAAACGTTCCGCGTTCACTCTCTAATGAAGTCTAATTATAAACGCCCGCTCGGGCAGTTCCAGCATCCTGTGGATGAACATTAATAGGGCAGGCCTCACAGCAGCGCACGGCTCCGACCGCTATTCTCTGCGGATCCCACAGGATTTACAGCCGCTGCCAAACGAGATCTGTCTCTGAGTGATCCCTTACGTGGGGATGGACGTGGGAATCCTCATCTGTGTCTTCCAGATGATACTAATTTAAAACCCACCCAGGACGCGTAGGTGAGGTTTGGAAACACGCTGCCCCTCCCCTGCGGTTCCCTGCGCTCTGCCCGGGTGCGCCTGCCCTTTGCTCGGGGCACCCCCTGCCCGCAGCCCCGCTGGGCCCCCACGGCCACGGGCGGCACCGCATCGCCTCTGCCCCGGGCACGGCCGGGTCCGCCTCTCTCAGTCCCGCCGAGGGGACAGCAAAACCCAGCCTAGAAATACACGGCCTGATGGCCGAAACCCACAAAAACGGCACGTAGTGAGTGATCAGAGCTGAGCGCTCCCCACTGTCGGGAGGTTTAATAATTGCCGCGGGGTTTGGGGGAAATGAACGCACGGCCCAAGTCCCGCGGGATGGAATCGCGAAGCGGAGCGCAGTGCCCGGGGGATGGCGGAGGGCAGTGCCCGCCGCGCTCAGGGCTCGCTGACAGGGAGCGGCCCCGGTCCCCCGGCGGGTCCTCGGGCACGCTTCACACTGTTACAGTATTCCTGGTGACTTAACTTGCTGCAGCAGAGGTTTTTACGCACACACGAAGCGTATTTAACCATTTTTTAAAATACTTTACGGAACAGTAGTACCTCCCTTTGCTTACTTCATTTCACAGGTGTGTTTTAAGCCCTTCACTTTTGCAGCTGCTGGTGACTCAAACGTGCTGTTACCCGAAAACTGTGTGCATGTGTGCCTGATTTTTCCTGTGAGTTTTTTGTAGCAGTGCAATTTGCATGCTCTTGCGCCTGATCTGAGCTAGTCTGAGTTTTGAATCAAGCCAAGCTCCCTCAACTAACACTCAGTAACACTCATATATATCTATATAAAAGGTACTCCATGGCCCACATGATGGAGAAGGTCAGAAGAAACCATCACAATGGTCTCTGCTGGCCTTGGGCACTCTGAATCTCTGAATTTTATATACTTGAATGGATCTGATTACTGCCTGCCCCTTGCAACAGTGCTGGAATTTACAGAATAGTGTCATTGCTACTTAAGTGCCTGCTCTTTTCACCGTAAGGAATCCATTTCTGCTTTCTCTGTGAGCTGTGACCTAATTAATGTATCAAACTCCTGCAGCTTTCTGTTCTTTTCATTCCCTCATGCACAGGGCAGATCTTGGTTCACACATTCTGACAGGAGCTTACTGGGTGGGAATTACCCATCCAGGAACGGGCACAGAGGGTTCATGGGTTCGTTTCTGCGGCAACACGTTTATTTTTTGTTTAAGTGGACTGATGAAGAGCAAAGGGCAGTGAATTTACAGCCAAGCACCATCCACACAGACCGCTGCTGAATAAAACACAATTTAAACAATTTCCAGGGTAAAAGCACCATACAAAAGAACCCTGGAAAATCTGTGCTTTCACCTGAATCCTGCACGCTGCAGAAGATGGAGAGCATCCACCTGCTTGGTCTGCGTGGCAGGATGATCCCTATGGCTCACGGTGCACAGCCCGGTGATCTGAGAGCGCTTTCCCGTTGGGATGCAGCGCTGCGGGCTGTTCCACCAGGGCAGAGCCGCTGGGAAGCCCGGCAGCCCTCGGGCCGTGCTGCGCTGCCCGAGAGCTCGGCCGGCAAAGCCACCCCCGGGAGCCGAGCGGCCCCGCGGAGCCCTGCCGAGCGAGGACAGTTCTCCTCCTCTGTAGGAATGCTTCCCGCTGTTTTATTGGCACTGTGGGCTTCACTGTAGCAGGAATAGACTCGTTTATCTTGCTGAATGACCAAGTTACAACTTGTTATTATACACAGAACAACTAAACAAAGAACATATCTCCTCCTCCCAGGCCCCTGAAATACTCATTTAAATTAAAATATCAGGAGGTCCCAACTGCATTTTCATAAACTTGTTGCCCTATTCTGTTAGCAGAGAAATGTATGGAAAAGCTTAGTAGGAGATGGAGCAGCCTGACACAAAGCAAATCTCCAAAAGCTACTGATTTTCACTTGTGTTGTTGAGACAAAATATTTAAGTGGAGTTTTACATAATTCCCATCTGGTTGTGCACAACTTAATAATGTAAAGAGTGTTTGTTCCCCTGTGGTGCTCAGTGCCTCGTGCAGAACTGTTGTTTTCCTCCATGCCCCGACAGACAAACAGCTCGTCCTCAGCTGCCCTTAGTACATGGATCTTGGAACTAAAAGCTAGCGCTCCACCAAGGTCTGCTTTGTACGTCTGTGTCACTGGACATCCTTCATTATAGATGTACACCACAGAAACAAGCCTCTGGGACACCAGCACGTGGACTGGATGAAAAATCAGCAGAAGAACGTACTGTACTCCAAAAGAAAATATCAAACCCCAAACCAGAGAACATTTTGAGTTAATTGTTTCTAAGCGTTTTCAGAGATTCCTTAATATTTAAAGCAGTGGAAAGTTTCTCATCACGTCATTCCCAACTGGAAAGGAGAAGAACCTGAAACCTCGGGTAAGATTGTTCAGAAATATTTAACACCGACCATTCTCTGCCCTTGTGTCAAAGTTGGCAACCGTTTATTGATTTCTACAGGACTAAATTTAGTCTGATGTTGAGACTTTTGGAACAAAAAGATCCCACACTGTCATGGTTTGACCCCAGTCAACATCTAAGCCCCACGCAGCCACTCGCTCATTCCCCCACCAGTGGGACTGGGAAGAGAATCAGAAGACCAAAAGTGAGAAAGCTCATGGGTTGAGATAAAGACAGTTTAATAGGTGGAGCAAAAGCCACACACACAAGAAAAGTAAAGGAATTCATTCCCTGCCTTCCATGAGCAGTCAGGTGTTCAGCCATTTCCAGGGCAGCGGGGCTCCATCACATGCAGCACTTACTTGGGGAGACAAATTCCAGTGACCCCACCTTGTGTACTGAGCGTGATGTCCTGTGGCCTGGAATATCCCTTGGGTCAGTTGGGATCACCTGTCCTTGCTGTTTCCCCTCCCAACCTCCCATGCACTCCCAGCTTCCTTGCCAGCATGGCAGTACGAGGGGCAGGAAAGGCCTTGGTTCTGTGTGAGCCCTGCTCAGCAAGTGCAAAAACATCTCTATTTATGATCACTGTGTCCAGCACAAATCCCAAACACTGCCCCATACCAGTCACCGGGAAGAAAATTAATGCTGCCCCAGCCAAAACCAGCACGACCAGGTGCAGGCCTGGAGCAGCCAGAGGATGTTCTGGAGTGAAGTATCGGAGCACCTGCGAGGGGGCGTGGGGTCAGCCCTGCAGCGTCTGCTGCTGTTCTGCACTGCCATATTCAGAGACAACAGCCTGCAGAGGTGGATTCAGAGGTGCCGGTTTTTCTTTCCTGTCATTAGATTTGGCTAAAAGCCTCTGTTTTAGCAATGGTCCCACCACTCCTCTGCCGTTTCCTTGGCGAGCCAAGCACAGCAGCCTCGTGTGCAGCCAGCGATGCTAGGAGCCTCAGTCACGGCCTTCCAGGCACAAAAGACCCCAGGACACACTAACAACCCTTCATTAGTCAAAATGTTCCCAGCCCATGTGCTGAAGCGAATTTATCACCCTAGCAGAGGTTGTGCTGGCAGGTACCTCACACCCAACCTTTGCTGCTTTGGCTGTGCCACAGCTCCACAAGTATCTGGTCATTTCACACAGAAATTACTTGAAAGCACAAATGGAATCCTTTTTTCTTTTTTTTTTGTTTTTTAGTCTACTGCAATGATTTTAGGCCAACATAAGTCAGTGAAAAGCATCTTACAGTTTTACAGAGCAGCATGGAAACTTCCATGAAAATGCTGTGAGAGTTAGCAGCCAAAGGAGCCAGAAATAATACTTAAACTTTCCCCTGGAGTGCTTTAAGATGGACATGATAAGTAAAATCAGTCTGGGCATTTCATAGTAAACCAATGCTGATTGAGTTGGGCCTGACCAGAGGGCAGGATGAAATTCCAGTGGCTGCTGGACAGGCAGCCTGGGGAGAGGAGGCAGCAGATGAACTGGCACAGCCCTGACCTCGGACAGGGACACGGAGTCAAAGAATGAGCCAGCAGTGAATTGGCCTTTGCTGGTTTGGGCCTTCTGCCACAGCAACACTTGTTGACGTTTCAGAGACACTGTTTTGCACATGCAGATACCTCCTGTTTGGACACTGATGCTGATCCAGTAAGTGTTATAAAAATCATGAGTAATCTCGCTAGCTCCAAACTACTCCGGGATAAAAACTCCCACACCGATAATCCGTGCACACTTAGACACAGTGGTGGGTCTGTAACACCTTCCACTTTCTTTGACTGTCTCCCAGCTGTGTATTCCATTGCCAGCGTTGTGCCTTAGAGGCGCTCTTTGGCTGTTAGGTTCTTGGGTAAATCAGGTGAAATCCAAAGGCAAGAGAGTCAATACGTTAATAGAAGTGTTTCTTAGTCGATATTCCAGCTCTCCTGCACAGATTTAGCCTTTTTCAGCTGAAGGACGTGGGAGCAGAGTTTGGATACAAGTTGTTCCCAGTCCCTTGTCCCATGTGGCTGCTGATTTGCCACTAAAATGCCCATTGCTGGGACTTCATTCCTTTGCTAAAAATTGTGTGGGTTGTTCTGCTGCTGTATTTATCATTTCATTGCTGCCTTCCCCTGTTCCTAAACATTAAGCAGTTCTCAGCCTTTGCAATGCAAGAGTAGCACACCTCCCTCCACTCCATCCCTACGCCAGGGTAAGACATTCCCCAAACATACCCCTGCTCCAATGGAGGTTCATTTATCCTCCCCCTTAATTACTGGGAAGTGCAAGAGAGTCCAGAGAGTTCCTCATGGGGCTCTGGCCCCCTCAAGCACTCTCCAACTCTGGTTTAATTAAGAACACAACTTTCACCAACAAGGCTTCCATGCTTTGCCACGGATTATGAACTTGTGCTCCTGGACTTTCTGCCCAGAGGTGCCCGAGGGCAGGGATCCATCCTGCCTCCCGCCAGCCCTATCCCTGCTCATTAGCACGCTCCAGCAGTCCCCAGCACTCCCAGCACTGTCTCACCAAGATGCTGATGAGCCCCAGGAGCCACTGGAGATGTATTTCCCTGGATCATGGGGCCTCGGCAGAGTCTCTGGCTGCTCCTCGTGCCACTGTGTGCCACCTACAGCTCAGCTCACTCTGCATTTCACTGGTGAACTGCTGTTCATCAGCCAAGCAAGGGTAAAACAGTCAGAACAAGAGAACTATGAAGAGGCAATTTCAGCTCCTGCTCAGCCTAGCCAGTTTATGCCTGGATTTATGTGCCAGACTGAGACCAAACAGAGGGAGAAGGAGCCATTTGTCACCAGAACACCTGCAGAAAAAGCAGCTCCAGCCTGTCCATGGCGCTGCAGCCTGCTCTAGTAGTGTGCAGACCACTGCTGATGAGTCTGGGGTGAGATGTGCGTTGGGATTGACGCCAGTGGTGAAAAACAAAACCCCTCGAGTGCTGGCAGCTGAAACACCAGGTAATTACTTAATTGACTCCATGACTTCCACCTTGGAGCAGCAGCCTGCAGCACTCAGGCTAAAAGCAGAAGCCCATTAGTAATTCTGGCAGCAGTTAATGTCCCAGGCCGTGAAAAGCAGAAACCCAGAGCATGTCCTGGTGCAGTGTTTGGAAGCTGAGAGCCACCCTGCATCCATCGATCTGCCAGGAGCACTCACTTCTGCTGGACCCAGCAGCACTGCTCCTCCTGCTCCGACCAGAGGCACAGACCCAGAGTGTCCAGAACGGAGAGATCCATGCAGGGAAACTCAAACAAAACTCAAGACATATCAATAAAAATTCAGCACAGAAGTGAGTTAGCCCCGTTCCCTGCTGGGTGGTGCTGGGCAGACTGGCAGCCACAGGACTCCTGCTGGAGGTCAGAGCCTTGGGATGGGCAGAGGGCACCACCCGAGGTTTAAACTGGAATCAAGAGGCAAACAAGTGAGCAAAGGTATAAAGATGCTGCAAAGCAGCACTGCCAGAACGGGGAAGCTCTGCAGGAATAAAACCACGTCTGGGGGCTGCTTTGGCTGCCAGGTCTGTAAAACATTTCCTTGCACGTACCCTCAGGCAGACCAGCCCTCACCAACACATTCTCACACCAAAGGGATGCAGATCTTGGGATCTGTCACTGCCATCAGCCCTGTCCTGGGGAAGGCACCAGCACTCCAGTGTCAGGCAGGGTGGTCTGGAGGGCACAGCAGCATCACCAGAGGCTGCCACACTGGGCGCACCCACAGCCCAGCACTCAGCTAATTCAACTGTCAGCACTGTACATCAATAACAGCAGCTTTAAACACAGGTAGTTGTCCAGTTAAGCTGACTTTGGCAGGAATAAACCCACCCTGGCACCAGCTGGGCCAGGGACCACGTGTTTGGGCCTTGCTGCTGTCAGCTCACGGCAGCAGCGCAGCGGGGCCAGGATCAGCTGGATCCAAAGCCACGAGCAAAGAGCGCGAGGGAAGGGGTGGCTGAACACGAGGCTTGTCCCCAAAAGCCCTATGAACAATGTATAACTTCTTACAGGAAACAATCATTTATATCATTCCCATGGACTTCAGTTGCCACACCAGGGAGGAGGGAAGGCATTAGTCATGCACTAGCAGATGTTTTGACTTACGTAAGACTTAATTTCTTTCTTTCTTTCTTTTAACAAAAAGGCTGCATCCTACCCTGGAGCCTTCTTGAGAGCCTCCTCACCCTCGGCCATTGCCACAGCCCCACAAGCCCAGCGCTGCCCTGCTCTGTGGCACAGCTCTACCAGCTTCAGCACTTGCCGAGTCATTGCTAAATATATTATTTTTATAAAGGCTCTCTTGAAGGGGGTGGAAAAAAATGGATGCAACAACAGTTTAGAGACAGAAATTCAACACAAGTTTCACTGGTGTTCAGCAGCAGCAGGCAGGGGGTGGGCAGGGCTGCCAAGGACAGTTATTTCTTGTCAGCTGAGACACATCAAGGAGGGAAACAAGCTCATTAGCTTCGAGCGGGATAGGAGGGCTTGGGCTGGTGACCAGCACTGATGGCCAGCACTGATGGCAGCCCTTCCCTGGGGGAGGGTCACAGGGAGCACAGGGCTCTCCCAGGCTGCAGAACCCCATCCAGGCCCACCACCGCCTCACTGCACGAGCTCCCTGGAAGAGCAGCCAGAGGATCTGCACCAGCTCCCAGCCAAGCGCCCGCTCATCGAAATCCCCGAGTGCCCCAGGCAGCTGGGTATCTTAATTAAATAATTCATCTTCGTTAGATAGAACCAGACACGTTTGCATGTCCAGAGATGAGTCTCATGCTGATGGAGCTCGGGTGGAATCAGGAGCTGTCAGAGGGTGCCTGGCCTTTGGATGCTGTCAGGAGGATGTTATTAGGTTTAAAGGTCTGGGGTAAGCTTTGCTCCAGAGCTGAAGCTTCATTTCCAGCACACAAACCTCCACTGATTTGGCAGCATTAAGGATTCCAAGCCCAAGTCTCTGGAAGATTCCTGGGGAGGGAAGAGGCATCTCTGTGGAACAGAGCAAGGCTGGTTTACCTGCAATGCTTATGCTGATCTGATGCACGAGATATTTAAAATCCAGGAAATTACCCTTTTATCTCATGGAGCACTTAAACCAAAATGCTTCAACAGCTGCTGCCCTCCACCCCACAAGCAAGGGAAGTGATCCCAAAAGGCAGCAGGAATGTGGTGCTGTTTTCCAGCTGAGCTGGGATCATAGAAAGGTTTCCAACTGCTCCACAGTATTTACAGAAGATGGGTAACGCTGCAGTCCCTCAGGCCTGCTAAAGTCTGCTTTCCAGTGTTTCTATAGTGAGGCTGTAGGTGTATATTAAGGGGAAATAAAAAAGTTATCACAAGTTGGGGAAATACTGTTATTTTCATTCTGTGCCTGCAGCCAGCTCAGGCTCAGGATACAGCACAACCTCCCCAAGGGAGTGGCTCACTCAGCCCTGGCTGCTCCAGGTCCTTGAGCCCAGAGGTGGGCAGGGGGGTGGGGACAGCCGGGGGCACCAGGAACACTCCAGACACCCACCACCTCAGCACTGGTCAGCCAAGGGAAGAGCTCCACTCCAGGGAGATGGGGACATTGCTCTGGCTTGTGCTGGAGCACGGAGGGAAACATTCAAAGAAAAATATTAAAATTGAAACCAAATTGCACCAAAGCCCGGCACATCCCCCAGCAGCACTGGCTGGTGCCAGTACTGTCCCTCCCACGGCTGAGGAGCTATCGCTGGGCAGGGCCAAGGGAACTGACATCTGAAAAACACTTTGCCAGTTTCAAGAATCAATCAGTCTCTTCTGGCAAGTCTTTTCTCCTCTCCACAGGAAATTAAACATATGCTCCCGGGGAATGTCTCCAAACACACGCACACCCACGTGGGAAAATCTCTGCCACATCCCTGGGGCTGTGGTCACTCCTGCTGCCCTGCCCCAGGAGGCTGAGCTTTTGGGCAGCCCCAGACACCGAGGGTGCCACAGGCAGAGGGGATCAGGCAGGAAAAAGGGCACTAAATGGCCCAACACGAGCATGGTCCAGCCACAAGCAATGAAGGTGCAATAAATGTACACCCTCAGCAACAAAGCCAATGCACCAGAGCATCTCTCTAATGTTCACAAGACCAGGGAGCTCCAGGCAAGCCAGAGCTGCTGCCCAAAGGGACCCACAGCCATATCTGAGCTGAAACAGCAGCAGGGCAGGGGCTCCAAAAACCCTCTGAACTGAGATGCCCGGGGTGAGGCACTACCCTCAGGTGGCCCCAGACCATCCCACATGGCCCTGGCTCTCACTGGGAAGGAATGCTCCTCCCTGCACCCCGGGCTCCATGCTGGCTCCCCAGTGTGGCCCATGGCTGTGCACAGATGCCATTCCCAGGCAGAGCCATTCCCAGGCAGAGCCATTCCCAGGGCAGTTGGACTCAGAGGCTGCAGGAGGGACAGGGCTGCCATGCACAGCCCCTGCCATGAGCTCACAGCAGGCTCTGGGCACCCATAGCACAGTGCTCTGTTTTAGTTTTAAACATGGATGGAAAATCTTTACCTCATTTGCTAAAAGCACTTTAATATCTTTGCACAGGAAAAAAAATGTTAAAATGTATTAGTAATTTGGATTATTTGATTCAGTCAGCAGGACTGAGAGCACTTGCTTCACTTCAAGTCCAGGTTCAAAGCACTAATCACTAAGTTCTGCATCATTTCCTTTACATTTCCTTTCTATGTCATTTTTTCATTCATTAGCAATGAGGGCGTCAGGTGCCAGAGTGCCCTTAGGTGCCCCTTGGAGCACACGGAGTGAGCGGCTCTTGGATCCATCCAAGTTAAAGGCAAGTCACCCACAGAGCATTCCTTGGTGGTCAGCTACCCCAGAGGTGACTGGAGGAAGCTGAGAGTTCATTTCAGCGCCTCAGAGGGTTCTCGTGTTGAGTGAAGCCCTGGTGAGGCAGAGGCAAGGCCTGGCACTGCCACCCTCCGGCACTGTCCTGCTCCAGCCCTGGCGGCATCAGCCCAGGAGCACTCCCAGAGCTAAAAGCAGGTGCTGTGCTATTTCTCCTCACCGGTGGAGAGCAGGGCTGGCCGGGACAGCATCCACCACCCAGCCCTCATCCTCCCACGTGCCATCTCGCAGGGGCGTGGTTCACCTAGGGAGAAGCTGGTGCGGCACGAGGGAACACCGTTTACCCAGAAGAAGAAAACCAGACTCACCGAGGAGGAATTGTTGGGAGCTGCTGCTTCCCCAGGCACCCTTGTCTAAAGCCCAGACGGGCCCTGCTGCGGCCCTGAGGCCCTGCCGCTGCTCCCTGCGGCACCAGGGCCGCTCCTGCCCAGCGCGGAGCCGGCCCCGGCCCCGCTGCCCCCGAGCGCTCCGTGCACACCGCGGAGCTGCCCTGCCCTGCTGCGGCGGGCTGCGGTTCGGACACACAGCGCAGCTTCGCCAGGAGCCTCTTGTGCACCCGGTTGCTCAGAGAGGCAGGCACAGAGTCATGATTTTACCCCCTCGTCTTTTTTTATCACGTGGCTCGTGTCCAGTCCCATGGCATTACCTTCCAGCGAGGGGCATCGGCAAGACCCACCACGCACCCACCTCAGACACCACCATCACTTCCAGGTTCCCGGAGCGCCCGGGAGAGCCTCTGCTCAGAGGGGACCGCCAGGCTCCTGCAGCCCCTGCTCCGTGCCCTGCACCCCACAGCAGAACCCCAAACAGGGACAGAGCGACTCGGCGCACCCTGACCCGGCCCAGCACCCACGTCCGCTTCCAGGGCACTGCGGGCACCTGCCAGCCACAGGCTCCTCGAGCCCCGAAGCCCACGCCGCTCCGACGGGCTGGGCAAGGAACGGAGCAGCTGCCCGGGAGCGCTCCGATGGAGCGGACGAGGAAGTGCTTACACACAATCACCAGTTAAAAGGTATTTTTAACTTTAGAAGGAAATCAGCACACGTGTCGGTGCGCAGCAGTGTGGAAAGGTAATTTAAATGCAAATACTGCATTCAGCCCATAGAAATTAATAAATACATTCAACTTACTGTTCACACTTAGAGTTAATGATTATTACAACTCAGCCGGGCAACTGGACCCTCTGGAGAGAAATAGTTCAGGTATTAATTTCAATTCAATAAGTCAGTGACAGCCCGCGCAGCACCTTCCCCCGGAGCGGGGCAGCGGCCGGGAAGGGAAGGGGAAGGAGAAGGAAGGGAAGGGGAAGGAAGGGAAAGGGAAGGGAAGGGGAAGGAAGGGCCGGGTCCCCTCTCCCCGCGCGGGTCGCTCGGCCCGGCCGGGCGCGGGGCGCTGCTGCCCCCTGCTGGCGGCGGGGACGCGGCCTGGCCCCGCCCGCCGCGGGACGAGAGGGGCACCGAGCACGGCTGGTGGGCAC
>VXAZ01009688.1:715087-799195 GCA_013399875.1 Gymnorhina tibicen
CACCGAGCACGGCTGGGGCACACCGAGCACGCCTGGTGGGCACACCGAGCACGCCTGGTGGGCACACCGAGCACGGCTGGTGGGCACCGAGCACGGCTGGAGCACACCGAGCACGCCTGGTGGGCACCGAGCACGGCTAGTGGGCACCTTGCACACCTTGCACGCACCCCGCAGAGGCCTCGCGAGCATCGCACACAGCGGGCACCCTCAAGGGCCTGGCCAGGGCCCTGTTCCTCCACACGCAGCCGCTGCCCAGGGACCTGCTGGAGCCGCTCCCCGGCTTTCCCCCAGGGCGCTGCTCAGGAGCCTCCCGGCCCAGGATGCTCCCGCGATGGGGACCGGACTCTGCTGCTGCTGCTGCCAGCTGCTCTCGGTGCTGAGGAGAGGGTAATGACCGGTACAGGACAAGCTTCAAAACCCACCCCACACTCCCCTCCCCTGAGGCTGTGCCCATTAATCATATTTAAGGAGCGGTAATTAAGGGCGGGGTGATGCAGGTCGAGCCCCACCTGCAGCTCAGCCAGTCCCTCCCCTGCTCATGGCCCACACAAACCCCTGCTCGAGCATCGCCAGCTGCGTCTGCAGCTACCCCACCTCAAGGATAGATGATGGATGGAATCAGGGGGGTCTCTGCCTCTCCACGCTGCTAGGATGGGAGGAAAATGAAGCCACGAACCAGCAGCAGACAAAACCAATGGGAAGAGACATAACCCAGTGTGAGTGAATGTACTTGCAATATATACAGGGCTGGCAGAGCGGGGCGTGAGGGGACGCGTGCAATGGGCACGGGACAGGCACCAGCGGGACCCACGACCACTGCAGCAAGGGGCTTGGTTTGTCCCCTTGGCCCTGCTACCCCCTCACTGCTACACTCCTTCTCTCTGGGAGGACATCATCACTCTTGTCCCATTTGCCACAGAGCAAGCACTAAATAATCTCTGCTTAAAGCTCATTTTGACATCTGCTTTTCAGACGCCTGCCTTCATTTGTGCATTGTGGGCACGGTCCCCTTCCCAGAGCAGTGTGTGATGTGTCCCCCCCATGGGGGGACATCTCAGCTGGCACAGATCAGCACAGGTGCTGCCACCTCACTGGAAAAGGGCAAATCCCTTGGAGGTAGTGGGTGGGTTTTTTTATTGACCTACATCCTTCTTTCCTGTGTTTGCACCATATGCCCAGAGCTGAAAGAGCCCGTATGTGATCTCCGTGGCCCATACAAACACACACAACGGCAGCCGCTGAGCATCCATGGGATGAGGTGTGGGGAAGAAGCACAGGCAAGAGGCAGCAAATCTTCTGAAACCACAGACAACGTTTTTGAGAAAAGTTAAGCAGTTTATTCAACAGGATGAGTCCACACCCAACCAGTGGCTTCATCTACATGGCATCACCAGCACACACGAGGACCCACTCAGACACTCTAGCTGACGGCATCTCACCATACGTTACAGAGACAACACCAGAGGAGGAAGAGGAGGAGGAGGATGACCGGTACAGTGGGCAGCAGCCGGCGGTTTCCCACGGCCTCCCGGCATAACCAACCCCGTCCCCACCAGACCTCGCAGCCCAGCCACGCGAAGCAAATCAGACTCGGGACACCTACTGCTGCCCCGCGAGAACCACAACACCGCTAGTTAAATAACATACCCGGGGATACAAAAACGACCTACCAGGGACTTCAGCCTAGGGAGCAAAGCGCACTGTCATCGCCGCCCCGGGACCGTGCGCTCGCGGCGCTGAGGGTCCGGCCAGGGAAGGGGCCGCGGTGCCATCGCGCTGCCCCTCAGCACCATCGCGGGCCCCGGGGCCGAACTGCCCCGGCAGGACGGGCTGGACGGGGCAGGGCCGCGGAGACGAGCCGAGATCCGCGCTCGCTCTGCACAGCAGAGAAACAGCTGCCCCGTGCAGCCGCCCTCCGCGGGCTGCGGTCCCGGGGCCGGGAGCGCTCCCACCCTGGGCCCGGCGGCAGCTCGGCCGTGGGTTGTCACAGTGAAGCTCTGTCAACTCTGAAGCCCACGCGCAGTCTGCGCCCTCAGGGAGGTACCGAGGGTCGGAGTCAGTCACTCACAAACCATGAGCGGGTTCCAGTTATGATGCTCCTATAATGTATGTGGTTCAATTTTGTGCCAAGTTCGCTTACAGAAAAATACATTTCTTCCCTTAAATTTACAGTAGGTAAAACTACACTTGGAATACCATATTACAAAGGGGGAGTTTATTCTCCAACAAAAAGTCTCGGTTCCCTTTTCATTAAACAGAAAAATGGAAGGACTTTAAAAGCAATCACCCCCAGCACAACACAACTGCCCAGACGAACCCATGTGTGCACAGCTCCCAGGCCTGAACTCCAACCGTTTCTTTTGGTGCTCAAAAAGGCACTTAAAGATAAGAAAATAATTGTATTAAAAACCCACAACAAAACAAAACAAAGGAAAATGAAAGGCAATAATTTAATAGAAAGACACTGGAACTTGTACCGTATGGTCAAAAGTAAGAAGGGAGGAAATAAAACCCCAAATGAAGATGGATTTGCTCTCAAGTCATCTCGGAAAGCATATAAAAAACAGAAAACTGGCAAAGTGAATGTTCTCCAGGAACTAAATGGAAACAAAAGTAATAATTACTGGCAATGGATCCACAGCACTCGTGCCAAATGGGTCCTTCCCTCCCCCAGCACAGGTCTGTGACCAGCCCAGCCTGGCCGAACATCTGCTGCCGCTGTGCCAGGCCAGGCAGTGGCCAGGGCTGCGCCAGGGAAGGGGGATGATGGAGAAATAAACACCAACATGAACCAGTTGTGGTCATTACAAACGCCAAGGACGTTCACAGACAAGCACACACACCGTCTGCCCTGCCAGTGTGACAGGGAGGGACATGGGCAGAGCTGCTCCCCACGGGCTCTGCGAGGGGTGCCAGCGGCTTCGCTTCCCTTCGGGATTACTATTATTATTACTAGGTTTATTTTTACATCGAGCTACCTACTAAGTGCAAAGATTTGTTGAGTGGCATCGGCTTTTATCTAATTTTAGCCTATTTTTGTACAGTTTACAGGTTAACAGTTACTTTCGAGCAGTTAAGCAAGTACAGCAATATATACAGGGCTGGCAGAGCAGGGCGTGAGGGGACACGTGCGATGGGCATGGGACAGGCACCAGCCGGTCCCAACAGTCTGCGGCGTCAGCTCCGTGCCCGGTGCACAGAGGTGCAGGTGTGGAGGTGCAGATGTGGGGGTGCAGCCGTGAAAGTACAAGCATGGAGCTACAGGTACAGAGGTACAGGTGTGCATGTACAGGCAGTCTTGCGCGAGTGTGAGCTCCCCAGCCAAGGAGACACAAGCCACTGCAGGACTGACGGGCTCTGCCACCCTGCTCAGTGCCTCCACTGCCTTCTGGAAGTCAGGCTGCTTCTCCTGCAGGGCTGGGGTCCGCAGCAATGCTGGAGAAATGAGGAAGATTAAGTGGGGGGACAAAGCAAAGCCCCAGGCAGGGTAGGTGGCTGCTGGGTGAGTCTGGAGGGCTTGCAGGTGTCTTCACCCAGGCACAGACAGAGCAGCAGGATCAGAGGTAGCGGGGAGGAAGGATGAAAGTTAAGGAGCCATTAGTAGGTGACCATGGGGAAGTGCCAAATCAAACCATGGGGCACTGCATGGGAATCTGTACAAGGAAAAGCTGCAGGAGAAGCATGGAGCATCTTGGTTTCAGTGCTTATGGAGGAGTCTGGATTATCAGACAGGACCATGCAATCCCCAGCCTTCTGCATATTTTTTCTCTGGGTAAAACAAAATGTAGATTCCTTTGCATAAACTCAAACAGTTGTATTACATGGTACAGTACAGAAAGTGCAAAGTATCACCCATCAGATCAGTTTTGCATCTGATGCAGTCAAATACGGCTCATGCTTCTCATGCAGGACAACCACTCTGACCCGAGACCCCTCCTCGCTGCTCAGGCCTGACTCTCAAGAGACCACTGGGTTGGGTTTTGATTAAAAAAAAAAAAAAGGAAAAAGCACGTGGGGAAAGGGAGATGAAGAATCTCCAAACTCTTTAAGTCACTCCATGCTTTACCACAGGTTTGGTCACTAGTCCTTGTTCACTCTGAAAACTTGCAGAGAAGCAGCGTTCCACGGTCCCAGTGCAGTGCAGCGTCCTCCTGCGTGAGGGTGATGGCACACACCTCACTCTGTCCCTACTCATGACACTCACTTCACTCCATCCCACTCACGGCACACACCTTGCTTTGTCCCTGCTGCCCAGGGCATCATGGGCACATGAAGATATCTCAGGATTCAGGACTGGAAAGACTCCAGCTGGCCAGACACACATGGTCATTTATGGATTTCCAGCTCTTCTCCATAGCCCAGCAGTGAACAGACCCCACTGTATCCCCATCCCTTTTTCTTTTTTTCAATGCCAAGAGGTACAGAAAATAAATTCCAGGATGGCCTTGTATTGCTCGACGCACAGCTGCTGCAGTATGGGCTTCCATGTGCACACTGAGAGCCTTGGAAACCCAGACCAACCCACTGTCTCAAGAGAGGACATTTCAGAGCCAGTTTCTGAGGTAAATCTACTGTTTTAAAAAGTCACTGAATTCTGTACACTTCGTTTTTAATATATACTTCTACACTGAGCGTGTTCTCCAGTGCCAACACGTAGACCTGCCGCCTCCTCCTGCTGTAGGACTGCAAGCTCGGGAAGTGTTTCTGCATGGATGGGGTGTGTGCACACCTATGTACATACGCACACACACGAATGTACAGCACCAGGCCCAGGCCACGCACGTGTTTCCTTTCACAGAGGCTCCCCGCAGCAGGGCTCTGACGCCCTGCTCCCCCAGCGAGGCTCCGCCGCGCCCACCCCGCTCCCGCCGTCCGGGTGCCGGCTCTCCCGCCGCGCTCCCCGTGCCCCGGCCTACATGGTGCCCGATTTATCTGCCGAGCTGCTGGGGAAGAGCTTCTCGGTGGGGGTGACGGCGGGGCTGCCCACCCCCGAGCTGCTGCTGCTGCTGGAGCGGTGCTGCACCACCGGCCGCACCGGCCGCATGGGCGGCGGCCGCAGCTGCGCCCCGGCCAGCCGGGCCGACAGCGCCGGCTTGAAGGTGGTCATCATCTCGGTGGTGGAGCTGCTGCTGCGCCGCATGGCCGCGTCGGGGTCCCGGATCAGGATGGTGTGCAGGGGGCTGGCCGGCTCCGAGTTGGCAGCGCCCATCGGGGGGTTCTTCATGGGCTCCAGCGTGTCCAGGACCACGTCGGGGGCCTGCTTGGCCGTGTTCTGCCTCTCCAGCTCCCGCAGCTCGTTCAGCGCTGTGCTCATGGTCTTCTCAATGTCCTGTAAATGCCAAAGGAACGTCTGCAGTGTGCCACAGCATCACCTGCTCTCCTGCACCCTGCCCCACTGTCCTGGCGTGTGTCTGCAGAGGGGGTCTCTGACCTAAGAGCCCCCAGGGAAAACAGCTTTGGGAGCAGGTGTGAAGCCCAAACTGGCCACACAAAGGTACCCCGTGTTCCCCAGGTCAGCAGGGGCTTGGTCACCAGCTCCAAAGGGCGGGAATCCTGAGCACCAGCAGTGATGGGGTGAACACCAGCCTGCCCACACAGCTCCCCTTCAGCACTGAGCCTGGCTTTTCCCCACAAAAGAGGCCCTGCAGCCTCCACTGGATGTAAGGGGCCTCTGCTGTCCCTGTGCTCACAGGACAATGGCACATGGCAGGGACATGCACAGGGATGTTTACGGAGCGAGTGGCACGACAGCAGCTCGCCATGGCTATATGAGAGGCAGCAACAAGGCCTGAGGCAGCCAAGGAGAGATTGGCTCCAGCCCCTCACTGCCCACCCACCTCTGGCCTCCACAGTCTGTCCACAGGGATCCCCCAGAAGGTGAACCCAGTTCAACCAGAAGTGCCCATGCACAGAGAACTAGCTACACTGCCTACGGCTGCAGTGCTGGGGTCTCCTGCACAAATGGAGACGCCCTAGTTTGATTTGCTTAAATCCACCTTAACTTAATTAAGGCCACTAACTCAGCAAGACCATGGGAGAAGTAATTTAAAGCACCACAGTCAATCGTTGAAAAGTCACTCTAGTTGATGCTGTCCTGGTGTAGACAAGTCCTTAATTTTGTAACACCTACAAAATGCTTGCTGAGCCTCAGGTAACGTTCAGCTGAAGGGAAATAATTACCAAGTTAGCTGCAATTCATTCTATTAAGCTGCTCAGATGATGAGTGAAAATATTCTCCCAGAGTGAAGCCTCAGGACTCCCAAGCCCAGCAGCCCCACAGGCTTCAAGGTGAAAATTTACATCAGCTGGGTGAGCATCTTTTACAAGAACAACCCTACAGAGTTGGGTAACAGCTGTGACAGCAGCACTGTAACAGTGTCTCAAGTGAAGGGGCTCTGGGCACTCCCCAGTGAGATCTCCTTCAGCCTCTTGGTCCTTTCCCAGCCCTCTTACCTCAGCAAGAGCTTCTGCTTCAAGGGATTTCTGATCTCCAAGGCTGCTGTGCCGGGTAGATCCACAGGTCGATCTCAGTGGGTGGCTGTCAGCCAGGGCCTTCCTGTCTGGGAAATTGATGCTGCCTGCACTGCCAAACGTCGCCATCCTGCGCTTCTCAGGACTCTCGATCCTGCCCCTGTTGAGGGGGATCTTGTGGGGGCTGCTGGGGCAGGCTGCTGCTCGAGGAGGGGTGTCTATGCCAGGCCCCATCCCTCGGGGCGGGCTGTGGGTGTCCCCCCCGCTGCGGCGCCGGGGGATGGCTGCACCATCAGACCTCAATCGCACTCTGCAAAGAATCCAGCACAACACCGGCTCAGCGTCTGTCAGACTGACCATGGCTGGCCACATGCTGCAAGGAAATCGCTCAGCCCTGAGTTCAGCTCAGACCAAACTCGAGCCTTCTGGCTTCAGAAGACTCAGGCAAGGGGGAAGACAAATATTTTAGCTAGTACCAAGAAAGGGACAGCATCAATCATAAGAGTAGTTTGGGTTGCAAGGGACCTCCAAGATCATCTTGTTTCAACCCCCTGCCATGGGCAGGGACACCTTCCACTAGACCAGGTTGCTCGGGGCCCCACTGTACCCTGTGTACATGTTAAATCCCCATTAGCAGTGCACATGAAACCCCCTCCACGCTCGTATTATCCTGCAGCGCCTACTAGAGCCTTCCCTCCCATCCTGCCCTACCCCACACACCGACTGCCCACACCTGTGACAGCGACCACCTCCACGATCCCAGGAGAATGAGTTACCTGCCCATCACTCCCCCAAAGCCATAGTCCATGATATGATCTGTCGGCGACTGGATGTCGTTCTTGGAGGAGGCTTTATCATCCAGCAGCGGCCCGCTGCTCGCCTCGCTGTCCGCCTTCTGGCTCAGGCTGTCGGAGAACGCATCATCCCTAGGGAAAGGAGACCACATCAGGGACAGGGCTGTGCCCTGGGGGAGCCGGGGCCCGGATGCCACGTGAATCCAAACATCCCCACACCAGTAGCTCCCACTTTGTTAACAAAGAGCTGGACCAAGGCCACCACATCACTGGGAGCTTGGAAACAGTGCACATCTGCCTCCACACCCCCTGCCACATCCCCTGTGTACTTGTAATAGAGGCAGCACCTGCAGGGGCCCTGGGATCTGCCCACAGGCCAGGTGAGCACCAAATAACCCGGGTCAATGCTCACAGGGGCAAGGCCAGTGGTAAGCCTGGGTCACACCACTCAGGGAGTCCATGAGATATGGGCTCCAGGTACACTGAGGTACAATGTTTAGTACTTGTCTTTATCAGCCCAAATGAGAAACAGATGGAGCCAATACACAGAGAGGGAGAAATGAACAGGCCCAGATTTCTCACCAAAGTCATGAAACCTCAGCAAAACTGACCGATTATTTTAGGTGACTGAAGTGGACCTTGTGCAAGTATAGGATTTTAACAACCCTCACCACTTCCCTCACCACTTTACTCACATGTCTTGCACCACGATGTACTGGTGGGGAATGAGCCCGTCCACCCCATTGTGTCTCCCTTCCCACCAGTCTTCTGATGCCCGATGGTACAGCAGGAGTGAGGCCCCTTTCTTGAACGAGAGCTCCCGTGGAGATCGTCCAATGTAGTCAAACTTGGCTATGGCTTCAATCTGCTCCACCTCTGCACAGGAGAGAAACACAGCGAGGGAGCAGCTCAGTTCAGCCACCACAGGGAGGATGAACCCTAGAGAGCCATCTCACCAGAGCAGCAGTGCTGCTGCTGCCCAGCGTCCCCAGAGCATCTGACACTGAGCACAGTGTCTTGTTTTCAGACTGATCAATTCTTATTGTTCCAGCCTTTCTGGGACCTCTCTCAGACTCACAAACTACCGGCAATTAGAAACAGCTACAAACCAGATGGGGAGCAGCAGGAATCTCCCTCTGTGCATATGGCATCCTCACCCACACTCCCATTTTCTGCCTTTGGTTACAGAACCCCATTATCCTCCAGACTGATATTTTGTCAAGCCATGTCAGATGCTGTGATCAAACCCCACTTACCTTCTCTTCCCTTCCTTATCCTGGAGACAGTTTGGCCTGAATTATTGATGAACAACTAATGCCCCTTTGGGGATCCCCATGGAAATAATGATACCAGCTCCAGCCAGGCAGCTGCTCTGCACCCCACCATCTGCAGCACTCTGCCTCACTGCTTCCCCACTTTCCTAGTGTGAGCTCTACCGAACACCTGTGACTCACAAACTGGGAGCTCAGGGACTGAAATACAGGAGAGCTGATGCAGAACTTCACTTTGGAAGGTCATGAGCACACAGGGTCCTCTAAGCCTCTGGCCAAGGGCATCACAGCAGGAGTTGCTGGGGCACTCAGTGGCACTGAGGAGCCTGTGAAAGAGCCTGGCTCTTACGCAGATCTGTTTCCAGCTGGGGAGCACTGAATCCTAAAGAAACCATTGCAACAACTGCAAAGCAGCAACAGTGTCTGTCCGCACTAACCAGAGTGACCCACGCTCTGCCTTGCTCCAGACTGCTGCCACTCCCCAGCCACCCTTGCCACTGTCAGAGCATTAATGTGCCTTGATTATCTGAGACAGTGGATCATTTCAATCCCCATCTGGACACTGGCAGACAGAAAAGAACAAAGCAAAACAGGGCAAGCCTGCCCAGTTCCTCCAGATCTGCCACATTCTCATTAAACACAGAAACTTGCTCTGCCCCATCACTGACTGTGGGCTCAGCAGCCATCGGTGTGTGACCCAAACTCTGCTCAGGGACCAAACCCATATGGAGGAGGGGGACACCAAAGGACAGGTGAGATGCTGCATCAGACCCCTGCCCCATTCCAGCCCCACCTGGGACAGGCCAGGCCGCTTCAGCAGATTCATCTTCCCCACCTTAAGCAACCCCCACACGAGGGCAGTGTCTGGGAACACCACAGGGGATCAACAGAGAATGTTCTGGAGGAGACAGAGCCGGGAGGGCTCCCCCAGCCCTGACACAACGCTGGGCTACCAGCAGGGAGTGTGTGCAGGGCAAGGGGGAGAGGAATATGTAAATTCACAAAGCTGCTCCTCTGCTGTACACTTGGCACCACAGTTAATCACTCGGAAACCCCAATCGGAGCCATTAACATGGCCACCCAAGTGTGAAATTGGCTGCACAGCAGCTCCCTTGCCTCCCTCGCCAGGCCTGTCGGCTCCTGCCCGGAGCTGAGAGCAGGCCTGGAGCCGCCCGGCCCCGCGTGCCCTTCCCTGTGCCCTTCCCTGTGCCCGGAGCCGCCTGGCCTCGCGTGCCCTTCCCTGTGCCAGCCCTCCTCCCGTGGCCCCGCTTGCCAGGCGAGCCCTTCCTCCTCCCCGCAGGCCGGGCAGGGCAGGCGGCAGCAGCTGTCAGACACAGGCGGTGCTCGGCTCCCCAGGGCCCTTCCGACACCGAAAGCCCTGCCACGGTTCCCTGCCCCACAGCAGCGCCAGCGGCGTTTCCCAAAGTCCCCGTCACGGCCGGTGCCGCCGGGACGCAGGCAGCACAGCGCTGCCTCCCGCTCCCGCTCCCGCTCCGGCCCAGCCCTGCCAGCAGCCAGCCCTGCCCGCAGCCAGCCCTGCCCGCCCCGGCCCGCAGCGCTCGCCGCTCGCTCTCCTGCCGGCACAGCTCTGCTCACACGGAGCCGGCCCCTGCTCGCGCCCTGCTCACCATCATCGCTGGTGTGCGGCTCTGTCCCGTTGTCGTGGTCCACCTCATCGATGGTGCCCGGCTCGCTGTGCGGGCTGTCACTGCAAAGGAACGCATCGGCTGTCACACAGCAAATGACGCTGCTCCCAAGGCACTCAGCACACCTCATGTGTTGAGGGAGATGCTGCCCGGGGAGGCGGTGGAGCCCCCATCCCTGGAGGTGTACAAGAAACGACTGGACGTGTCTAGGCGACAAGGTGGTGTTTGGTCAAAGGTTAGACTCGATCTTGGGGGTCTTTTCCAGCCTGATTCTGTGATTCTCTGGTTCTATGATTTCAAATCACAGCGTATCTCCAAACTTGCTCTGAGAACAGCAAACACCCGCACCACAATCGCCAGGCCCAGAATGTCACCTTCTGTTGGCTCTTGTGTCTTTAGTAGAGTTTGGCAAAACTAACACAAAGTGACACCAAGTTAAATGTCCCATTCCCTAATTCACAGTGAGCTTTAGCATTTTATCCTCTGCTGCACCAGGAAGGATGGTGGCAGGTGACTAGTATCAGGCACAGTGATGTCTCAGAAATGTATGAAATTTGTAGAAAATCAGTTCAAGTCTGTTATTGATCCTGGTTTGTTAAATCCAGACCTGAGTGCTGAGTTAGAATTCCAGCAACAAAGGGAACTGGAAGGTTTGGGTTAAACCTCGGGCTGAGGGTTTTCATCCAACCAGCAAATTAGGACGAAACTACGGGACTTTACTCAAAATTTCCAGCCTAGCAGGAATTTGGATAGAATTGACCTAAAATTCTGTTTTGCTGAACACGCTTCTGCGGATCTGCAGCTCAAAAAATCTTCAACTATATTAGTATTTGCACTGGAAAAGGTTTCTTCTGATGTTTCTTGCTGAGGTTTCTAATACTGAGTCAGCACAAGAAAATGAAATACCTGGTGAAACTGCCTGTTTTGAGTGGTAAGACTAAATCAAATGGTTCACTGTGCAAGAGCCTCTTGGCCTGATGAAGGTGTCTGTACCCAGGAACCCTGCAGAGAGCTCACCAGTACTCCTCCCCTCCGGTCATGCACTTCTCATAGACAGGCCCTTCCAGCTCTCGGTGGCTGGGGAAGATGCCCTCGTGGTGGATGATGATGGTTTTGATGACCTCATTGACATGGGCCTGGCAGGACACCGGATCCTGCCCGTCAGGAATGTGCATCAGCGTGGGCCCGAAGCAGATGGCCAGGTTGTAGGGATCCATCATGTTCTCATCGCTGTACTGTGACAAGCTGCAAGCACACGTGTGAGGGAGCTGCCGTGCCGCGTTCCCGCTCGCCTGGAAAACCTCCCACCACCAACCCCCACCGCCCGGGACGCACCGTCACCGAGCTCCCCCCTGCCCCGGGCACGAAGCCCAGCAAGGCTGGGGAAGAAGCAAACACAGCTCCCCATGGCAACACCAGAAAGGACTCATGCAGCAAAGACGGGGAAGCCCTAGCAAAAAGGACGGCAAGCAGAAGCTTGGTGAAGCGGGAAAACAGACTCACTGGTTAAGGAAAGCAAAGAGGTATCTCATGACCACGATGACAGCCCGAGGCAGAGTGACAATGATCTGCTGGATCTGGTGAACTCTCTCTGCAGGGTTCTCAATTTCTGGAACACATGGATAGAAAGCACATCCTTAAAAAAACCTTCTCAGGACCAGGCAGCTCAGCACCAGAGGGACTTGTTCCAGATCTAGTGGCCCAGTAAGCGAGGAAAACAAAAGCCTGTCTCCAGAGGTCATCCATGAGTTTGGCACTAAGGTGCAGGAAGAGAATGGGGCACACTGCTCCTCCAGAGGGGAATTCATATGTTCAGATTCGGCATAAACAGCAAATAAAGACATTTCCGTGGGTTTATTTTTTAAAAAAATGTTTATGCATTATTTATTTCATTCCTCAACAACTCCTCTGTTCCTCAAAAGCCTGAGTCAATGTGGCACTGAAAATAGAGCACTGGCTGATTTTCTAGGGCAGATTTTTAAATGAGGTTTTTATTCACGTTACTCTTCTGGGTTATGCATTGGATCCTTCTGAGCCTTTCCACTCCTGTCTCCTACTGCTCTGAACAGGAATTAGAAATTCCTAGGAAACAGGTTAGCTGAACCAATGCTGAGTCAGTACTTTTGGATTCGCTGCTCTCCACTCCACAGGGGTGCACAGAGCCCGGAGCTGCCATCAGACACCTGCTCCCTCCCATGGGAAGGAGGGTGACTCAGGGCTGTCCTGCCCTAAGCTATCCCTGTGTTCTGTAGAGAGTTAATCCTGTGGCTGCTGTTTCACAGGAAGAGAGGACAAGCACCAGAGCTTTTCTGGAGCAGGCGGATCACAGAGAAGTGCTTGTTCTGGCTCAAACTATGCCGTTTGTTAATCACAATAAAATTCACTGACAACATGTAGCTGGGCTGCTGTTTAATCAAAATTCTGAGCAAAATCCGGCCTCAATACCAAGACGGATAGCTGTATAGTATTTCACGTGGGGAATTTTTCCATTTGATTTATCCCATTATTGCCTGCTGGGTTCTCTACTTCTTCAGTTTGGTTTTACATACAAGGATGTTCGTTAAAAAAAACCCAACTAAATACAAATTGGATAATACCCTATGACAATAGATATCTCTTCTGACACCTAGAAGAAAAAACTCTCTAAGCACTTGCCTTTCCCACTGAGCAAAATGTTTCAACTGGGCATAACTCAGGAATTAACGGGGTAACCATCACCACCGCACACACGAGGACAGCCCCACGTGGCCTCTGCAAAGTGCCTTTTGACCTGTCTATTGCCCGTGTGCCTTTGAGGAGCTTCCACATAAAGCCCCAGCCCTCCAAGAGCAAAAGGAAAAGTCCTTCACCCTGCTTAGGCTGGGACACCAAGTGCACAGCCTGTGTTGATGCGTGTTAGTGCTTCTCTCGTCCCACCCAGTTCTCCACAAAGAGCTGTCACATGTACTTACTTATAGTAGATATCAAATCTTGAAACCTTTCCTTAGGAAAGAGGGGGTTTTCCAGTCCTCGGAAATACAGCTTCAAGACTCCAGCCACTGAGTTAATGTCTCGTTCATTCTGATCATCAGCGAGGGGGTCTTCACCTGCCCAGAGAAAAGGTTTTATGTCCAGCATCCCCATCAAGCTGGACCAGCACAACAAGTGGTTTTCCTCATTCAGTGGAACACCCAAATTTCCCAGGGTGCAGAAACCCTCCTCATGAGCAATGTCAATGCTGATTTTTCCTGAAAACCGGTTTTACTGGGGGATTTCAAACCTTTCCCGAGGACAAGGATGGTATTGGCTGTCTCTCCTTCACGGTTTCCAGCCTAGCGCATTTTGCATTAACAGCAGCAGCCGGAAAGCTGAGGAGGTCTGAGCGACAGCAAGTGAGAGCCTGAGAGAACAGGCTTGGCTGGAGGACACAAGTACCTCTGGAAGAGACCCAGCGGTTCTGGATAGCTTTGTACTGACTTACATCTGTGAAAGGCTTTCAGTGCCCCAGAGATTTGGATACTAATTCGTCTTAAATTGGATATGCAAATCCTCCAGCCTTTGACAATCCCAACACTGCTTTATCCATTGGCCCATCCACCTTCACCCTGATCCTTACAATGCTGCTCAAGGATTAAGGGTCACTATTCCCAGCAGGACTGTCCCTGTCACAGCTCCCCTCTACTCAGGACAGCAGGACTGCTTTCCCTTTCTCACCAGCCTGGCACCCTCAGTGTGATTTTCTCAGCAGATTCACTGGCACCTCCACATCCAGCACTGCCACCAGGTACAGGCAGGAATGCTGCGCATCCCTCGGCAAACTGCTGCAGGAAGGATGAACAAGGATCCCCAGCAAACTCTTTTACGACTCTTGTGTTTTTAATGACTGTGGAAAAGACATCTGCACGCACCCCTACTTCTCATACTCCTTCCCTGGGTGACTCTTTGCTATTGCCAGAGACACAACACTGAGAAATCCAGAAGGGATAAAACCTCCTCATGTCTCGTAGCAGAAAGGGATTTACACAGGCTTTACACCATGGCTAATGCAGCCAGCACACACCAACTCCCACCAAGGATCCCTGCTTGGACAGGGCATCCTGCTGTACCTGCACACCCCAGCTACACACCTCTCTCAAACGAGTTCTTGATGTCGTTGACCTCCACCTGGGAGCCAGGGACTCTGAAGATGCCCTGTTGCTGGAGGCCTGGAAGAGAACAATGACTTTAGGAGAGATTCCTGGAACTGTTGGGCAATACCTGCAGGTAAAAACACCAGAACCCAAGAGTTGATGCACCAGACAGGCTTGGACCAAGCAGGAACAGCCTGCTGCATCTCACTTCTGCTCATATTCTCCAACCAAGGCCCCCAAATCAAGGTGCTGAAAGGGCTCATGGCCTGAACAAACAATTTAACCTGGGTACATCCTAATAAAACCTCACTATTTGCCAGTCATCCAGTGCTGCATCACAGCCAACACCATCAAAATTCTATCTTGAGCCCATGGAGAATGGATTGCAGGCACCCCTGGGAGTCCCTGCTGCATCTCACTGCTCACTCAAGTGCTCTATTCCTTGGCAGAAGGTTTCTGGGGAGGTACTGAGTCTACTTACCATACAGATTGATGTAGCGGATGCAGCTTTCTACAACGAGTGGAATGGCCTGTCCCGAATCCTTCAGGAAAGGAAAGGATAAACAGAAAAAATTACTGGTTTATTGCTAACAAAGCACAGGAAATGCATTACAGATTGCAAAACCAGAGATTTGAAAATTAGTGCTGTGGAATTTAGTAAGAGGACAGGCAGGGAAAGGAGGTGTTACAAACATGGAGCAGTCAAAGAGCGCTGAGGATACCGTGTGCAGCCAAAAACGCACAAGAAAGCTGTCACTAAGGTGTGTGAAACATTGCTGCTCCCTGTCTGGCTCAGACAGGGGACTGCCACGAGGGATCACAGCTATTCCACCCCAAAGGTGGAATGCTGAGCTGAAATAAAACTTGTGCTATACCTGGCTGGTGGAATAAGCTTCCAGTAACACAGCTTACAACAGTATTTCCCCCAAAGGAAATGGCCATTGTCAGTAGGTGCTAAAAAACCCAACAAACACCACTGCGTATGGAATGAAGTGCCTGAGTCTGAACCAGTGATGAGTTCTGGCTTCTCCCCAGGCTCTTTGTGGCAGAAGCTCAAGGGGACCACGGGCCATGTCTGACAGCCCAAGTGTCAGACACATTTCTCTTTGGGATCCTGGTTTTTTTCCCAGCAGAGCACAGTGGCATCTCTGGGAATTCCCTCCGTCCCGCAGATGGGCCTCCAGTAAGTACCTGATTCCTCGTTCGCGCATTCCTCCTTCCTCTGAGCACACAAAAAAGCCGCAGAGTGGAAAAAAGAGAACAGATTAAGCAGGGATAAGTTCAGTTAGAGGTAAGCATCTCCTTCGGAGGCCGTGAACGCTCAAATGCAATGGCAGCTTAGCAAGGGCCAACACAGGCCTTTGGGATGTCCAGCTTCCCTCCCAAACCCCTTCGGCACGCTGCACCCCAGCCTCAGCGACCTGCAGGGACAGCCTCTCGGAATTTCCTCCCTCTCTGAACCTCTGGCATTCCCAGGAGCCCGAGGACAAGGTCAGACCTTGCCAGGCAAGGCTCTGAGAGGGGCACTGGCAGCCATGGGGGCACTGGGTGACCAGGGGACAACTGGGCAGCCGCCAATGGCCCAGCTGCCTGCGAGGCCGTGCATCCCGGGGCAGTCAGCCGTCCCCCAAGGGGTCTCTGCTAGCACGGGACACTCCTGCTCAGATGGATTTCTAGAGCAGGTAATTCCTCCTTCTCAGTGCTGAACAGGCTGGGATTTAATGAGCATTACTTTTTTAAAAACCAGTTTAAATCAGGAGTAATCACAAATCCTAACGGGATTACAGGCTTTGCCAGCAGGGCCGGTACTCTCCGTGCTGGCGCTGTGTACAGACACTGCCCTCAGGCTTAGGGCTGAGCCTGAGGGAATAAACCCCAGCCAGACGATGCCTATTAGTCACCTAATCCAACAGTTCATCATTACTGCTTCCTACAGTGTTTTCACTGAAGATTTCTCCAGAGCAGGATTAAACACTGCAACTGGAATAGCATCACTGCCTTTGGAAATCCTTCCCACAACCATTCCACAGCTAACAGCGGGGTTTGGAGGACTGGCAGTGGGATAGTTGGAGGCATCCTTTGGGACAAATCCCACATCCACAGCTCTTCACTTTGCTCCTCAAATCTCCCCTCTGGGCGATTTCCCAGGATGAGCAGCGCCAAACGTCCCTCACATCGGGATGCACTGGGATTAACTGAGTTCATCCCAGATCACCCCACCATACCCAAAGGGAATACTCTGTCCCACGGACGACAGCCCCGTGCTGCGTTGCCAGTGCTGGTTTGGAGGAGACCCCTCGGCAGCTGCCCAGGAATGACTGCTCCGAGGCTGGACGCTGAGCCCAGGCGCTGGCCCTGGCTGCGGGCCGGCGTGGGCCGGTCAGCGTGCAGGCCACCGGGTCCCCTCCCCCGGGGTATTCCGAGGTCACGGCCTCCCGGAGAGGATGGTGACTCTGCAGGGACAGGCTCTCACCTGTCCTCCCCAAAGGTTACCTCCTACTCTGGGCTGTGGGAAGGGCCCTTCAGACCCCAGTAAGCCCCGAGCTGTACAGGACACCACCCGTCAGCAGCTGGCAGGGAACGAGCCAGCTGGGCTGGTTGTTATTGATGTATTTTTGTGTAAGGCTGAGGATCTCCCGCCTGCCCTCCAACACGGCCACCCATAAAACAGGATTTCTACCCCAAGCTCACAGTCCTTGAAAGTGGCAGACACTTTCTGGGGGCTTATGAGCCATTTTATCTTCCTTCTCAGCCACAAGGATGGACGACCACCAAAACCATGTGGAAAAAGGGAAGGGGGGTGTCTGTTGATCCTTTGAGGGCTGGGCTGAGCTTGTGTAATCTTTCTTCTCAGGCTGGGTAGAAGCAGCAGGGCAATGAAGACACTCAGCCAGGACTGCCTCATACTGCACATGGCCACCAGCCGTGGGCCTTCACTGCTGCCCCGGTCCGGGGCACGCAGCTGATGGGACAGGGAACACCAGGAATGCACGAGGGGAGCGATGGAGAGAAATCATCACCGAGGCAAAGCCGTGCTGGCCGCGCCAGCTGGGTGCAGATGGGCCGGAGGAACCCCCTGAGGATGGCAAGCAGCCAGGACAGGAAAGCCACCATTCCATTCCCAGCGTTCACAGACACTCCTACTGCAAGCCAGCAAGTACCTTAATGAATGTTTCCATATTGCCGTTAAAGAGTTTATGATTATAGACTGAGAGAGGCCTAGGTCTCCTCATTTTCTGTGGCTTAGGGGGAAGACATGGGGGCCTGGGAGAAAATGGAACAAAATAAATCAACAAAACACCAACATAAATGCAATGACAGGGTGAGATCTCACAGGTTAAAACTGAGAATAAGAAATCAAACAGAAAAATCCTTCTGTGAGGATTCAGCGTGTAGCTCCACGCACCCTGCAGCCACTCACACTGGTGTGTCCCACACGGACAGCGCTCCAGCAGGAAACCAATGGCACTGGTGGTCAGCTGGATTTAACACCTGCCTCCCACCACCACCAGCTCAGCACTCCGCCAGCCTGAAAAGGCACCGAGAGCAGCTGAGCAGATATATCCAAAGTAAACCACAGCTACCCTAGAAAACGCCAGGGCACTCCTGTTTGTTCCTAAACAGATTTCATTCTGCTCACAGGAAGAGGCCAGAATGAGAACAATGGGAACACCTCCACCTTCCTGTGTCTAACTTCTGTTTGGAAGCCCATGGATGGGAATGACCCTCCCACTGCTAGTGACCAAGAAGCCAGGGAAGCTTGTGACAGGTTTCAGTGCAGTACTGAGGACAGTGGAGGGCTGCTTTTATTAATGCTATTCCCAGTCCAATTCCTTTGGATAATGAAGGACATTCAGGGTCTAGATCTAGAAAATGGAGAAAAACACCACAAAATCCCATACAGATTTCTACCCTGCCCTCTGCCCCAGGCTGTACTGATGTCTGTAGGGGAGAGAACAGGACTGCAAACACACAAAACTGGGTGCTGGGAGCCTTCATGCAGGAGTTCTCATGGAACAGACACAGACACTTTACACAGAGCTCGGTGCAAAGGGGACAGCGGGGGTCTGCTGGTTCCTTAATCAGATGCCTCTAATTAAGCAACTCGACTCTACACCCCTACAGCTTCCAAGCACTCCTTGGAGGGGTAACTGAGGAGCAGAGGTGACTGCTGCCCGCTGGAGCAGCCCTGCCCTGCACACTGCAGCCCCAGCCAGGGGCCCGCACACAGCCCCGGGGCCCCAGGCTGTCGGGGCAGCCCCCTGCGCCCAGGGGCAGCGATGGCAGCGAGGGGTGGCTGCCGGGAAGCTGATCCTGCAGGGAGCGGGAGCAGGGCCACGGACAGCTCCTCGGAGCGCACGGGGCAGCCCCGCACCGCACAGCCCCTGCTCTCTGCAGGTCCCTCTCTGTCCCGACAGCACCTCGGTGCCCCACCAGGTGCCCAGCCCTGACACCACTCGGCCTGGCACGAGGAGCTTCCTTCCTGCCTGGCAAGGCAGCCCAGGCTGCACCATCTGCTTCACCGCTTCTAACAGGGAATGGAGCTTTTTCTGCTGGTATTATAAATTTTATTAAACAAAAACAAGGTTGGAACAAGCTCACACACAGAGAGGCTGTGCACGTTCTAGAGAGCTGTTTGGAGGCTTCGCTGGCCTGCGTCTCGCTGCCAGAACACAGCACACTGCTAGCAAGCCACTGGAGCTCTGTGGAGATGCTTCACGGACTGGACACAGATCAAAGCCTCCTCTCTGTCACATTTACCCCAGCCCTATCCCCTGCAGTAGAGGGATGAAGTCTGTGATACAGGCATGCTCTGCACTCATAGGCAAAGCAGCCAGAGCTGGGAGAGCATTTCAGGAACATATTAAAGTCCTCAAAGGAAGAGGGATGGCAGGGAGTGGGTGGACACCTTCGTGTCACCCTGTCTGAACACAACCCCATCTCAGCTACGCTCCAGGGCACCGCACCACACTGACAAAGCACATCCAGGCACATCAGAGCCAGCCAGCCAGAAACCACACTGCAGCAGAACCAAGGGCCTTGCTTGTCACCCCCCGATCCAGGCACCCCAGGCCATGCAGCTGGGAAGCAGGATGTGGGACACGGGACTGGCAGCCCGTCAGCACAGCGGGGCTGGAGGTGGATAACTGAACCCCACCAGTAGCAAAGCAAACCCCCCTTCCCACAGCCCCCTCCTGCCAGCACCAGCCCTCCCCAGGAGCAAGTAAGGGGAAGAAAGTGCTCACCTGGTTGTCCCGCACTCAGCTCTCTCACCTGTAAGAAACACAAGTTCCCATCATTGCTCCGCAGCAGCCGCCACCGAAGGACTGCAGAGCGTGGCTGCACAGGTGCTCACACCCTCACTGCTGGTTCCTACACCCCGAGGTGATGGCTTCCCGCAGAGAGAAGCTGAATGTGGGGAGGAGAGATGCCCACCTGGTGCCCCCACCATTAAAAGACAGACTAGAAATCCAAGACTCAGCCACAGGAGAGGGAAAGGGTCCGCAGCTCCCACTGACATCACCAGTTCCTTTGCCATGCGAAACCCACCCTGTGTATACCCAGTGGCACCCCAGGCCCACAGCACGGGCTCCTGGGCACCAGCTAGGACTGGCTGAGTGCCAGCAGGAACAGGGCAGCCCAAGAGGGGCTGGAGCCCAGGGAGGCCACAGAGATCACCCAGCTGCCTCACGCAGGGCCACGAACAGTACCTGAATGCAGCAGAGTATTCAGGTCCCCAGCTTTTCCTGGGAGGTAACAGCCCATCTAATCACCATCAGGCAAACTCTATTGTGACTGTCAATATTCCCATTCCCTTTGTGTATTTTTAGTGCTTGGATCTCAGATAAATGCCAGCAGATCCCTGCTGATTAGATCTCTTCATTTTTTACAGTATTTGTCAATCCACTGAAAAAAACTAAACTAATTTCACATGCTCTTTGTGCCTGTCTCCCAGGGCTAGGAAAGCTGAGTTATTCTTCCTTTGCTAAAACACATAAAAGGAAGCATTTGGCTGCAACATGCCTCCATCCTGCTCTCCCTTGGCACCGGCAGAAAACAAGCTGGGAGCCAATTCCTCACTGAAACAGCAAAGAATTCCACATGCGTGATTTGCAAATTCAGACTCTTTCCTAATGAGAATCAGCTCACGCTGAAACACAGCATTTGCTATTTCTGGGCTAGATACTTGCTGAAAGCCTACAGAGCAGGATGATCCCATGGCCTGGGAAAAGCTTGGAAAGCTTCATGTGAGGATCTTGCACAGCTGCTTCTGCACAGCTCTGGAGAATGAAATGCCTGACCCTGCATCTCCATCCTGAGCACAGCAGCAGTGTGGCTTTGGGGGGAGAAACCAGCACGGCAGTAGTGAATCTTCAGCAGATTCCTCGCTTCTCGCCCCAGTCCCCAGGAGCCCAAGCGCTTCATGCCAGCCCTGCCTACAGGCCCTCGAGCCTTCCCTGTGCTCACACTCTGTGCCTGACTGGGCTCTGTCTTCACTGAGTGGAACACACCACAGGATCTAACTAGAAAGTGGATTTTAAGGTTAAATAAATCTGGCAAAGAAAACGTGTTTGCCAAAGCAGCCAACAAAAACCTTTTATTTATTATTTATTGTTTTACTCTGAGATGAGGATTCCAATTTTTGTATGGTTAAAACAAGGCCATGGACCATTTGTGTGTTTTCATTTAAATATATTCTCTCCTGTTGATTCAGGACACCAATTCATCTCCGTCTTCTTTACACTGGAAATACTTCAGTTGGTTTAGATGCCTTAAAGAGCTAAAATCTTCTCCCAGGGGCATGGTGACATCACTATCCCAGCAGTGGTGGGTCCCACCAGCAAGGTCCCACTTGCTGCCCCCTCAGAAGTCACTGCCCCTGCTTTGTGTGGAGCCTGTCTGTGTGCGTGTGCTCTAAAACAGATCTGTGAAACTAGCTGGGAGAATAAAAGTCTCCTATGGGAAAACTGTTTTAAAAACAAGGACGTCCTTGCAGTTCTTGTTTAGGACAAGTCAAAATATCTATGGCCAGGGGTCAGGGAGTCTGTTAAATCAGCAAGGGTGCTGCAAATCTGTGACCCAGACACACAGCATCGAGGGCAAGAAAACACCATGTCAGGGCTGCAGTAAGTGGGGGAGAAGAGGGAGAGGAAGGAAACAGGCAGAGGGTGGGAATGAGTGGGAATCTCTGCTGCTGGAGAAGTAACCCAGCATTTCAGCACACAGTATCAGATTCAAAGAGACTTCTCCATGTGCACTCCCAAAGAAAAGTGGGAGGAGTAATATTCCAAGGAAATCATGATTTTGCATGTCGCTGGTTAACCTGAGCAGCAGCAGCAGCAGCAGCCAGGCACAGAACCATCAGTCCCTCAGGAGAACACACACAGTGAGGCTGGCAGATGACATACGGTTTAAACCCTCTCAGGTGACTGCAGGATCCTCCCCGGACCTGACCCCAACTCACCTTCTCCCAGAGTTTGCTTCAGCAGGTCGTGTTTAGCCTGGAGCTTCGTGATGAGGTTACTGCCATTCAGATACTCCTTAAATTTCTGGAATTAAAAGACAAACACGGTGGGTTAAGCAACACAGCCCCTAATGGACGTTCGTTGCCTGGGGGCTGCCGGAGCAGGCTCGGGAGGCTCTAATCACTTCTCCCTGCTCCAGCCACCGGCCCGATGATCTTATTAGCCTGGTCTCCTTGGTGCTGCCCCTCCTGCCTGGGAACGCAGGGAGGGACAAAGAGTTCAAAGCTGGCTTTCTTTTGTCAGGCTTCTGGGAATGGCCTAGGAAACCAAAGCAGCTTTCCCTGCGCTGCCAGGGCTTCGCCTCCGAGCAAACCAACAATGCCAAGCAAGAACTCCCAGTGCCTGAGCCCTCCCAGGGCAGGGACTGCTCCGTGCAGCAGGTAACACTGTGCAGCACAACTGCCCACCCCGCAGTGAGGCTGTCGGACACCCAGGGACACTCCAGAGCGAGGCATTATACAGGGAAGAGGAGAGAGGAAGACAGATGGAAAATGGGAGACAAGAGAATGGGAAAGATCAAATCTCTGCAAAAACCATTAAAATAATCCTAAGCACAATTCCAAATGAAAATTGCAATTTTCCCCCCAATTTACAATAATATTATTAAGAAAAGTAGAAGTTCTTCTATGCATATGTAATACATCACAAGATGCTGTTAACCACAGGCTGTGACCCACACTGAAATGAGGGAGACTTCTGGTGAACTCATGGCTGTTCCTTGTATTTCAGGTACCAGAACAGACCTGAGCTCTGCCTGGGAGTGCAGCATGAGAGCTGCAGGGCAGGCACACACACCACAGCCTGGCTTTTGTGCCTTCCTTGGCATGTGAGTGGCTTCTGCTCATCCGAGGGCCAAGGGCAAATTTAAGCTGTGTAGACTAGAGAGGGAAGGCTTGGCTGATAGTTCACAGTCCTGAAGGCCTTCCTGAAGAGCCCCTGGACGGTGGCCCATGGTGAGGCCATCTGGAGTCTGCGCCCTGCTCTGAGCCCCTCCTACTCCACTCAGTGAGTTTTCAATCTCATCTGGCTGCTCCAGTTGTTCCTTCAAAGAGAAAAACAAGGCAGGCACTGGATTGCCAGTCCCTATGTGGTGCCCTCCCACTGAAATGCATTCCAGACCCAAATCTGACAGAAGACAAGTACTTAAAGAGGCTGAATTGATTCTTGCTCTTCACTAATGAGCACTTAACTGGGCCTCAGCCCTGGCAATTAATGCTTCGTGTCCTGTATGGCCTGAGCTGAGACTCACAGTGAAATAGAACATTTCAGTCTCCTGCTGGTTGGCTCTCCTCTTGGCAATGTTGATTTTGCTCATGTAGGTCTCTGATGCAGCTGATTTGACTGACTCAGTGGAGCGGCTGTGCTGGAAGGCATCAGAAACATCAAAATCTTCCACTGTCAGCATGTCCTGCAAGGTCTGCATTGTGGCATCCAGCGTTTTCCGCACCTATCAGAAACAGGACAGCGCGGGTTTGAGGTAGACTGGGGCAAGGACACACCTTGAGCCAAAACAACCAGCCAACAGGCAGCTCCTGAGCCCTGGGCTAGCACTGGCTGCCGTCTGTGGGCACTTCCAGCTCTGTCACAGGAGGGGCTCCACACCTGAGCACACCAGGAAACCTCCAATGGAAGAAAGGCTCAGCAGTGCTGCCCACAGACCCGACCTCTTACCTCTTCATTCTCAATCTTGAGGGTGGCCAGTCGAGACTGCAGCTGGTGGTACCGCATCAGCAGCTCGGTCTGCACTGGCTGCTGGGCGCTCACCTGGCACACCTGAGACAGGAGACATTCCACAGTCACGCATGGACCAGACACACATTTCCATACCCACACAATTCCCTGCAGCCCCCACAAGCTCCTGGCAGCCTCCAGAGAGGTTGCGTTGCCATGTGTCCCATCAGCAGTGCCCTGGACCCGGGCCAGCACCGAGTGCTTTGCACTCAGCACTCTGCAGTCTCCCAATTACAGCAGGTTAATCACAGCTCCCCTGTGCAGATATGTGGGGCAGAGAGAGCCAAACTGCGGGGTCCCTAATTGGGAGAGACACGGAGCAAGAGGCAGCCTGAAAAGAGGAGCCCTAACGAGCCAAGAGTCTCATTAGGAAAGGAAACACGAACAGCAGTGTGTGAAGGCAGCAGAGAGGGGTAAGGAGTCAGGAGCAATTTCACAGTGATGGTTTAGAGGAGGGGCAGGCCAGGCCAGGCCAGGCCAGGCCCCTCTGCAGCCCCACAGGTGAGCACGTTACCTCATCCCCCATGTGCGGCTGGAACTCGAACTTCAGCGGCGGGCAGAAGACCTGGTTGCACATGTCCATGATGGTGTGCTTGTCGCTCCGTGCGTCCAGGTTGTCCACAGCGTTCTCGATGATGTCCAGGCCCTCGTGGCGGGACGTCTCCAGGTTGTACTCGGCAGACAGGTATGTCCTGAAGGTCCGAGCAAGGCTGGCGTGGAACCCCAGATCACAGCACTGAGAAACACAAAGGAGAGTCTGGTCACACAAACACTCCCAAACCATTTCCCAAAGTTCTCAAACACAGACGGACGTTGAAGCAAGGTGGCAATGGACACCACGCCCTGCAGTGTGTGCAGATCCTGCTCTGTCCCTGGGCAGCTGCCTGCCTTCCACCATGGAGTAGCTCCTCATGCATAACTGATCACTCTCATGTCTGTCTTGGGGAAAATGATAAAACTTGGAGTTAGTTGCTGCCAAAATACTGTACTTTAGACAAAAGACTGTTTTTAAACTCTGTCCTCACTATAATTGAGTTTGGCATGTCAAGTGTCACACCAGCCCAGCGATTTCCTGCTCGGAAAGCTCCAGAGCTGAGCAAGAAGCAGCTCCCAGCAGCCCAGCTCCAGTCCCCTCCAGGAGCCTGACCCAGGGCAGGGCTTCGCAGGGCTCCACACCCATGAGCAGCGAGCAGGAGACCCCAGAAGAGGAGCAAGGACAGCGCTGAAGCACCACTCAAAATCTGGAGGTCAGTAGAAGTTGTTCTGTGGGGAAAGGCGAGACAGAGGATGCTGGAAGCAGGAACAGCAACGCCTCAGCCTGAGCCACGGCCCTGGGCTGGAAGGAGAGCACAGCAGAACAGAAGGGCCACGGTCCAGCACTGAAGCACAGGTATTTCTGGGATGTAAGGGAGCTGGAGCTCCTGACAGAAGATGCAAAGTTAGATAATTATGGGAGAAACAGAGGAATCCTGGGAGAAACACCTCAAATACCTCCCACGGCTGCACCACCAAATTAACCACTGCCAGCAAATCTCTCCTATCACATGAGAACTGCCACGGGACAAGTTCTATTACAGAACTTAAGACACTTTGTTGCCACACAGTGTAGTCCCACCATGAGCGCTGCCGGGAGGACCGGCACAGCACAAAAGCTACAGGAAAGATGAGACGGATTGCTGGTGCAATCTCAGTGATCCAAATGAGCCCAACTTTTCTGTGGAGCTCCCTGGTGGGAGCTGGTAGTTGAAAATCACTTCTCCGGCTCTGCAGCACCCATGGGCACTACTGAACCAATGCACAAAGGCACAGAAAGTGATTCTGTATCAACTATCAGATATTCACAGAATCACTGATGTTGGAAATTACCTCCAAGATCTTTATGTCCAACCTGTGACCAATCCCCACCCTGTCACCCAGCCCAGGGCACTGAGTGCCACGTCCAGCTATTCCTTGAACACCTCCAGGGACGGGGACTCCACCACCTCCCTGGGCAACCCGTTCCAGTGTCTGACAACCCTTTCCGTGAAGAAATACCTCCTGAAATTCATGCTGATAAACTCAAAATCCAAAAGCTCAGTTGGTGCCACAAGCGGCTCCAGCCCAAGAAGCCGTCTCGTGCTCTGTGCCGATGTGAGGAGACACAGCTCAGCTCACATCACATCACGGCAGGGCTGTGCTTGCTTCAGTCTCTGCTAAAACCAGCAGCAGCAGAGCTACACCGGGCCAATTCCCACCCGCAGGTGCCCGAGAGAGCCCCACTGTCCATTCTAGTCTTTAAAAGCTGTGAAACCCCACGTGCAATAATGAGGCGTTTTGTAAAAACTATTGAATTGGCACAGCCCCCCATTTATCCCACTCCTATTTAGCTTCTAATCACATTAGTGGAGAGCAGGGACAGTTATGAACTGGCACAAACCTACCTTAAAAAAATCAACAAGCAACACAAAAAAGGTAAGAGGTGAATTTCCATTCACCGCTCAGGGCAAAACCTCATTCTGAGTTGCAGGTCCCTCCCATGTGAGACAGTTTCAGCACGAACACCCCTACGACCCCTCCAGGTCGTACAGAAACCCCAGAGCTGGAACAATGCAGGGGCTGAGGGGCTGCCACACAGACGGGGCAGGGACCAGGGCCGGGACCCCTGTGCCAGCTGGGGGAGGACCAGCACTCCTGCCGTGGCCAGCTGACCGCAGCCCTGTGCCCTGGGAACGGAGCGTGCGTTCCCCAGCACCTCCCAGCCCTCACCCGTGTTCTCCCACCCCCTGAAATCACAGGGCGCTTTTGTACTTGGCTACAAAAAACAGTACCAGGAGGAAATGTCTGCCACTGTTCAAGGGTGGGAATTCCCAAAGCACACTAACCAAGCCACTACAAGGCAAAGCTCTGAATGCCACAGAACCCAAGGAGAGGGGCTCAGGGCATTGCCAGCTGCTTTTAGGACAAAATTCCATGTGAAATATCCCCTTTCTTTGGCTGCTGGACTCGAACTGAAGCCGGCAGTGATTTGCAGTGGCCAGAAATCAGCTGCTCCTGAAAACCAGGGCAGGCACTTCCCGAACACACTGCGGCCCTTGAAGTCCCTGGTGATCAGCACCGTGCCGGCTGCTTCACACACGGATGCCCAGAGAAGAAAAGACTGAGCAGGGACTTCCACACAATTCCCAGAGGAACACACAATGGGGAGGGGAAAAGAAAAAGGAAGAAAAAAAAGACTTCAAACTGATGCTCCCAGCCCCAGAACAAATGGCATTTTCTCACTCCTCTCATCCCTTTGATGGCAAATGAATTAGAACCACAAATAATAATCCCCAGCCCTTCTGCAGCGCCTTTCATCTGCCAAGCTCAGAGCTCCCCAAGCATTAATTCATCACGTCTGGTAACACCCTGCGAGGGGTGCAAATATCCCAGTGTTCAGCTTGAGAAACAAACCAGCTCCCGGAGCCCAAGCAGGCACGTTTGGCCAAAACACCACGGAAGCAGCCTAATACCTGTGTGCCTCCCACCGCCCACCCCAGAGCTGCACCTGGGGCAGTCCTGGGCCCGGGGAGAAGGAAATGCACACAGTGATCTGTGGCTCCAGCAACTTCTGAGTCCCTCTGTAATCTGGGAGGCTGAACCTGCAGGGGACAGAGCTCAGCCAGGCCCACGCCTCCCCTGAGCAAGTGGAACCCCAGAGTAACACCTGAGCACCTGGGTGCCGTGCAAGCCAGCCCTTCACTTCCCAGGCAGAGCCGTAATGCCCCGGCCTCCACAGGAGCCAGCGCTGCCTGCAAACCAACAGCCCAACACATTTGCTCTGCTCCCTCTTTTCTGCATGTTTTTCTTTATCCTTTCTTTTAAAAATATTCTGCATTATTTTTAATTATGTGCATAATATATAATAATTCTATGCCTATTTCCATCTCTGGCCTCTACTCTCTTGACATTGCTGCAAAATCCGGAGCTGTACTGTGAGGCAAGTAAATCACAGAATTCCAGAATGCTCTGGGTTGGGAGACACCATAAAGATTATCCAATTTCAACTGCCCTGCCATGAACAGGGACACCTTCCACTAGCCCAGGTTGCTCCAAGCCCCGTTCAACCAGGCCAGCAAAGCCAACTGAGGATTTTTGGCATAACTATTTCAACTGCTGTTTCTGTTCCCTAACTTGACTCAGCTAATTTTTCCAGGGACCAAGCAATTTGACAGTTACATGTAATGTTAAATTCCTCAGAGTTCCCCTCCCTTCCTGGCTTGTTTGTCTCAGATACAGCAAACACTAACCCGTAGGGAAGCAAGCTGCTGTTCCAGGACTCAGAGGAGGCTGCACGCGTTTCGGCAGATCAGTTTGTACGGACACCGCCCGTTCCATCTTCTCTGCTGAATCTACTGATACCTTTCATGTGACCACTTCAACCTATCTTGCAGCCATTTCCCACAGAACTCCAGAGGGATGGATAAGGAGCTTTATCTCCACTTCACATACATGGCCAAAGAGATTAACTTGGTCACACAGTTAATGACAGAAATGAGACAAGCCCAGGCATTTAAACAGACGCACGTGTCACCCGAGGAAGAGGCCCCATGGCACACTGCCAGTCCAAGGCTAATTTGATCTGTCTCTGTATTCTTCCTTTCCCTTCTAAGACAAAACACCAAGGCCACTGGAGACAGAGGGGCAGACGGCTCTGCGCCCCTTCACGGCTCCTCTGATGGGCTTTACAGTTCTCATTAAGCCACAGCCCTGGGAGGCCTCCCACCCTCCCCCGGAGCAGCTGGGCCCTCTGCCTCGCCAGAGCAGGAGAGCAGAGCCCGGCTTTGTTACCAGCCACTGCTCGGCAGTGATGCCCAGGGAGCAAGTGATGTCAAGGCTGTGCCTAAGAGATGACACTGAGCAGCTGGGATTTGGGGCAAACGCCGGTAAATTGGCTGCTGCAGCGTCCTGACGGTTCGGATTTGCGTGAAATCAGCAGCTGCACGTGGCAATTTGTGCTGGAGACAGAGGGTGTGCCAGCCCCCTCACCTCTCCCGTGCCCCAGGGAGCCAGCCCGGTGCATCCCTCCGGAGGCTGTGCCAGCCCCCTGCCTCTCCCGTGCCCCAGGGAGCCAGCCCGGTGCATCCCTCCGGAGGCTGTGCCAGCCCCCTGCCTCTCCCGTGCCCCAGGGAGCCAGCCCGGTGCATCCCTCCGGAGGCTGTGCCAGCCCCCTGCCTCTCCCGTGCCCCAGGGAGCCAGCCCGGTGCATCCCTCACCGCGCCCCGGTGCAGGACCCACGGGAGCGGAGCCAGCCGGGCTCCAGCTGCCCCGAGCGCTGCTCTCCCCTGGAGCCCCTTCTCAGCCACGCTCTCCCTCCGTGGGCTCAGCTGCCCTGCAGAGGCCCCCTTCAGCACCACTGGGATCTGGTGATGACTTGGATGCATTTCTTCTGGAGCTGCTGAAGCCCTTCTTGCCTCACCCTTGCAAAATACACTGAATTTGTAAAAAAGCCTGCTCAGATAAACTGCTTTCCCTTTGAGGATATAGGACACCCATGTGCAGCTCACACATCCAATATTTTGTTTCTTTGGTGAACAGAATTTATAATCAGGGAAATTTCAATGCTCCATGTTAAAGACGCTTTAGCTAAAGTCCCTGAAGGGATTCCTGGAGTGCGGCAGAAAAGCCATCTGCTGACTCCACTGGAAGTGTCAGTGAGGAAATAAAAGTTGGGAAGAATAATATAAACAGACAGAGCTCAGCAAATCTCCAGAAAATCAAAGTTCAAAAAACTCCACGAAAGTAAGTCATTCTTGCTTAAAAAATAATTGTAAGAGAGAAAGAAAGAGAGAGAGAATATACATGGCAAAAGCAGAAAGCCTACTGATAAATCAAGGTGTTCTCACACCTTGCCATTCAAATGTCTCCACGATCGAGTTATTTGTTTTTTAACACATCTTCAATAACAAAGAGAACAAAAGGACATAATGAGTATTTTATCATATATCAACATCTTGAAGTCATCAGGGGTTTTGCATCAGACTTACTTTAATTAATTCTCCGAAGTGTAACTACATGTTAGTGGGTTAGGTAAGGAGGTAAACACTCAAGCAGCTTTTTAAATTGTACATTTAGGTAATGATGGTAACTCGGTGCTTCGAGCTCAGCTATTTATGCACTCACTGAGGCAACTCCAGCAGGAAGAAACTGCACTGTGCAATCTACATGCTGTGGGATGCCCGTTAAAAGAAGAAACAGAAATCCCTTCTCGGGTAAATCCCTCCTTTGAATCATCTCAAAGCAGTTTGTAGGAGTCACCAGCGTTCAGTTCCTGCCACTGCCATGAATCCTACCTCCAGCAGTTCCTGCCCTGAGGCTATTCCCTGCAAGGAGCACCAGGACAAAGCTCCACAACAGCACTTCCACGTGTGCTGTACCACCACCAAAGTCACCAAGCAGTAGAAAGAACAAAACCCTCTGTTTCAGCACCAAAACCAAGGCTGTGTCTGACCTTGGGAAGCATTTCTCTGTCTCAAACACAGACTAACCGATGGGCCGAGAAGAAACCTCAAGGCAAATCCTGGCTCACCCCGAGGCAAATCCAATTTACAGCACATCTTCAGTCTCACTTAAGAGTATCCTAAAGCCCCCACAGACACCCCTTCACCACCACCCTGGAGAGCAATTAAGAGCCCAGCCAGGCTGGACGGGCACAGCAAAGGGACTCACGTCGATGAGGTCGGAGACGTCGTGGATGTAGTACTTGCTGACGGCTGCGTTGGTGGCTGCCAGGTTCAGCAGGTAATCATTCCTGGCTTTCGTACACTTCAGCTTGTTTTCAGAATACTTGGCTTGTCTCTGAAAAAGCAGAATGCAGTGTCAGAGCACAAACAGGATGGTACTGGCACAGTTTCTCCTGCCACAGAGCCCCACAGCACCCTGCAGCCTGGGTGTGACAAGGTAATTACTACAGCTTCGTATCTGGTATGGAAACAGGGACCTTGCCAGGGTGGAGGAGATCCCATCTGAACATCTCTCACACTGTCAGCCAGCCATGAGTGCATCCGCTCAGAGGTACTTGGAGCCCCTGAGCACAGCTGCTGCTGCACATTCGTGGGGGTTTTGGCATCAGTCAAAATCAGAGGGCCAAATTTTCCCCCAGAAATGCTGATATATGTTTGGACTTGCTCCAGATGTGTGCAGCTGTATCAGAGTGGAATCTGGCCCAGAGGCCCAAGCTACACAATTTAGAACAGGACCCAGAATTCAAAACTGTAGGAAAGCAGATGTGCTCCAGATCTGGGACATCTGCTCAGGCAGATTCCTGCTCTGAAGGCTGAATCAAAAGATTAACCCTTCAGAGAAGTTCACTGTTAGAAATGTCCCAGGGCTGGGTGAGCCAGCGAGCAAACGTGTCCTGGCTGGGGAAGCTATCTCCTTTTCTCCAAAATTAACACAAAAACTTGTGGAGATCCTGAGGCCAGGGGGATTTGCCGAGGCCAGAATGGCACCAAGTGTTTTGCTTAGCAAATCCATCATGCATCTGGGAGTGCACTCTCACTCCCAGACAGTCTGCAGAGGAAGAACAGTGGTATTTTATAGACCCAACCATTTTTTTGCTACCGGGAGTCAGTGCCTGAGCGAACTCCGAGGCTGCTGTTGTCCATTTTTAAAAGCACTTTTTAAAAGCATACATCACAGACAAACCCCAGTTTCCCAGAGCAGGGTCAGGTGTCGGGATCAGGATCCATCACCACGCCAAGCCGGACGCCCCGGTGCGCCGCCCTCCTCAGCACGGCCTCCCACGTCCCCGCTGGCACAGCCAGGCCCCCGGCACGCCCTGGCCCGAGCCGCTGGTGCAGCTCCCACCACCCCTCCCTGTCCTGCACCGCAGGAGCCACCGCCCCCAAGGCCCCCACCGCTGCCTGCCAGCTCTCCCTGCAGAGAGCCAGCCAGGAAGGTGTCACGGGTGGCCACGTGGCTCCTGTGCGGGGCCATCCCCCCCCTTCCAAGGCTGCACTGCCCATCCCTCTCATGCCACCCTGACTTTGAGTCAAACCTTCTCTAGCAGCTGGTCCTGGCCCTTCTCCACAGCCAGGAGCAGGGAAGAGACTTGTGATGGCCTCCTTGGGTTGCCTTTCAGCACAACATGCACACGAGACACCACCCTTCCTAACCCCTTCCCACAGATACAGGAAGGGCTTCACAGACAAAGACAAGGCTGAAGCCACCCCCCGCAGAGAGCCCCAGCCCCAGCCCAGCTCCCTCCTCCTTCCCTCTCACCCACCTTCTCTTTCATCTTCTCAATCTTCTTGACGGAGCTGCGCCGCTGAGGCCGGTCCTCGTGTCGCAGCAGGTTCACACTGATGTCCCCTGACTTGTTGAACTGCTTTTCTTCCTGCTTCTCCGCCTCCTTCAGCTTGCTCTCGGCGCTGATGCTCTCTGCATGGTACATGTGGTAGGTCTTCATCACCTGCAGACACAGGAGGTGGTGAGCCACCTTCCCACGGCCACCCGGAGCAGGACAAGCCAGCAGCCCTGGGCAGGGCACAGGGGCTGTGGGGGCCACAGCGGCATTAAGGAACAAAGTGGGGAGGAAAGCTTGTGAGATTAATCCCAGCCCCAGCCCTATTTCTAGAGACTCCAGGCTGGTCTAAGAGCTGTGATGCCACTCAGTCCCACAGTGGGGACATGCTCCAGCACACACCTGCAGTCAAAGAGCACCGCGTGCCTGCCAACACGGAAATGAGGAATAAGCTCAGTGCTCTGCAGCTGGGATAAGGGTCTCCATGAGAAGTGGCTGTGAGGAGGCCACAGCCACCCCAAACTCCCTTTCGACCCAAGCCCTCCGTTCCTACACTTGGGCTTGCTAAGCCATCAGACAGCCCCTGCTCTGCCCCCCAGGCAGCAGAACCATCCCGAAGTGGAGGAGCTGCAGTTCCCAGGCAGAAATGGGGTTTGTCTCCTGTCACCACCTCATCCTCCCCTTGCTGCCACCAGCAGGCACAGGCAGTGCCGGGATAGGTGCAACAGCACCCTGTCCTTCACAGTCCAGATCCAGAAGGGATGACGCTGATCCAGGAACCCTCTGCAGGCAGAACTTCCACCACAACCTTCCCTTTCAGAAACAAGAGCCCAAAGGGCACACTGGATCATTTTAATGGAGCTGGCAAGAGGGACACATCTGCTCCTCTCTCTTTATGCCTTTAGTCACACTGTCCCCTTCTATCACCTCCCTTTGGGATGTGGATGGTTTATTTCACATTGCCCTGACATGGCCCACGGTGCCCGACTGCTCGCTGCAATCAGCCTCAGCAGAGCTGGGCACTGCAGGCTGGGACAGGCTGGGATGGGCTGGGACATGCCGGGACACGCCGGGACGGGCTGTGTGAGGCCCAAGTGTTAAAATAGAGCAGAAACTCGCAAATGCAGGGGATTTTTACACAAGGCTTAATGAAGAATACACAGAGTTTTCCTCAGCTGCGGCTGTCAGCAGGACCCAGGAGTGTTAGACTTGGAGCAGGTCAGGCTGAGCTGCATGATCCCTCCTCCTGCCAAGCACAAACCTCAGCTGAAGCAGGCTCCAAGCGCCGCACCGGAGCCGCACAACCTGGCACTGCAGGGAGACCCGACTGCAGGCAAAGGCAAGGGACGCTGAGCAAAGGCTCCTGCCTCGGCCCCGGGCTGCTTCATCTCCAAACCCTGCAAATTCTTAACACAGGTTCCAGCCATGTATTTCAAACTGCCTTTTCTGCAATGAATGTCACAGGACACACACAAACCAGACAGTTCCCGGGATTTTTTTAAAGAGAAAGACCAGAGGGTTTCATTGAGCCCTCCTCATCCTCACCATCTCCATCTTTTTGTGAAACACACAGAGGGAAGTGAAAAAGCAAAGTGGTGCACATTAGGGCTTCAGGCAGTAAGAGGAAAGGTTTCTGCAGCACTCAGGCCCTGACACACAACAGAGAAGCCCAACGAGTCACAGGGGTCCAAACTGCAGGATTTTTGCGAAATTTAAAGGTTATGGGACAGTCACCCAACCAAAACAGACGCCTTAAACAGCTCACTGTGCTCCTCACCAGCTGCTCTGCCACACAGCTCAGCTTAGAAATTCAGGGGATATTTCTGTTTAATATGTGCCTTAACTTTGGCCGGGGCCAACCTGCACTGCAGCAATCAGCCCCTGATCTGCAATTCCCTCGTGCCGTCTTGGTGCCTGCAATCAAATCTGTCCCTGGCTCGCACTGCTGTGACACAAAGACAAACTGCCACAGCTGCGTCCCAGGGAGCTTTCCTGCAAATCAGTTAATTAGCTGCAGCGAAGGAGGAAAAATATGTTCCAATGTTCATTAGTTATTTAACAACACGAGTTGTGTTTTCCATATTAATTACATGTTCTGGATAAAGGCTGTTGCCAAAATACCGGCCGAAAATGGCACCGTTGGCCGTCTCCAGCTACAAGGGCTTTGTTCTCCTCAGCAGCTCATCCCCAAGGTTCTGACCCAGCAGAGGAGCCAGAGCAGAATCGGGGTGACCGTGTCAGGTACAGGCTCAGGCCCCCTCAGACTTCTGCCTTTACTGGCTCCAACTGGTACCTCTCTGCTGGAATCCATCAGCAGGAACCAAAGGAACGAAGCTGGCTTTAATTCACAGCTGAACTATTTCTGCACAAAACCATTCATGAGCATCTCTTCTTCAGAACGAAAGTCACCCACTTCCGTTTTGATTAAAATCAGTGTGGGTTTGGTTCTTTCCACACCGAGTCCACAGGGTGACTTGCATCAGAACAGCAACAAGGCTGAGCTAAAATCAATGTGGTTGCTTTGGCTTAAGTTTGAGACAGTGAATGCCTGAGAAGCCTGTAAAAAATTTTAGTTTCCGCCCAGTGCACAGAATTCCCCTTGGAGAGGCTTAAAAAGCGGCCTTGCCAGGGCACGGATGAGCTGTGGGTAAAGGCCTGGCCAGAGGCAAGAAAATCGACTTCCCTGTGCTGACAGCAGACAAGCAACATTTCTCAAGCAGCAGCAGCCTGGTGTCCTGTGAGCCAGGTCCTTATCCTGCGTCTGGCTTTGTCAGCAGCCACAGTTCTCATGCTGCTCATGGGCACCCAACGTGCCGCAAAGAACCCACCACCAGCAGCTCAGTCCCAAAGATGTCCCCAGCCACCCCCAGCACCTGGGAGCCAGGGGGGCAGCTGGGCCCGTTTCACCTGATGGCTCAAGGACAGAACTCTCTGGCTGGCAGGAGCTGCTGGCACCAAGCAGATTTGAGGCGACCCTGATTGCCCCACAGACTTTTTCTTCGTGCTTTTGAAGCCAGTGTGTCCCTTCCCTGCTCCCTCCTGGCTGGACGACACAACCAGTTTGTTATCTTAGCAGCAAGGCTGAATGCAAACACAAAGCTCTCCAGCTGTTCCGGTTTCACCATTCAAACCAGTGTGTTCCACCATTCCAGCCCATTCTGCTCAGGACATGGAGCAAAGCAGTGAATGGGAGAAATGTCAGCTCCTGTGAGCACGAGCAGAATCTCCCTCTGTGCTCCTCCTCGGCCACTGCTCGCACTTCAGACCTCAGCACGCTGCTGGTCCCCCCACTGACCCCAGCGCGTCCCTCGGGGGTGGCCCTGTCCCGTGTCTGGCTTCAGACCACACTGGTCCACAGGCATTCAGGTCAGCCCAGCCCTCGTTAGTCTTTCCTTCTTTTGCATCTGTCATGCTGCTGTTGTAATTAATCTTAATTAGTCACCACCCCTAACACAGCTTGTGACATTCAACCATCAACAATGCACTCCCAAATCTCAGACAGGCTTTTTAATCTGATCTGCTGTCCACCCACACTGCAGGTCTCACAACAACCAAATCCTTCAACAGCCACTGCAGGAACAAACCTGTTAAGAGGAGATTTATGGCAGAAATTTCAAATACAATCATTCATGCTCTGTTGTTTAGGCCTGTTTTTCAAAAAGATGAAATAGAATGATTGCTTAGGAATAACCCTACTGCAGTATTATTTATGTACCAGTAACAGATACAACCAAAGAAAGCAAATATATTATCTTGATTTTCCAACAAAAGGCAGACTTTATATGGTTTTGTTGCTCCTAAACCACAAATTAAATAAATTCTTTAAGAAACAAATGCTACCGGGCAAGAGGCAGAAGCAACACAAAGGCTTTTACTACCCTGCTATGAAAACCTGCCTGAAGAGCCATGTCCTGACTAACAGCACACGATCTCACCGGGAGGCTCCGGCAGCTCTGCAGCCAAAGTGCTCCTCAGGGCACAGAGCCCAGCACCCACGAGCTACGAGTTTTCTGCATTCCCAGCAGAAGGTCACGGGCTCACAGGAGCAGGGAGGTGTCCAACAAACAAGCACAGCCAGCTCAGAGCCACTGGTGCTGGAAATCACCCAGCAAGAGACGAGCAGGGCCAGCAGGCAGCGCGGGGCAGGTGAGAGCATTACGGACACGGGGATCGCACTGGATCCGCCCAAACATCCCCAGCTGTGCTCAGGGAAGCAGCCGGGCAGCGTGAGCCAGCCCTCGGCCTTGGACTGGGAAATCCTCCCCCACCGCCACCCGCCCCCGTGGGGAGCGAGGCTCTCCCGCAGGACGCAGGGAAGGAATGGGCCACGCCGCAGGACAGCCAGGGCAGAGCCCCCCCAGGTTTGCTCTAACATCGCCTGTGCCCCCCACGCTGCCGGCCAGGAGCGGTGGGATCGGCTCTTTGCTCACCGTGTAGAGCTCGTTGGTGACCTTCAGGAGCTCTTCATGCATCTGGAGGCCAATCTCCTTGCTCTGCAAGACAAAAGCAAGGAGAGTTGAGACTGTTGAGACTGTTGAGACTGTGCTCAAAACATGCAGTTCTGAAATGAAAATACATTTTGGAGGAATTATAAACGTGAGTACACAGTGCAGCAAAGTCTCGTGCAGTTTCAGAACTGCTGCGTATTCCTCTGAGGTTGATGTTTGCTCATGGATCACCCAGCCTAGGTTTCAGAGACCATGAGGAGGAATTTCACATAATTTAACTTATTTATCCTGAAAAACAGATGAAACTAAAATTACAGGCAACACTGCTTTGCTCTTCCACTGGCAGAATTCTTCCCCAGCCCAATGAACTCCCCGTTTGGGTCTAACACCTAACACCCTCCCCCAGTCTGGGGACTGGCAGAGACTCACATTGAGACTGGCAGGGTGTACATCACCCAAAAGCCATTTGTGGGTACACAGTTCCCTAGATTGGCATTCTCCAGTCCCACAGCATCACCTGTCAATCTGCCTTGATCTGAAACGTTCCTTAAACACACCTGCTCCCAGACTTGCAATTTCCAGCCAATGCTGGTATTTCAGAGCAAAGATTATCAGGGCTCCCCAGCACTGGCATCCCAGGTTTATGCTTCCCTTGGCCATGACCCACCCTCCCAGTTTCTCCTCAGTACTCTGAGTATTTTCTCTTCAGTATTTTCGCTATTCTGAGCCAAGTGAACCAAAGCATCTCTGAAAAAAGGACTTTACAAAATAGCTACACCACAGTTATATAATAAAGTTTCCAGTTTCACAACAGCATCAGCCAAAGTTCAGCCAGCTGAGGAGACACTCACTGCCAGTGAGGAACTCCTGGCATCCTCCTGTCTGCTGAAATCCCATTATCAGCCTGTGTTTTCCCTTTCCTTGCCAGGCAGGATGAGGCAGTTGCCAGCCTCCTACAGCACGGACACAGCCCTTCACGGAGAGGCCACAGCACAGGGAGCTGCCCAACACTGGAGCTTGGCTGCAGATCAAGCCAACTCCTACTCAACCCAGCGGCTGGAGGTGCTGGGATGTGCTCGCACTGCTTTCCTGCTCCCTGTAATTACACCACAAATCTCTCCGTGCAATCTTCCTGGCTAGGAAACACTTATTATAGCTTGAAGATGTGCTTAAACTAAGTATAGACACCCCCTCCTCCCTCCCCTAAACCAAACCAAAACAAAACGGAGCCGTTTCTTCCAGATTTCCTCAAATAACTCCAGGAAGTTTTGTGCACGTGGGCAGAGAAAACAACATTCCATCAGGCTGGGTGATGAGAGAAGCCCAAGACATGGAAAGGTCCTCTAATTCCAGTCAATGGGACAACCTACATACTTTGAACATTTAGTCTAGATTATTAGAAGTTAGAATTGAAGCAAAGCCTGCAGGCAAGGAGTCTAAAGGGTGAAAGTCCCACCCAGTAACCACAGTGTGTCCATGAGTTAGTGTCAGGGTACCTGGGACAGTCCCATCCTCAGAGGCCTGACTGATGCACACTGGTCCCACTCCCACTGGTACAAGGTGCCAGGATGATGCCAGTGACCAGAAGGTGCTCAGCTGAGGCCCACAGGCACCAGGAACCCTCATCTGGACTGCACCCCAGTCCCTGTCCCCTGCCCACCAACACTGATGGTCATCATTGCTCTCAAAAATCTCACTGGGCCTTGCTAAGCCGCGATAGGTGTGCATCCCCCCAGACAGCCCAAAGATGTTTGGGGACCTTCTCAGTCTCTACAACTCCCTGACAGGAGGGTGCAGCAAGGTGGGGGTCAGGTTCTGCTCCCTTGTTCCCAGGGAACAAGGGACAGGACAAGAGGAAATGGCCTCAAGTTGTGCCAGGGAGGTTTAGGTTGAATATTAGGAAAAATTTCTTGCCCATTCCCGGAGGGATTTAAAAGCTGTGTGGATGTGGCACTTGGGGACATGGGTTAGTGGTGGCCTTGGCAGTGCTAGGGGAAGGGTTGGACTCGATGGTCTCAGAGGGCTTTTCCAACCTAAACAATTCTGTGATTCTAATGTGAGTTATTTCAGCCAGGGTCTACAAACAGGGGTCTCAGCCCAGAGCCTGCAGGAGCCGAGTCACAGGTAGCCCCTCCAGCCATCCCTGCTGCCACGAGTCACAGGCTGCTCCCGAACCAAGGCTTCCCAAAAGCCTGCGGAGGAGGACAGGACAGGCTGGTGGCAGAAGCCACGGCCCAGGCTCAGCTGCAGCTCCTGCCTCTGCCCCGGATTTCCTGCGCGGCGCAGGGCAAGGCCACAAAGCTGTAATTTTCAAACCCAATTTTAGACTCCGAAATAGAGCAACACAAACCAGCTCGGTGTGTTGTTCCATGAGCTACACCTGCACGGGAGAGCACAGGCGGGGACCACAGGTAAAGAGCCATTTGCTTACAGACACTATAACCCAGCACCTGCTGCAGGAAACCAACGGGTCTGCGGCATCGTTGGGAGTCTCCCAGCATCCAAGAGGGCAGTGTCCAGAGTGAGGATGCTGGAGCCTCTTTCGAGCATGGGCAAGCGAGCAGCTGAAGGACTTGCCTCTCCTCCGAGCCCGCTGCCTTCCCTTTCTCCAACGGAGAAATTATATTTGTGTGTTTATGGGAGGCAACACCAAAACAACATTCCAGTTCCCTGGGACCATCCACAAAACCCAAACTACAATTCAGCTGCTTCTTTTATGCCTCCCTTTCCTCCTAAAACCCACAGTTGCTCACTGAGACAGCAATGGCTTCAAGTTAGCAATTTATTAAAATTCCTGCCACTGCCGACATAGCAAGGGGAAGAGCAGCGTGAAGAACGCTTATTCTAAAGACAAAGACAAGAGCTCCCATCCAGACACTGCTTCTTCATCCAACCTCCATCCAGGACAAGGCAGCATGGGGTGTAATTAAATTCACTGTCACAGCACATAATTAAATCCCACACTGGGGAATAACCCAGCACCCTTATTTTGGACATAGCAATGCTCTGTTTCATATGTGTAATTTCCTGTATTCCATGCCTCGAAGAAGCATCAAACTTCCTTCCTTCTACCACAGCAGGTCAGAGTGGAGCAAACACCTGCCTGGCAATGGGTCCCTCAGCCTGGGTTTGACTCTGCCAGGACATGCTGCGAGATTTCATGGTGACAGAGACTCGCCCCGACAGCAGAGCGAGCCAGATCTCCGCAGGGACACATCTCAGCATCTCCATTTATTGCTGCCTATTAGCAACGTCAACACACTCGCCTTGATCATCTCCTCCCGCATCGGGAACGTGACTCACACTGGAAGCTCCAGGGAAATTTGCCAAATTGAGTTTTCTTCTCCTGCTTTCCTCCCAGAATGGTTTGTGTTGGAAGGGTTCCCAGGCGGACACGGGAAGAGGCGTGCTGGAGCCGCTGCTGCCGGTCAGCGGCGGGGCAGAACCCTCGGGCGGAGAGGAACCCACCGCAGCGCCCCGGTTCAGTGATGGGTGACCCCAGCCCTGCCAAGCCCATCCAGGGAAGCCGAGGGAGCGGCAGCTCAGCGCCCCAGCTCAGCACCCCACGCCTTTCTAGGCAAATGAGCACTTGCTGAGCAATTGCTCCTTAGTCAGGCTCATCCCATGCCCCAGCGAGCCCTCCCTGCCGCTGTGCCGGGACTGTTTGCATTTACATCATGAACGCAGCGAACACAAAACCTCCTGGTTCCTACGTCCCCGCAGCACGTCACGGGCCATTAATAAATTCTAGATGGGAAGAATTAAAAGTGACATTTCTGGAAAAAAATGCTACCCCAATTTACCATCAAAGAGCCATCTCCAGCACTCCCAGCAGCTGAACCACAACTGCGGGTGCTTTAACCCTTCCCGAGCCGGGTTCTCTGCCAGCGGCCCCGCACAGCCTGGCCCCCCTGGAGGAGTGCTTCCAGCAATTTACCCACCACACTCAAACCAGACTGGACACAAGAGGGAAAGATCCCTCCTCTGAGCAGCCTCATATGCTGCAAGGCTGGATCTTCAAAATCCATTTACCAGCGTGCTCCTATTCCCACACAGGTGCCCAAGGTTCCCACTGAACACTGCTGTGAAGTGGAAGTGCAGCCTCAAATCCCTTCAGACAAGGTGTGCCATAGGTTGAGAAAAATAAATAACCTGAATATGCCCAAAAGTGGCAGCCTCCCTGTCCATACGAAAGGCAAATGTTGACACAAACTAAGTCTTTTCCCTGATTTAGCTGAACATTATTTCCAAGGACAGTTAAGTCCAAAGGACAAACGCAGTGAAATCACAGATGACCACAACTGTAAAGGCTCCTTTGGATGCAAAGCAGGTTCAGGCTCTGGCAGGCTGCAGAGAGAGTCATGCCAGCTCCCCTGACAGGAGATGGAGGAGGGAGAAACAAGGAGCAACCATTTCTATCAAATGTAAGTGTTGATCTTTAGAAGTTGAAATTTAAGTTCAAAAATGAGGGGAGATGGAAGAAAACCAAACACAAAGAAAATAATTCTGCTGAATGGATGAAATACTTCATCATCTTGTCCTGGCTGAGGATTGACATATGACAAGAGAACACTCAAAACACTCAATATACGTCCTTGTTTGCAAGCTGACTGAATTTGTCCTGTGTTTCCAAATGAGACACACCATCCACAGACATGGGCAGGAAAGCAGGATAGTTTAAACATAAATCTCAAAAACAGGTTCAGAGCAAAATGCAAATAGGAGGAAGATTTTGAGACAGAACTAGACTAACTGACATATCCCAAACGTCTCCATTTCTGGAGAACAGGAAAAGAGATGATATCCCATATCAAATCAGCCAACCCAAACCCGACCTTGCAGTTTAATTTCTAGGTCAGACCTATAAACTAGAGGAAACTGGCCATAAAAATATCACATTAAATTTATTCTCCAGTCAGGCTGAAATTTCAAGATAAGCCCTGATTATGAGCCTTCTCCTGTTGGAGAGGCAGGTGCCCTGTGGCTCACCCTGCTCCCTCACTACAGTCCCCAGCTGCCCCTGATGAAAACAAGGCCACAGAGCCTATCCACTGCTGGGACTCTTCGTGCCCTTACCACACACCTCACTTTCAATGAACAGGCCTGGTCCACCTGACTGCATGATTCTCAGAAGTCTCTGATGCTCCTTTTTAATTTGGTTATCATTAATAATTCTGTATCATCAGCAGACTTTGTCATCTTACTATTCAGGCTTTTTTCAAATAATTTATTAGGAACTGCATTGGAATTCTCCTTCCCTTTTTTCCTGTCTTTTAACTAATCATTAATCCAGAAAACAACCCCTCTCTTCAACAGCTCTTCAAGAATTTCAGCTAAGGCCCTTTTCCAGTGAAGGCCCTGCACCAGCTAATGACATGATCCCTGGCTCCTGGAAGTACCTCCACCGAATTTCTGAGGCATGACTCTTCCCTTCAGGAAGCCAAACTGACTCCTTCCTTGTACCTGCCTCATTGTCATCCTGCTCTTGAGCAAGGTTCCACCCAACAAGCCTGTTCTGACCTGTTCTCTGAAGCCCTCCAAGAGTCTTCAAAAAAAGTCATCACATTTCCACCTCTCATTTCTCTGGCACTGACACTTTGAGCACCAGGTCACACCTCACACTCTAGACTTGACAGGTCTAGATCTCAGTTTCTTTAAAAATCTAGGATAAACACTACCTGGAAAGACTTCTAGTGATAGTCCCTTGCAAGATTTGCTCTGCAACATTTATGACAGTTCTATTTTAGTCTAAAATGCCAGGATGGACGCTCATGAAGCAAGGCTGCCCAGGTTACCTTTTTAAAGAGCCTGATGACATCCTCACTGATCTGCGACAGCCGGACGATGACATTGTTCATGAAGATGTCATTCAGGGTGGCGTGGTCTCGGCTCTCCCGACGGGTCTGCGTCAGAACCAGGTACCAGCAGTTCACAGGGGAAAGGAGGTGCTGATCTTTCCTAGAGAGTTGTGGAAACAAAAATCAAAAAGGTCAGGCGAACACGTCAAAAAGGCACACATTTTCAAATGAACGCTGTCAGCACATCGCCTCCCTCGCCTGCACACAGCCACGGGGTTCATGATCTCTTCTTCCAGCCGTACCAGCACCGCAACGCAGGGATGTCCGGGGCACACAAGCACCCATACCACACCAGACCCCCAGCCAGCCCCTTCCCAAACTGCGTGCTCTGGTAGATGGCACAGGAGAAGAGACATGCCTGGAAAGGGAGAGAGTTTTGCTCATTCTTTCCACTCACGCTATGAATATGGCTGTCACTTCACTGCAGAAGGGCCCTTTGCACCTTTGCCACTGTGCTGGTTTTAGTCCACTAAAAAGTGGACTCATGAAAGGGTTCTGCATCCAACATCTCCTCCAAGCGTCTGTGCACAACATGAACACATTCAGGTATTCTGGAGGGGACAGCGTGGAGACTCCAGACACCTCTGCATGCACGCACAGGCAGAACAACCGCGTACGGAAACCGGGACGAGTCTGTGCACCTGGAACCACCACGAGCCATGGCACCGCGGCCAGTGCCGGACCCAGGGCTGGGCACAGCCCGCTGCACACGGCTACACGGGGACAAAGGAGCGCTGAAGGGACCGTAAATCCTCAGCGTGTCACAGCCTCATCAGAATAATGACACACATGAGCAGCTGGGGAAGGGGCGCAGATGAGCCTGGTAAGGGCAGGTACAGAGCAGTCTGGAAGAAAAAAATGTATTAAGGGAGACTCTGGACATGGAACCGGCCGTGAGGACTCGGCAGGAGCAAGCACTGAAATGAAGCTGACTTGATTAACACCACCAACACCAGCCCTCGTGCCCAGGTGTTTTATAATGGAGGAGAGCCACTGTCACCTGTGCACACCGCACAGCAGCAGCTTCCAGAACTGTAAGCAATGGAGAGCCCGAACACTGCTCTGAACTAATGGGTGAGGCCAGACACCCCCTGAACCTTCGTGGGCTCCATCTCTGAACCAGAGCTCCTTACTGGCCAATTGCAATTCCTTGGTGCACACTGCAGCACCCGGCACCACACAACCAACACGCAACAGTCAGATGCCAAAAGGACAGAAAGGATCTGAATAGCAACTCATCATCAGCAGAGCTTGGCATAAGACAGCAGTAAAGCCTCACACTGGAGAGACCGAGTAAACAGATTAAATGGGATTTAGTAATATGGAATAAATAGGATTTAGTAATGTAACAGCAGAAATCACTGCTCTTGCAGCTGAAACTGGAAAAAAATCACCAGGGGTTAGAGGAAGAAGCAGACTGTGAAGAGCCTGGGGCTGGCGAGGAGAAGGGCAGCAAGCAGGCAAACCCCAGGCTCTCCGTGAAAGGCACTGAACAGCAGCTGCAGTCTTTGGCCACTGAACTGAACGACACGGGTTTCATCTGGAACAAAGGGCACAGCTCCAGCTGAGAGACTCTTCCACAGATACCGCTGGCAGCAGAAGAGACAGGGACAAACCCTGTGGCCCAGACAGGCAAAGGTGGAGAGCTCGGGCTGAGGTGCTGCAAGGGGAGCAGTCAGGACCAGCACCTGGCTCCACGCAGCCGGTGCTGCCACATGGCCCCAGGGCACAGCTCCTGCTGGGCACACATCCTGCCGGGCACCGGGCACACATCCTGCCGGGCATACACCCTGCTGGGCACTGGGCACATACCCTGCCGGGCACCGGGCACACATCCTGCCAGGCACTGGGCACACATCCTGCTGGGCACCGGGCACATATCCTGCTGGGCACCGGGCACACATCCTGCCGGGCACACATCCTGCTGGGCACTGGGCACACACCCTGCTGGGCACCAGGCACACATCCTGCCGGGCACCAGGCACACATCCTGCCGAGCACACACCCTGCTGGGCACTGGGCACACACCCTGCTGGGCACTGGGCACACACCCTGCCGGGCACCGGGCACACACCCTGCTGGGCACCAGGCACAGCTCCTGCCGGGCACCGGGCACACACCCTGCCCGGGCACATATCCTGCCAGGCACCGGGCACACACCCTGCCGGGCACACACCCTGCCGGGCACATCCACGGCACCGCTCGTGCCGCCCAGCGAGACCCCGCACCCCCGACACCACTCTCTATGGCAAGGGACACAACAACCCCCAGCAGCTGCAGGCACCCAGCACGAGCACCAAGCGTCGCCCCGCAGAGCCCAGCCGGGCACCTCTGGCATGTGGGCAGCAGGAACCAGCTCCCAGCAGCAATGGGGCAGTGGCCTTCATAGAGCCTTGAGGCCACCAGCCAGCAGAACGGCACAAGCCAGCACCCTCACCACAGAGCAGTCAGTTCCAAACTGGAATTCTAAGTCAGGTTTGTTTTTCTTCCTATTTTGTTCACATATTTTCTGTTTTAGCCAAGCTCACAAGTGTGGTTAAACTGAAAAGAAGCTGCTTTTGAAAACACATATTTACATATTCATGGATTTCACAATTGCATCACTGGTTGGATTCTCACACAATCCCAGGACCCAGTTCATACTTCCTACTTCAAAGCTTTGTTTCACAATATTTCCACTAAGGATCTGCCTGCCTCCAGCACCGTACGGCTAAGCACAGAAAAAACACATACTTTATTGCAAATAAACTGCAGTAAATTCAATTTCCAGAAACTGCTTCCAAGCCTGAGCCTGCCAGTGAGCCTGCATTAAACACGCAGCGCCTGGACAGCTGCGGACTGGGCTACACAGAAACCAGGGGTACAGACCAGGCCCACCACTATTTGCACAATCGAATCACTGGCTGCATTCAAGACCCTTCAAAAAATCAAGGGGTTTGACTCCTTCCTGTCCCTGATTCCTATTTTTATTGTACTGCTCAAGAAGTGCACGGTCAGTGTAATTCACGCAGCACGGGTCAGTGATGCTGTGGTGGAAGTTTTGGAAAGAAACACGTCCAGTTTCTTCTGTGAGCCCCACTCAGGGATGGGACAGACGAGATCATCGCTGACGCAATGGATTTTACTCCACTTTAGGACTGTGCAGCTACAAACCAGTGCTCACAGCAACCTGTGCCCATCATTTCGCACCAGTCTGCCCCTGGGAACACCCACTTACTTGAACTGGTGCTCTCTGGAGCTGCGGATCTTGGAGGAGAAGCGCTCAGCCAGCTTCTCCAGGCTCCGGGAGTACTCCAGCTCGATCTCGGCCTTCCTGCGGAAGAACTCCTGCAGGTCCTGCAGCAGCTGCAGGCGCGACTCCGACTGCTGCTCCAGGCATTTGAACTGCTCCACCAGCTGCGTTCGGATTTCTGCAGGCACACAAGAGAGGAGAAAGAACAAAAGACATCAGCAACAGACACCGGCCATGAAGGTTGTCCTTCCTTGTCCCAAACAGCACGGCTCTGCTGGAGCCCCCTCCAAGCCCAGGGGTGAATTCAGGGCTTGATAAGGCCAATGGATCTGCATCCCAAGAGAGAGCAGAACAATGCCACTGACCAGCCTCACATTAAACCTTATTCTTCATCAAAACAAATAGTCTTAGAACACTGAGACCAACCTCAGAGCTTTCAACTGCCTTTTGAAACCACAAAACAATACTTCTATCTATCTGGTACTACCTGAAATCACATACTATTTTCATATAATCTAATATATTATTTCTTGATGAGTGTTCATGTGAATACCTCCAGGATGACCAGCACTGACCTTAAGGAAGCTGATCCTGCCATGCACCCTCCTCCCACCCTATCCCCCTGCACTGCCGGGTTTACCAACAAATCCAACCCAGCTTTGGCTCAAAGACTTAGAAAGTCTTTCATGCTCTCCAAATCCCAGCTCAAAAACACAAAAGGTTTCATCTGTTCCAGGTTTATTTGCTTTCCCATAAGGACCTTCAGACACCAGGACAGACACACCCCAGCCCCCCACAGCCTGCCCCAAAGTGGGCTCAGCAGTGCCTGGAGGTGCCTGTGGAGTGTGGGGATGGGCTCCTTGGGCAGCTGGTGTCTCCTGCAGCACCTGGGTCCCCGCTGCGTCCTGCAGGGAACAGGCACCGCAGGAACAACAGACAGAGCTGGTCTCCAGTGCTGCCCCTCCCGTGGCACTGCCAGAACCCACCACCTTGGTGCAAATCCCCCACACGGGTCTGATCCCACAGACAGGCAGGCAGTGGGGAAGGGAGCGCTGCTCACGGGTGCAGCCAGACCCCTTGCCCTGTCTGCAAGAGAAGCAACACAGCACCTGTGGCACAGGATGTGGTGAAAATGTAGCTCCCCAACTCTTCCCACCCTTTCCCAACCCAGGGCAGGGTTTCTGCAGCTCTGTGAAGCACACCTGGCCAGGACGCCTGTGCGGGAGCCGCTTGCTCTCCTTGGAGCAGCAGCTGAGCTCTGCCCGGAGGGATGGGGAGCCCCGCAGGAGGGCGTGTGCAGAACTGAAAGGAGAGGAAAAATGAGACTAGATGGTAGGAAAATCTATTCAAAGTGAGAACAATTGGGCCGAGCTGGCTTCGGGGGGCAGCTGCACGGCGGAGGATCAGAGGAGCTGGAATGGCAGGGGTCAGCTAATGGAACAGGTCCATGAGCTGCCTGCCTGTCCCCCACCTGCTGGGAGAGCAGCCCCCAGCTCCCCACCACTACACACACCCCTGGCAGAAGGCAGGTGGGCGCACCTGAGGTGAGGCAGCTCCTGCATGTGCTCACCTTGAGACCCTTCACTTTCTTCCCTTCATGACAGTGCCCAGACCAGCCACGGCACTTGTGGCCATTTTAGTCCGCCCACAGAAACAGCCTCTTTAATGCTCCTCATAGTTGTATAAACAATCCATGACACACAACACGTCCCTTGTCTTTCCCTAAGGATTGTGAGTAGGTCTGTTTTTCTCACGTTGCTCACCTGCTGCTGGTGGACCCCAGTATTTGCAGAGCAGACCCAGCCAAAAGCCAGCGGGGAAGTTTGGCAGCAGGAGCACAGCATCACCCTGCCCCCCTCGCCGTGGAGCACCCCCGGGGCTCGAGGGGGCCAGGGCAGCACAGGGCAGCCCACTGACACCTCAGGGAGCCCCCATCCTTCCCTGGCCCTACGATGGGCCAGTTCACTGCCACAGTAACTGCACCACAACCAACTCAACTCTCTCTCTTCTGAGCCAACACTGTTCTTTCCTTTCCCAATTAGTGCCCAAAACCCTGGAGTACTTGGGTGACTCGGCCTGGATTTTCTGCTGCAGCAGGAGTTGGACTTTCCCAAAGTGCTGCTGCAGGACTGCAGCACGTCAAGCTGTTGCTGCCTGTGTGACAGGGCTTAGCCTGTACCGAGAAGGAAGTCACAAAATCCTTCTTTGGCAAGATGCCCAGAGCTCACCCTTGGTTCCTCCTGCAAGTTCAGTGTAGGAGGATGACAAACAGTACCTTACCCACAAGAGCCCCAGCAAACTGAAAATGCCTGCACTGCCGGAAATGGCTGCATGGTCACTGGGGCACTCAGTGACACGAACAGAGACAACACAGAGGTGTCACTCCAGTGCCTGGAAGAACGTTCAGTACCTGTGTATCACATACATGTACACCACGCAGGCTGGCCCTGCCAGTCCCTGCCAGCACCGGGCTGTCCCACAGCCTCACCACTACAGCAAGATCCTGTCCAGACAATCACCACTCCATGCTGGATGCTGAATTAATAAATGATGAAGTAATGATGATGCAAAGCAGTGGCTGAAATAATGAAAGATTTATGGACGATTTCAATCTGGTATTTTTCAACATTTCGTCACATAACAACTCTCATGTGAGTCTCAGCTCTGGCAGCCTGGCAGGTTAACTCATCACTGATCATTTAACAGTGGCAGTGGGATTTGGAGGCTGCATGAAGGTCACCTAGAGCCAAAACTCCTCAGAAATAAGAAATGCTAAATGCTTCAAAGTTAATCAGTCACCTTACATGGGACCCTCCCTGGGCATTTCCTTTATGTCCTAAATACAGCATGAGAGGATAGCACAATTGTTAAAAAAACATCTCTGAGGCTCACACACAGCCACAGCAAGGGACTCAACACACGGCACTTGTCCACCGGCAAAGCCCTTCGCTGTTCCTGAAAGCTGCCTGGAGAGCCACGCCACCATCCCTGCAGCAGCCCGAGCACTCCAACTCATTTCTAACCCACATCCATCCCACCTGCAGCCACCAGGACGCTGACACAGGAGCCAGCAGGGCCAAGGCCCCTGGCAGAGGAGGAAGGGTGAGGCACAGCGGGGATGCTCAGCACAACTGCTGCCTCTGCCCAGACAGGGGCTTCCCTGGGACTCCGGGCATCTGCTGCACACACACATACAGACATTAGCCCTCACCCAGCAAGCTGCAGAAACTCCAAAGTGAAGGACAATTCCACTCCATAGAGAATGCTAGAGATACTTTTAAATGTTAAATTTTCTGCTAAAAGACTGCAGAAAAGGAAACTAAATTGCAAACGAGGTCTACAACAACCCGTATCAAGAGTGCCTCAGTCCTTATTCTCTCCCTCTCCAGATTGCTGGGGTCCAGCTTCCTCTGTCCCTGGCACACTTTGACCTTTGTCAACAGAACTTCTTTGTTTTTCCTATGCCTGTAATATGTTGATTTGACACTTCTAAGTTTCCTTGCAGGAGTTCAGCCAGGTCAGTGCCAGCCCGGCCTGCGGAGGCAAAGGACAGGCTCTGCGGGCTGCCAGCCGTGGCCCTAAAGCCCCCCAGTGACAAGCCATCACACCAGCAGTGGAGATGGCCACTGACCCCAGGGGCTGCTGCTGCATGCTAAATGGGAAGGGTTTGTGTAGAAAACAAAATGAAAAGCTGCTGGCATCATCAATGCAAGGACAGACATGGTAGCAGAGAGAAGGACATCGCTCAGTGCTCCAGGGGTCCCTGGGAGTCAGCGCTCCCGGACACAGCTCCAACAGCTCCTGCAGCCATGCTACATCCATCCTGTCCATTGTGGGGGATTCACAGGCCTGGAATTCCAACCTTCAACCACGTGCCAATTATGTTTTCCACGTTAGATAATCTCTCTTCAGCACCCAACCCCAAAACTTTACCTTTGGCTCATAAGAAGGAGTTGCCACTGTGAACAGTCCTGTTATTTAAAATGCAGAATCAGGGTCAGGGGTAGAAAATGCAGGAAATCTGATTTCCTCAGCGCTTCTGCAACAGTGACAGGCACGCTGGAGAAAACAAAATTCCTTGGCAAACCAAGGAGAGCAGCAACAGTCAACGTGGGCTGCGAAACTGCTAATCCAGACAAGAGAGGGAACATCTGTATCAGAACATCTGGGGATTTGGGTTTTGTAATATTTCCTAATCAATCAGCCCGTATCACAGCCACAACTGCTCGTTATCCTCAGGCCACGTGAGATGCTGGCAGATTCACATTTCCAGGCTGCTAAGGTAGGGCAAAATCCCTCATCAGTCAAAGACCCCCAAGAACGCCCCCACCCTCTGAAACCTGGCAAAAGGTTTTCCGAGTGCCAGAGGGGATGCAGAAGGAACTGAGTGTGATGGCCACAGCCAGGCCTGTGACAGAGCATGGGCCCGAGGGGGGATAAACCCACTGCAGACCCCCTCCCATTGCCAGAAGCCAACTGGTACCCAAGTGTGAGAGACAGACACGATTTACATTCAGCCTTTGGCAGGTTTGTAAATGAATGGCAACATTAGAAAAATTGGGGGAAAAAAACACCAAAAAAAGGAAAAAATGTTTTGAAAAAATCACCCTAAAACTTGCCAGAGCTATTCAAAAGGCAACTCAGGAAAACAACAGGGAGCAAATAGAGGTGCTGTTTGTTGGGAAGAAGACCCAAGAATGGAGCCAACCAAAGAAAGAGTATCAGCATAAGATACAAAGATGTAAATTTGATACAAAGGAAATCAGGTGAGAAATTGGAAAAATCAGTAAGATTCTGGGTCAGCCTGGGCAGCATGTCAACAGGGCTCACACTGGGCCCTGAGAAGAACCTATTCTCAGAGAACCTATTTCTCGCTGGAAACACGAACCTTCAGCAACCCTGGAATTCCTACGACCACCACCACGGCAAGGCAAACGCCCTGCCTGAGGGAGCTCTGCGCCGGGTTGGAAACAGACACCAGTGCGCCAGGGAAAGGGTGAATGGAAGGCAACTCCCCAAACCTTCACAAGACACCAGAAAAATGCTGTTTTGGTCGATCTGACATCTTGGCCAGCGGATCAGGGTAAGCTTCATTTTTTCCTCTCCTTGGCTGTTAACCTCATCCATTCCCACCAGTAAGGACAATGCTGGCAGCCACGCACAAAGCCCAGGAACACTCACACACATCCAAATAGCATGCCTCTGACACTAGGAATGGGACAGGGTTTGACAAAGAGCAAAATTATCTGGGACAAGCCCTGGCCAACTTGAGCACTCACATAGAACGACCATGCTTATGTGGAGAGGTCAGGCCGAAGACCACACGCTCAGCTCCAGGTCATTACGAACACGCCGCTACTCCAACCTGTCCCACTCTCAGCTCGCTGAAGGGTATTTTCCATATGGTCTCATTTTTTAAACATAACAGTTAAACTGTAGACAAATGCCATGAGATCAACGCAACTTTTACCAGTGGTAGTTGTTATTATTATTATTATTATCATCATCATTATAATCATTACCATCATTATCATTATCATTCACTTATTCTTTGTGTTTCCATACAGTTCACGTATCTCCCTGGGAAGCAGCATCTCTGACTTCCAGGAATTCACAAATACAACGCTGAAATCCCAGCTCCAGCTGAGACTGTGGCAATATTCCCACCAGCTTCAATGTAGCTGGGATTTCATCCTCTGGCAGTAAACGGAGCTGGTGAGACAATCCTTTTCCCTTTTTCTCCCCCTCTTCCAAGTAACCCCTGGCTCCGTTACTTTGTACCTCAAGTGCTGATAAGGACCAAGGTCCTCAACTGGCATCAGGATATGCTGCAGAGCTCACGGATAGGCAACACACGTGAAGTTCAGGATGGGTTATTAAATAAACCAAATTCTACACAGGCAAACGCTGGTGAAAAGCAGGCAGTGGAAAATCCTGGATAGTTAAGACTTGCAAAGGTTGGAGCCTAAAGCAACACACGAGAGGCCGTGGGAGCCAGGCGTGCTCCAGCACGGGGCAGCCTGAAGCCGTGGGGACCGGGGATGCTCCAGGCAGCAGAGCCGGTGGGAGCCCCGCACAGCCCTGCCCCGCCAGCTGCACACTGGAGCCGGGCCCTGCAAGCGAGCACCCTCCTCCTGCTCCTGCTCCTGCTCTTCCTCCTCCTCCTCCTGCTCCTCCTCCTGCTCCTGCTCCTGCTCCTGCAGGAGATGTCGGGTTTGGCGCAGCACCCCCTCCGCAGTCCCGCCAGGCCAGAGCCGCGCTCCGGCTGCTCAGACAGGGACAGACAAAAGCAGAGGTTTCTCTAGCAACGGGCGGGGATGAAAGCGGCCGGAGCCCCCCGCTCCTGCCCTGCCGGCGGGGAGCGGGACAAAGCCGCGCTGCCAAGGGCCCAGCCCGCAGCTCCGGTGCAGCCCGCCCACCCCCGGCCGGGCCGGGCTGGCTGCTCCACGGTGCTGAATTATCTCCGTTATCCGGCCGGGAGAACAGCGTTGTCACGGATCCTCCCGCCGGGCAGCCTGAGACAGCCGCTCCTCTAACATATGCTTCACCCCACTGATTTGTGACAAGTGAGAAAATATGCTTGGCAACAAAAGCCATTATTTTCTCACAACTGGGATTAGACCCAATAGTTCATTGCAAATATAGCACAGCAAGCTGGACTCAGGGAGGAGCCAATTCTTACACAAATACAAAATACACTAACAAGGCCATTTGACTCTCAACTGTTTTTATGCCCCCTTCAGAGTATCCATGTGCTGCCTTCCATAAAAGTCCAGCCCTCTTCATAACAGAAATACCTCGGATGTATTTTCCAGTGCTTTGTCATCCCGTGTTTCACCAGCACACACCGCTTCCCTTGGGAGAACTCTCACACACACACACACACACACAGAGCTAATGCAACTGGAGCCTGGATCCACTATGGAACGCCAGCCGGCTGTTCCACCAGGAAAACCCCTGCTACGGGCAGTAGATACCCCAGAGCGGCCAGACCCTGTGTGCGATCCCAAGGAGCTGGGCTCAGCCCCGCAGGCAAGGGACGCTGGCAGGGCAGAGTTTCGAGAGCCCACGCGTGCCCATGGGATGCTCCGCTGCCGGCACCTCTGGCACGGTGCTCTCCATACACAGCAAGCCCCCAACGCCGACGTGGGGCCGGGAGCAGCAGCAGAGGGATGCAAGGGATGGGGCTGCCAGAGGACCGTCCACCTTGTGAGGGCTGAATGCAGGCAAGACTTTGTCAGGTCCCAGCAGTGACACTACTGAGCTGGAACAGCCAAGGAGCCGCAGGGCCCACGGCCGGGAGCACCCGCAGACAGAGCTGCCGGGGCGCATCCGTGCCTCTGCGCGGGTCCCCGCGGAGCTGCCGGAGGGGACCCGCAGGGAGAGCAAACAGCCCAAAGCAAGCCAGCAAGCCTCCCCTCTCCTTCCTGCCGTGTGATTAGTAACATCACTGCCTAGACAAAGACAAGAGATATGGCTCCTGGTAAAACAAAGAACAAGACAAGCCTTTTATCTGAAACGAGACATTCCCAGTTCAAAAAAAAAAAAAAAAAAAAAAAAAAAAAAAAGAAAAAAAAAAAAAAAAAAGAGAAAGGAAAACACTTCTCTCCAGTATGAAAACAAGTCCTGTGGCACTTTTCAGTTTTTTTCATGTGTGTCTTTAATCCCCAGCCCGCGCCCGACCAGCAGCACTTCACGTGCACAGCCCCAGCTTTCCCTTGTACCCACACCAAACGCCCACACTGCAACTTGCTGGGTTGTGAGGCAACATCTCCATCTGCAACTACTGAGAAGGGAAGTGAAAGTGTAAGAAATTGTATCTTGAACTCAGTGACTTCTCTCCTGGGAAACCCCTGCCCTGGAGGGGGCCCAGGTCAGGGCACAGGGTTGTCCTGGGGGTAGCGTCCCCAAGGGGTGATGTGGGGCTATGGGGTTTCAAAGCCTCAACAAGCAGTTGAGGAGCTAGGAAAACACCCACATTCATTTTGCTGCTAACCAAGACGGTTTTAGGACCCTGCCCAAGCTCCTGTTTGCTCACCCCTCACTCTTGGAAGAGTATAGCCAGGTTCTGGGGGTTCCTTCAAGTTTAGACTGAGCATCCTGGTGCAGGATGGGCTCCCTCCCACGCCTCCAAGAAAAACATGGCCAAGCCATAACGAAAAACTCCATTTCTATAGGAATATTTGCATTTACAGTTTGAAACACAGCATTTTCCCCTTGGAATTAACTGAAAGGATGCAGCAGAAGTGAACAGATGTGCTGGCACCCCTCGGAGCAGGGCACGAGTGTACGTACCAGTGCCCTGGATGGGTGCCCAAAGACATGCACCCCATCAGGGCCAGATGTAACACCTACACACCCATCATCCCAACAGCTCCATGCATGCCATCAGTTCTGAGGGGCAGTGACACACTGGCCGTGTGCCTCCCAGGAGTGCCCCAGCGAGCGGGAGGTGACCAACTTCTCCTGCCAACACGGGCAGCAATGCAGCTGGGTCAAGCTGACCACAGCCCACAGCTTGTGCTCTGCCTCCTGCGCTCTCCAGTTACCTACAAACTTTGTTCCTAACAAGACTCCCCCAAAACCCAACTCACCCACAGCAAAATAAGAGGCAAATAACTTGGTTCAGTGTTTTGCGCTGCCCTGACCCAGATGGGCACACGGGGGACCAATGGGGGCCATCAGGGTGGCTGGTTTGGGGTGGGACTGGCCTTCATCAGGCTTTTTCCATTTACATTTCAATTCCGTGGTCATAGCAGTGGCTACAGAAGTATCTCTGTGCATCCCCTGCAGAGGCCCAAGCAGTTTGTCAGCAGAAATGGGTTGATAATGGCTTTCCAGCCACCTGTGAGGAGTATAAATTCTACGCTGTATTCCTGAAACAGCGTCCTGGTGCAATCCCAGCAGAGCAAGAGCCTCCCAACCTCCTGGGAACTCAGCTAAATGCACAGCAGCTGAGTCCTAGGCAGCGCTTAGGCCCTTCCATGAGATCTGCTGGCTCCAGAATCCCAATAGGAACAATCCTTGCCCCACCACAACGCCTGGTCAGAAGGGTTCAGCAACACAGTCCTGCTCACCCTGTGGGAGAAGCTGATGGCTCTGCTCAGGGACAACACACAGCAAAGGGTCCACAGCTGTGACTCTCCGGCTCTCCCAAGCAGCAGCACCCTAACATGGAACATCAGCAGAGGAAAAAAGACCTGGCAGCCAAGCCAGCCTCTTCCTCCTACACCCCACCCTGAAGGTCTGCAGAAACCAGACTCAGAACCTGACAACCCGGGCAGACCAGGTTCTCCAGACACAGTACAGGGCTCTGGAGAAACAGCTAGAGCTGAAGGAAGCACCAGGCATTGCTGGTGGTCACCTCACTGTCACTCCCCCTTTCCAGGGCACAGGGTCCATGCTGGGGTCCTGGCAGGAAGCAGCCATGCGAGAAGGGGACTGACAGGGAGGTGGATGCCAGAGCAACAGAGCTGTCCCACCTCCTCTCGTCCAGCAGCACAAGGTACCCCCTCCTGCACGGAGGATTCCAGCCCAACACAACATGCAGCTACTCCAGACCCTGCACAGCATGTAAACATGATGCAGCAGAGAAGACTTTCCATGGAGCGTGTCGGAACCCCAGTGGGTCAGACCACCTGATCCCAAGATTCAAGCTGATGCTTTTCTGTGAATACAGGAGAAACTCTTCCCCATCATCCCTTTCTTCCTTTCACTGAAGCACAGACACTCACCCTGCAGCAGCAGCACTTCTTAGGAAATGACTGTAGCACAGGCAACAGGTTAGGCCAGATTTAAAACACTGGCAACTTTTTTCCCCTCATTTTTCACAGTGAGATTCAAAATGCAATGGAAAAGAGTCATAACATTTTAAAAATAAAGCAACTGAGTCATTTTTTGCTTTCGTACTTTTAGAATGCAGTAGGGCATTCTTTGTGAGAAAAGCAAATGTAGGAGGAGAATACCCCTGATAAGAGATGGGTGATGATCTCCTCTGGTTAGAGCCACCACAGCTACTTCTGTTCAACTGCTCACTGGCATGTCAGAGAGGGGAATTCCATCCCACTAGAAATGACACATCAGAACTCACACATCTTTCTAGGTCACAAAACACCTTCCTAGATGGCAAACAAAATAATGCACCTGCCACCAAATAATGCAAGATAAAATGCAGCTGCTAAGACAGCACAGGCTCCTGCTATACAAACTGTGTATCACGAGGTTGGTCTTACCTGGGCTGTGCAGGTTTCACAATCCAATTCATTGGTGGCTTTTAAATTAGCTGGCAGTGCCGTGACAAAAAGCAAAACCACAACCCAGACACAATGCCAACTTCTCTCTGACCTGCACCCTGAAAATTTCATGGCATCAACCTTTTCCCCAGAAAACCTCTCAGATCAAGTTAGTCCTGGCCTAAGCAGACACTATGCTTATGATGGCACCAAACTGGGCTTAGGACTTATGTGATGTCTACAGAGCATCCCCTCGTTTAATGCAAAGGGCAAAGGAAGACAAGAACAGCTCCTCACTGTCCAAGAACAAAGATCACAGCTGATATGGTGACAGTGAAGCCTTGAAATGATTAATAATAAGCTTGGCAAGCACAAGAACAAGGTAAGCTCTGCCACCGAGAGGCACAGCAACAGCAGGTCCCACAGGCTGCTCCTCGTGCAGTCCTCTTCCCTCTCCTGCCCCTGCACAGGGTGGCAGCTGCTGCTGCTGGCAAGGTGGTGGCATTTGCCATATACTTCGATACTCCAAATCCACAGGAGTTACTGACAGGGGATTTCCCTTAAAAGCTGACCCTGAATGCAGATCTGGAAGCAGCCAGCCTGACTCATGAGGATGCAGCAGAGAACAAGTGTTTTGGGTGAAGCAGAGCACCCAGTTCCCTTTCACAGGCAGCACTACCTGCACGACAGCCCATGCTCCTGGGACACAAAGGACCAAAAAAACAACCAAAGGAATCCAAACAGGGTTTATTGTTAACTTCAGCTGAGCCTCAAGGCCAAACTTCCCACAGATCAAGACTGAGAACAGATATAATGGTGTGTTGCAATTATGTTCAATTTAAGAACAGAAATAGCACTTCAAACCACACATCACGTGTGCCAGATGGGAAGAAAGAGCTGGCCAGGAAAGTGCCCAGACCGGGCATCAATGCCAATCACAGCTTCCCTGGCTCTGGGAACACCGACCGCAGCTGGGCGGCTGCCTCTCCAGGTGCTCTCAGCATGGAACCCAGTGTTGTCCAGGGATGCCATGGGCCTTCCTCTCTGAGACTAAGGAGAAGGCAAACCTGCTTGCAGAAGAAATCCTCACCCAGAGGAGGAATGGCTGGAAAGCAGAAGGGGTGGCAGGAGCAGGGTGGCTCACGCTACCTGCCTGCTACACTTTATCACACACAAAAAGCTCCTTTCATAATGTCCACTGACTACAAAAATTAGCAAAGGGAAATTATTTCTTAAAAAAAAAAAAGCTGAACTCCAGAGTCAAAACATCTTTTCCCAATAAGACAATTTCAGCCGAGATTAATCCATAAGCAGACTGGTCCTCAAGCAAATGTATTGCAAATTTTTCTATGGGGCGTCAGCTGCTCTCCCGTTGTCTCCATGCCAGCCCCTAATGAATTCAATGCGCTGGTGACTACACTGTTTTCTGAAGAACTTGGCAAGATGTTCAGCATTATTGGAGAACAGAGGAAAAACAGAGCAGAATTTAGTCATTTAATACTCCATCTTCCAATAACTGAAGAAACATCCCCATCCCATCAGGATCACTACGGACACATCTGTCAAAGGCAGGGTGATGGTACAGGAAGAACTGATGGGGAGAATAGCCAAGTCCACATGTCTGAATCCAAACTTTCCACTGGATGTAGTCCACCTAAAACCAGCACCAGGATTAGTCCAGGATCACTCCAGTGTTGCTGAAGGTAGAATGCAGCCCAAAGGAGCTGAAGCAAGAGCACATTTAAGCAGTCTCTTAAAATACACCTGTTTTTTACAGCTGCCCCTGAACAGATAGCAGAGATGTGGAGTATCCATTAGTGGAGATGCGGCTGGTGAAATGGAAATGGGCAAAGGCAGGGAGGAACCAAAGGAGAAGCAAAGTGAGCCCTGGCACGTGGATGTGGGGCAGACCCAGGGGCTCGGTGCAGGTGCCCACTCTGCTGGAAGCAATGCCCAAGGGCCAGCAGGCACCCGGCCTGACCCACGGGCAGGCAGAGAGGACAGGCCCTGGCCAAAATAAATACCTGCAGCAAGTGAGGAAACCTGCTCCCACCACACAGTGCCTCACTGGAGCTCTGCCCTGTCCCGCCACAGTATCTGAGCTCCCTCAGCCTCAGCCTCTGCACCACACACAAAAACGAGCCAGACTGACCCAAAGTGGTTCTTTTCCCTGCCCCTCTCTGTGAGGAGCTGGAGCCTGGTAGCAGAGACTGACCCACGTCCTTGTCAGATGCTGAGATGTGGCTGATCCTCACTTTGGAGCTGTGGTTTACCACAGGAGTCGCCACTGGGACCAGACAAGCTTTGGGGGCTAAATTTAGGCAGGAGAAGTGCATATTTTCATGTTTGCTCCTGCCTGGCACAGAGCCCAGCCAGCAGCACAGAGGGTTATACCCAGGGACAACCCTGGCAGTGCCTCACCCTGGATCCCTCCCCGGCCACACAGCTACAGCCCCCGTCTGCAAGGGCAGGGCACAGGGCACGGCCAGCGCGGGCACAGCTGGCACAGCACAGCACAGCTGGCACAGCCCAGCTCCACACGGAGTCCTCCTGCAGTGAGCACTCCAGCTCCTTGCATCGCTCCATCCCTGCCTGCTTCAGCTCAAGGTTCCCGTCAGCAGAGGGGTCCGTGCCCATCCCACCCTGCCCACCCTGGCAGTGGCACCGCACAGGGAGAGCGGCTGGGCGAGGAGGAAACCCCTGGCCTCGGCTGCAGCATCCTCCTGCTGCTTTTCCCACAGCCCTCGGCTCCTCCCCGTTTCCTTGGGAACAGAGACTTGTCCACTTGTAATTCACAGCCTGAACTGGTCACATCTGCTGCCACTTTCGTCTGACCGCGAGCAGCACCGAGGGAGTAAATCTCATTTACTGCCCCTACACGCCGTTGTCTGGGCTACGTGGCCCCACACTGATCACGACGATCAATGGGAAGAAGAATTCACAGGACTGAAAGTGGAGCGAGACCCCAGAAATGCTCATTAACAAAACACTTTCAGGGGGTTGGGGTTGCTTTTGTTGTTTGGGGTTTGGATTTGGATTTTTTTGTTTGTTTTGGGGTTTTTGGTGTTATTTTAAAGAAGTCAGACTTTAAAGAGGTCCATGCCAAACCTCCAGAATTCCAAGATCCCTGGCAATACTCCGCTGCCTGTGTCTTTTGGGGAATCCCCACGTCCACCAGTCCCTGGTGCCCCACATTTCTGCCCAAGCGAGCTCTGTCCCCAGCCACTTCCGAGGCAGGAACAGGAAGAGAAGGGGGACGGCGGAACAGCTGCCCTTGCTGAGTTTGTGCCTCCTCTGGTTTTGTCTGTTAGGAATACAAGGGATGCAAAAAAGCATTAAAAGAAAAGAGTCAAACAGATCTTTTGTTCATGATTTAAGAAGAGCAAAGGAAGCTTCACAAAAACAGATGGTAGCTTTTTCCCCCAGAGAAAACAGCCCTTCTGACTGCCCTCCTGCACAGCCGGCATGAGCTCCAGGTCCTTCATCTGTCCACTCTCCAGCGTGGAAACAGCACATGGGAGGCACCGAGATCGGCTGGAGAAAGTCTTTTTTACGCACTGAAAGCCCTGAAATGATGTAACCGGAGCTCTGGGCTTGGGGCTATTAAGATGCAAAGGAGAATGTATTCAAACTGGAAAAGAAAGAGCTGAACAAGAATGTGAATCCTGCCCTGAGCCACTGAGATGGAATAAAGGAAAGATCATTAAACGGTTCACTTCAGCACCTCACATTCCTTAATCCAGCCATGGAAAGATTTTACAGATCATTAAGAGAGCAGAGCTTTGCAGACAGTTCCTAGAGCCAGCCCCATGTATCTGTGCAAGTTCCCCAACCTCTGTACAGCCCTAACAGGATCAAATATTATACACACAAGTCAGATCAGATTACCCAGCAGTGCCTTCTGGCCTGAAAAATCTGGGCATTCATGGATCCACTGAACCAATTCTCTTCCAGAGTAATGCTTTACATGCATTAAAAACATAAGATAATTCCTTTAAGAACTTTTCATCTCGCATCTCAAAGCATCCTATAAATGGTAATCACATAAGCCACAACATCTTCAAGAAAGAGGGAAGGATTACCAACCTAATTTTACAGCTAGGATAAAACAAGTCTTTCCTTGGACATCTCTGCCACTGCTGTTTCCCACTGTGCCTTTCTGCAGTGGAGATGAGCCTGAACTTCACTTCAAGGCCAACCTGCTCCCAGTCCGAGAGGGACACACAAAACAAAAAAAACTAATTCCAAAGCAGTAGACTCAAATTGAGGAGTCTGTAGGAATCGGCAAGTCCAACAGCAGCAGTTGCCCAATTTCTTTTATTTGTCTGATTTAATGTTCCTAAAAATATCATGGGCCACTGGCTCCCTGAAGCCTGTACCTGGCATGGCCTGCTTCACACTGTGCCTCTGACCAAAACCTCCTGTGCACCTCCAGGGTCTGATCCAGTTCCCTGCTGTGCCTCCAGACCAAAACCTCCTGAGCATTCCCGGAGCCTGATCACGCTTCATTTGGAGCATGTCCTCATCACCCAGAAATGCTGTTCTTCCATGTCCTCTTGGCTAACTATCTCCACCATGCTTTTTCAATTTCAGCACGATGGCCCAGGCCAAAGGCAAGTGCAGATGCTCTGCTCACTGCCTTCATCAGCACTGACCAGGAAAGCCTCAGCTGCTGCCGGGGAATTAACAGTGCTGCTTCCTTCAGAGCCTCTGCCTCAGAGATCAGCAAAACGTCAGCCCAAGGCTGACACTGCTCTTCACTCCTCCTCCTTTCCCAGAAAAAGCACAATATTGGAATAGCAAGGGAAAGCTGTGACCAATGAAAGTACATCATCTGTCACCGGATCTAGCCAGCCTGGAACTTGCAGAGAGGAAGCATAAAGGTAGGGAGGAATTTCACCTTCCCAAGAACCAGCACAACCCTCCCCAACGGCTGCAAACGCAGCCTCAGGCAGCACCAGCAGTCTTGGGGTGTTTCAGGGTGAATAAAGACCTGCAGAATCTCACTATTGCAGTACAGAAGGACCACACAGACATTCAGAAGGTAACAAGCATGCAATAGAGAATCCACAGCAGCTGTGGGGAGACTGACTCCAAAGGGCTTTCCATACCAGACAGGATCCAGCCCAATACTTCACAACCTCCTCATGAATTCATCATTTACTATAGATCTGGAGCAAGTTCCAGACTGCAGACAGCTTAGCTTGAGGCTAATAATATGTTCCACATTGGGATCACTGGGTTGTGCAGCTGCCACCCACAAAGCAGAGATTATCGCCCTCGCTTGCTTCATTTCTTCAGTACGAAGTGATTGTGTTCCTGCCTTCTAAAGGAAGGGAATATCAGCATAAAGCATATTGTCTGCTCTCACCATCTTCCCCAGCATCCCATTTATTAGTGGGTGCAGAACCAGATGGTTGTAGATAAACAATGCCAAAGAAAACACAGAAATAGCCTGGTGTAGTACAGGAGTGTTAAATTCCCACCCAGAAATAAGAAAGGGCATTAAAGGTACTTGGGCAGCTCCGGGGGAAGCGAGTCAGCAGGGAATGCAATCCACGTGCACCAGCGTGCGTGGCTTTTCCTGAAGCACCATCAGGACAGAAAGAGCTCCCGCAGCTACAGCTCTGGCTAAAATCAGCTGTCACTGCAGGTGTCCATCACTTCCAGAAATAATCCCTCAAATATTTCACTTGATTCCCTTGGTATGCAGAGCCAGAGCTGCTGCAGCACTGTCCCTGCAGGACTCTCCTGCCACGCTTGCCTTGTGTCACACGTGTAAAGAAGACAAGGGCTAGATGTAAACATTGCAGCATTCCCTCTGTCAAGGCACTGTTTTTAAAAAAAAATCCCCTCCTTCTTTTCTGCTCCCACTCTGATGTGCAGAGTTCTCCAATTCTTTGAATTCACATCCCTTCACACAAGGCAAAAATACGGGGCTTGCAGCTTGGCTGAGATACCAGCCAGGTTAACAACACTCACTTAAAAAATGAAGTAATGCGTCGTCCTGGCAGGGTGAGCCAATAAAGACTGTCATTTGTTTATTTATGTGAACTGTTACTGAGTTGTTCAGATCTCCCCAGCAGGGTCAGCTGGCACGTGCCATGGCCTGACCCACCCGAGCCCCCCCTGACCCACCCCAGCTGCCCACGGGTGCTGGGTGAGGAGGCACCGTGGGATGGCCTGGGGCCCTTGTGGGGTTTGGTAGCCGTGCTTGAGCCCTGGGCTATGGACACATCTGCCTCCCCTGTACAGCACTGCTGCCACATTCCCCTGCCTTCACCTGAGCCCCTGAGACTGCACCTTGCACCTACAGTACACCAGGAACTCCCACACTGATCACCTGCAGTGGCTTTATTCCAGCTGCTGGCTGTCAGCAGGAGCGCTTACCCGTGCAGGCCACGCTGATGTACACCCACGAGCCCAGGGGCTACCGTGGGGACACGCTGGCTGAGCTCAGCAAAGAGCCCAGTCCTTTGCATGCCACAGAGCTGGTGTCTGCTCTTTCCTGGATCCTTCCTGAGCAGATTGCTAATTGCTCCTGATTTTTGCTCTTCTAAAATAAGCTCAGACTGCAATCTGCATAAATGCTGCAGAAAGAGAAATGAACTGCCCGCCCACCTGAAATTCAGACTCAAGCAAAACACACAGGAGACAGAAGGATGGAATGAGCCACCGGCAACCCTCAGCATGCCACTGCCACCCCATGTGAGGACAGGGAGAGCAGGGGGGACGTGGGGACTGTTCCAAATAAAGCCATGGATTTCTATCTAAACTAAGGACTGAAAACAAAGACTAAATGGAAGCACAAGAAACCCCATCACTGCATCACTCTGGCAAATGGGGACAGCAGAGGGTAGCATGTCAGTGGGCACAGCCCTGCAGGAGTGAGAGAGCGGAAAGGAATTAAAAATTAGACCTGTCAGCCCCTGGTTTCTACCATTCATTTAAAAAATACACAGCTGCAGATGTCCAAGGTGTAAAAGGAAGCAATTACATACACAAACCTCCCCACAAATAAACATCTCATGACTTTATCACCATATAATCTTCAACAGCAAAAGCACATGAGAACATTATCTTGCCTTTAATCTTTCTGAACTGTCAGCTGTGACCATGCCACTTCCACGTACACCCCCCACCTGCAGCATGCAGGCACTGCTCCCCTGCTTCTGTATCTCCCAAAAACACCACACAGAGCCAGCTAACACAGACTTTGTTTTAAAACTCTGTTAAATTAAGGGTTTGTTTGCTGCTGAACTCTCCCTGCAGAGTGCTGGGAATACAGATGCAAAAGCAACACCAGTGCCTGCTGCAGTGCAGGTGAAGCATCCCTACACCTGCACGAGCCCCCCTGCCACTGAAGCACAGCTCTGAGTCACCATTTCTGGTTTTTTCTTCATCTAAGGGAAGACCTAAGAAAATCAACCATTTAACTCTAGACTAAGCATCTGGAGAGCACCTTGTAATTACCAGTTCTGGTTCTCTTCTCTCTGACAGCTTCTCAAAACACGTGGATCCCGGTACATCCCAGAGCCTCTCAGCTCCCTTCTCCCCTGGTGGCCCCCCAGCTGCAGCTGCTGCATCAGCTCCGGTATTTATAGCCCCTCTCTGCTGAGTCACTGCTGTTCCTGGCTTATTTAGAAGCTGCTTTAACTATGTTTGCTTTTGACAGTGTCACATTTATCACTCTCGTGATAAATTTTGTGTAATTTTGACACTTTGCCCTTCCAAAACTGATACAGAAGAGACATCCTCTGCCACTCTGTGCAGATGGGTGGGGATGTCCAGAACTTCCTTGCCTTCCACTTTCTTTCCTAGTCCCGACTTGAGGAGTTCAGAGGAACAGACCCCGGCTAAATCTGATAGAAGCACTATGAGTTTGGCAAGAGAGCTGAGGTAACAAGGCAGCCAGCTCAGGATGTCTGGTGTGAGGCGAGGGCAGCTGAGCCGCTGCTCCCTACACGGAGCTCATGGGCAGCTTCTCCTCAGCCCTCTCTCCTGGCTGTCCTTCCATCTGGCCTGAGGATGTTCATCCACACCATGCTAACACTGCCAACACTAACTCCAGCTAGCTGGAAAGAGATTAAAGCAAGCAATTAGTTACAAAGAGAGAGGATTTGCTACAGCTTGGTATAAATAAGCTAAAACATAGAGGGTTTAGGCAGCAGCAGCGTCTTATACACATCACCATCTTTTAATGTGTTATTGTTACCTATGAGCCTGTATTCCATATGGAATTTTTTTTACCCCAGCCCTCCCAAAATCCCCTTTTGAAATGCTGAGTTTCTCTGAGCAGGAAGCTTGAACTTCCCTTGGCCCTGAGATCATCTTGAGGGGTCAATACCCTCAGGCAATTTTAGCACATTTCTAGGACAGGGTTTGACATTGGAACAGGCTTGTAAAAACACATGGAACTGATGCTCCCTGTGCACTCCCTGCAGTGACTGACAGGCTCTCAACCCCCTCCAACCCAGCACCACACCTGCAGTCCCTCCAAGAACCATTCCCTTTCTCTGCTTGACCTGCATGACTAGAAAAGCTGCTTCTCCTGATTTGTCAGCCTAAGAGTGAAAAAGAAGAATTACTTTCGAAAGTGTTTCTCAATCACTCCTGCATGTAACAAAGCCCGCACTGACAGCCTGACAAAAATCTGGCAAAATGTTTTCCAACTGAATGAAAACAAATTTTGAAGCACAGAGTTGTTACACAAGAACCTCACAGTTAAAATATGCACTGAAATGACCTTCATAACAAGGACAAGTCAAGCTTAGCAAGAGGAGAACTTAATGGTCTTGATATTTGCTTTGTCCAAGTAGCCTGTGGGCTCAGCTACTTTAAACATCATTTCCCGAGCCTACATTATACATGTGCAATAAGTTACACATCAGGAGCATTCCAAACATGCGTTATCTCTTCTGCTCTAGCCCTCCTGTATTTTGAAGGCATCAGCCACAATCTTACCCCCTTAAAATGAGCTTCTCTGAGCACAGCTGCGCACCACCAGGCTCCACCTCACACCTCTGCCTGCTCCAGGGGCAGAGCTCCCTTTGTGCTTCCCTCTGGTGTCATTTATCCCGAGGAACAGCATCACAAAAGGGCTGCCCCCCTTCTCACGGGAACTCAGCAGCTCCTTCAGAGGCACCTTTAACCTCTGCCTTTCAGACACCCATCACCAGCCGCTTGGATGGACTCTCTGAAGAATAAGAGTCCCTTGGGCTCCTCCTGAGAGCCAGCCTTTCCTTCCTTTTCTCCATGTGTTATTCTCGTTCTCTCCCACACATCAAATTGCCCATTTACGTGATTCTGAACTATGTTTAGCACCGTCTCTTCACTCAGCTAGACCTGAACGGGAGCCTAAACCTCACCACCTCCTCACCCAACACTGTAAAATGCCTCCTCTGGTCTCTCTCGAGCAAGATGAGCAAACCATGTGTGAGGGAAGACAAAAGGCAGCCTGGAAGGGTGAAGATGGGGGCACAGAGACAGGAGTCAGCCTCAGCACATTTGGGATTCAGCCCGACCCCCTGTGCACAGCAGTGTATCTTAGACACACTGGGGACACATTTCCTCCCTGCTCCGAAACCGTCTCTGCCCTTCTTGGCACAAACAAGACAAACTTGCCCACGTGAACAGCTTGCTATCAGTATTCAACAGCACTTTATGGACTAAAATACCCCCTGGAATTGCACCTACTGCTGCCAAGGGGAAAGCATGGCCTACTCCAAGGAATTCTTGAGGTCCCAGATAGGGCATTTCATGAGTTCAGACCCCAAAGTGAAAGAAAACATTCACAATCTTTTTGTTTCAAAGTATTTTTTGCTGTTGCACATCCATGCTTACCAAATAATTTATAAATCAAATGAAGTACTGAAGCACTTCTGGTAGAAAACTGTATTTTCCTCTTCTCCTTATGCTGTACACAGACTCTTTTAGATATAAAATTTCAAACAAAGGTGGCAGCATGCTGTCACTGTTCCTCACACGAATTCCTAATTTTATGATTACATCCTGCCATCAGTGCCAGGAATAAACAGAAGTCTCCAATCCTACAATAACTGTGTTCCTCCTCTAACACAAGCCTCTGGTGGAACAAGTCCCACTCCATCACACAAATTCAGAGCGTGTCCTCATTCCAATCCCACAGCACAAAGCTGAAGCAGTGATGAACTTAGGGGCTCACTTATTTAGCCGAAAATAATGCACATGGAATGCGGAACAGTGTATTAATGACGTGCAGCAGAATCCACAGAGCCAGCCTGAGCAGCATCCCAGTTTCATATCTCCTGACAACACATTATTCCAGACTAATAGAACTGACACCCACCCCTCCCTGCACAGGAAGTGTGTAACCAACTCCCTGCAAACGTTCTTCAATGGAGATTTCTTCTCAGTTACTAAAATTCTGACAATGTCAGCAAAATAATCCAGGAGCTCTATCTGACACAGCTCAGTGGTGTTTGTTTTCTGTGCAAGAGCCGTTCCTTCTGTGAGACACTTCCAATCAGGGATGACTTGTGCTCACTACAAGCAGCCAATATTGACTGGAATCACACTGGGCTGAGGAGCTGTTCCTGCCGAGCAGCACCAGCTGATCCAACACTTGTACCAATCTGCACAGGAGCAGTTTCAAGCTCATTTGAAAAACAGAAGAATTTATCTCCCTGCACTGAGAAAACAAGTTTTTAACCACTGCAGCATCACGAACACTAACCCTATACACGCTTGTTGCTCTCCTCCTCCAAAATGTGCATGACCACCGGAGCCCCATCTCCCCTCCACTGCTCAGCCTGTCCTCTGACCTGAACCGAATCCTGCCTTTTCCTGCCCTTCTCTAAGAATTACTCACTCCACATCTCTGTCTACCAAGGCACTCTTATTTCATCACATCACATTTGGCTCTCAGAGCAGCATCTGTAACCCAGAGCAAAAGAACACAGTACTTTTAGGCCATGAGTCCCATGTGACACTCGGATTTTCATCTGCACTGCCTAGTTCAAAGTCAGAGAAGACTCTCGATGATCTAGACACAGTAACGCTTCAGAGCGCTGCAGAGGTGTGTGACCCTCCAGACACGCCCAAGTTCTGACCCTAAAGACCTTTCCCCCCGCAAAAGAAACACGCTGGCCCTGGCTACGAAGAAGACTCCAGTGCTCGTCCCTGTGGCTGAGGGCAGACAAGAATCTGTTGTATGTTCAAAGCTTCATGTGCTCCCTGATAATAAAAGCACTTGAGAATTTAACCCTACCTGTGCAGGGACAGGCAAGGCACTTTGGAATGGGGAAATGACCTAGCACGTGGTTTTGTCTGTTTTCCTGCTGTCCCCCTGTAAGACGATGTTGTTCCTTTCTGAAGGGACACAGAAATGAGACAAAGAGCATGAATGGACTTCTGAGGTAGGGAGCACATTGTGGCCTTTGGCCACAACCATCAAACTGAGTTCCAGTAACTGCAATCTGAAGGGAAAAGCTGACGGTGTCCTGACATGGTCACTTACATAAAACGCACCCTATTTCTTTTGTGCCATATGCCTTTGATGCATTATCATTCCCACTCTTCTTGATTGCTTTTCAAAAGCCATCTAAATTAATCTGAATTGGTAAAGGGTAATTGTTCCTATGAATAATCAGTGTATGCTAATAAATGCAAAAATAGGACAAAATGCTAAGTTTCACCAGCACTGACTGTTCCTATCAACGATAAAGGGCACCTCCTGCACTGACAGCGGGACAGGGAGGACAGCTGTGTCCTTTCTGCAGGGGTACAGAGTTACTCTGCTCTGCAAAGAAGCACGCAGAAGCACAGCTCCCACTCTTCGTCTAAAGCACCATCTTGCCAAAGATTGGCTCATCTGCTCTTAGCAAAATTCTGTAGGAATCTATATTCATAAAGATACAGGGTACTACAAAAAGAGGAAGAAGGCATTACCAAGAAGAAGAAGACAAAAGATATTGCCAACAAGAGGATGCAAGCAGAGGCTTGTGTAGGTATTTGTCACTGACTCTCTGTGCTGCTTCACTGACGGCCAGGCAGAGCGTGGTGCCAGCACACACCGGGACCCTCAGGCCAGGAGCAGGAAGGGCTGGAATCAGCTCAGGCCCCACCACCGAATGTGGCCCCACAGGCTGTGCCCCAAGGCAAGCACCCCGCATTGAGCACCTCCATTACACTGCACTGAGCTGAGTGGCTTCGCACAGCACGGTTTAGGGGGGCCTCCAGCACACTCAGGGGATTAAATAGCACACAAGAACAAGGAGAAACATTTCAGCCTTCTCAGCAATGGCAGGAAACAACAAGTGAGAAGTAAGATCCTGCTTAAAATAAATGGCAGTTCAGAATTCTCTGCAAATTGCATTTGCTGCCTCCTCAAAGTCACAGCATACATTCTGGCAACACGATGGGAAAGACATTAGTGAATTATAAGAAACATTTTAAATCCAGTTAGAGACCAGCCCACCATTATGTTATTAGAGTGCTTTTTAACAAATGTAACCTGTAATGGTACAGTGAGTCTAAAAGGGCTATTTCCCCATCTTTTGGGAAAAAAAGACTTGCAGGACTTGGCACTTCCCTTGCTGAGCTTCACCAGACTCCTGCTGCCTGTCTCCAAGCGTCTCGCAGCCCCTCTGAGCAGCAGCACGACCCTCGGTCCGCGAGCCGCGCTGGCCCAGAGCGCACAGCGCTGCCCCGGCCGCGCCAGCCCCAGCTCCAGCTGCAGGACGGCCACGCTGTGTGCTTCACCTAGGGTACAGCCGGACTCTCACAAAAATGTTATCATTTCTCTGAAGCAATTTTCTCCTCAGAGAATCCCGTTTCGCAAGCACCAAGGAAAGCACAGGAACAAGTCACCTCCTTTACGCAAAATAAAATTTAGTTTGAGTACTGGGAAGAAAGTTATCAAATCAGTTAACAGACTGCCCAGGGAGGGTGTCAGATCTCCCAGCACCGCAGGATTTTATCAACAGGCTAGATGAGCATCTGCCAAAGGCGTCTGCTCTGCCAGGAAGGTACAAAGATACAGAAGAGAGGCGTTATTTCGGGAAGTTTTCTGGCTGGGCAGCCTGTCCCCCAGAGCCGAGGGGATGCCAGTGCCCTCCTGCCCTCCCAGCGCAGGGCAGCCAGGCCACGCCGCAGACCCGCAGGGAAAGCCTGGCTGCCCCCGCGCCCCGGCAGGCCACAGAAATCCCCTTCTGAATACCCCAAAATCACACTGGTACAAAAAGGGTACAGCTAAAGGTATCTTAGTGAAATACACACGGCACTTCCCGCAGGAGCTGCTCGTGGAGGGAGGGACATCTCGTTCGCCCGAGCACACAGACCGCAGCAGCGCCGGCGAGGCTTTACCGTCCATGGCCTTGGGCTCGCCCCTGCTCGGGAAAATCCCACGGAACGGGGATTCTGCGGGGAGCCAGCAAGGACACACGTCTTTGGGGCTGAGGGAGGCACAGGCTACGGACAGACTGACCGCAAGGCAAAGTACAGGAAAGAAAACATCCAAGATCCTCACAAATAATTGTGTATTTCTAACATACTGGAACTTCCAAGATCAAACTCAAGATTCATGCTTTTATTGTTAGTTTTAAAATGTAAATTATGAATAAAATTACGGTCACTTCAGTGAAAAGGTGGAAGGCTACATATTAATATTTCCCTAAAATAATGTCTATATATTATGTGACTATCTATTATTAGTTTGGGATTAATTCAGTGAAATTAATTCAGTGAAAAAATCTCCCTTTAACTTAGGAGGTTTTGATTCAAATGAATGCTGAAACTGAACAAAACAAAGCAGAGAAGTTGTCCAAACTAAGGAATGTGTAAAGAACTCACCTAAATTTAGCCATAGATTTCATTAATAACTATAAGCAAATGAACTTTTTTTTAAATTCACAGGGTTTACCCTAACAATTTTACTGTAAATTTTAATGGATTATATTCTCTCTCCCTCTCCCAAAAAATGTCACAAGATGCTTTTGCTCACAAGTTATGTCCAATAAGTTGCCTCCAGCCAGGATATTTTACTGAGATAAGGAACAGCAGCATTATACAGAGCTGTAATTATGTTTCAAGGAAAAGATCATCAACATGCAAGTGTGATTTTTCTATTTGGATTTAACCAGTCCCCATGTGAACAGCACTGTACAATCCCAGGCTCCTTCTGAGCATCTCCACAGCTGGCTGCACCAGCACACACTGGGGCCGTGAGGAAAATCAAAGGGCTGTTATTTGTCTCCAGTGAATTTCAGAAAAATTCTTACGAAAAACCTGCTAACAGGAACAGGAAACGGGCACTGCTGAGAATCGCATTATAACACAAACACCAGTTTCAGCACGGTAACAGTCACCACTTACAGAAAGCCCAACACCAACAGCCCACATTAATGTGGTACTAAAAATCTGAGCTAAGAGGTCAAAGAACATTCAGAGATCTGGAGGTAAAATGGGAATGTCCTACCTCACGCTCCCACTGCCAGACTAGCTCACCCTTATGGAAAATCTTTTGTTACTACGGTGATGGGGAATCGAAAAAACTTGGGTCCATGTAAACACAGGTTTTCATATGCAGATTGCAGTATTCTGTGCTGCCAGTTAATCCCAATTTATGAATTTTCAGTTATTCAGCCAGCCAGAGAAAACGGAGTGATTATTCATAAATATAAAAGTTAAAGTTCATTCCTAGATAAATCACAAATAAAAACAGGTCTGAATTTCTCGTATCAATTATTCACAGTGACTAACTCACCTCCAGTTACTTGCCAAAACCCAGCCACACTGATCTCAATTACTTATTTTAGGGGGCATCTTGTCCTTGTTTTCCTCATGCTATATTTGTTTACATACGTATGTCTGTATGTTTCCTCCCCTCTGTGGGCCACACACAGAGTAAACAAGGAACAGAGGCTGCTAGTGAAGGCTTCTGAAATTCACTATATTCAGCTTTGAACTGCTGGCCCAAGGGTGAAATCAGAACTGACTCATAATGTCTCAGTTCTTTTTTAAGCTGCAACTGAACATTCATAGGAAAACGAAAATAGCCTGAAACAGTTTCGGCTACCAGATGTGATGGTTTTTATCTCCAATGTCCTGACACCAGCCATTCATTTTTCTCCTTTTTTGAGCCTTTTCAAAATTGTGTTCCAGGAACACACAGAAATGAAGAGTCTCGCACCCCAGGCACCTGCCACCTCCTCTTGCCTACAGGAACCTTATCCTGAGACTATAGCTTCCAAGGAGGAATCTAGTCCTGCCTCGATTACCAAACAGGTTTCTGGAAGATTAGGAATCTGCCAGCTTCCCTCAGGTGGGGATCCTGCAGTCTGGGTTCCCACAGCTGTTGCAGCAGCCAAAGGGCACAGAACACACCCCCGAGTGGTACCCACCACCAGCCCCTTTTGAACAGCCCAGGTTTCCATCTTCCCAGCTCCAGCACGTGTGTGTGCACCCTTCTCCTGACACAGCTCCTCCATGAGCAGGGCAGAGAGCTCACCCACCACCCATGTGGTGCCAGATGCAGCGGGCACTGGTGCTCCATGGAGCTGCTCCCCAGCCGCTGCCCCGGCACCTCCATCACGTCACTCACTCCACGTGGGCTGCGAAGCTCCCTGGCTGGGGCCAGGATGCAGCTCACAATGCTTTATCTCTCTTTGGTTTACGTAGCATTTGTAACTTCAATCATTACTTCCCTCTGTCCTACAGAGAAGACCCGTGCAGCAAAGCACCGCGCGGCTCCGGGCGATGCCGGCACAGGAACCCTTTGGTAACTCAGCAGCAGCAATCGAGGCCTCACATTGTTCTGGCAGCGCTATCAGGCAATCCACGACCAGATGGATGTATTTGTAAATAAGGCAGATCAGTTTTGTCAGGTTGTAATTGGTTTTAGAACAAGCGATTCCCACGATGACAAACAACAATTAAAGAGCACAGAGCCCCACGGTGCAAGACCGAGCAGGCAGCACTTAGGGACAATAGCAAAGGGAGCAATGGCAGAGCCATGGGAGACACACAGATGGCTTCGTCCTGGGATGGGCCTGGCAGTGCAGGAGAACGGGAAAGCTCAGCAGCACTGTCGGGGTGATCCCAGAAGTCGAGGATGTCGGGTGCCCACTGAAGCTGCAACTGGAGCCGCAGCTAACGCCTTGGCAATTCGGAGCCTGCAGAGACCAGCCATCCTTCTGTCCTGGCAAGCCATCCGCATGCAGGCTCACAAAGAGCAGCTACTGTGAAACCTGAGACTCTTCACACAAAGACTGGGGACAAGGAGTTCTTCCCAACAAACTCCGGACACGTTCAGCCTGGTGAAGACCCCAAAAAAGTGAAAGAAGAGGACGCTTTTCTTTCTTCCAAAGGCATACTGCCCCCATGAATTGCTGCAGGCTCAGTAGTTAGCTTGGTGACCATAAACGTCTTTTTCATTGTCATTGTGATGTACACCACAGACAAGGACACTGCAGCAAACTCACAGTGACGTGACCAGCCTCCACGTAAATTCTTGGCACACCGGCAAGACTCCATGTGCCAGAAACCAGCGGGGTAGCCGGGGTTTGCACCCAGCTCTCACACACAGCCAGGGAAATCCTAGGGACACAGCCTGCGACTATTCCCACGACCAACTGCCACTAAATCCCCAATGAAAGTTTAATTCTGAAGTTACTCTCTGGCTTTGTGACCTGCAAAATTACTTCCTTCCATCCAGAGCCTTAAGAAAGGCACACCATCTGCTCCAGGCTTCTCTCCCATGCAACACAGATGTCTCCTCACCGCCCTGGACAGGCATTTAAAAGCAGTAGGCAGCTACATCAACAACACAGTGCCAGGGATGCACGAGTACACGCTGTGTGATTAGGAGGAGAGGCAAAGAGTGTGGATTTCTCTTTTCCTCTTCTTCCCACTCCCCCTTAGTTTGGAGCTGACCTCTCCCATGGAACAGATTATTGTTATTTCAATGGTGCATCTCAACGCTGCCATCCTGCAGAACAACGACTACATGAGTACTCTTTGTAATGGTTTCACTTTCAGGGGTTTATAATATGACATTTTCACTTACAATATGTTTACTTAGTACTTCTTCAGGAATTTTAGCAAGAGTAGGTCAAGAGCGCACAAGCAGGAAAAAACATGCAGGAAAAAACGCTTTTAAAGCTGTGAGTCACTCAGAACACGATCCAGCAAGGATGTTAAAAGGAACAAAAAATGCTTTGAAAGAACCTACTGACAGTCTGATTCCCAGGTTACTTGATCTATTCCAAATTAAAACTCTTTTTTGCCACACTTCCTCAGGCTCTTCCTGAACTATTTGAAAAATCCAGTTACAGTGGAGATCCTGATTTCCAGGTTCATTTATTACCAGAGTAGAAGTCCCATTCACTTTAGTGGTAAAAAAACCCAGGCAATAGGAAATTCCCTACAAAACATTTGATTTATTTAATGGAAAGTAAAATCAGGAATGACTAAAGGAAAAGCTGGCAGAATACAAGAGTTTCTGTCTACAACTGTAAAAGCCAGTTCCAAGAGCTCCGACCAGGATGTCGCCCTTGCAGTGGGTGCAGCACGGAGCGCACGCAGACCTCACACCCTCACAGGGCGCTCGCCGGCCATCTGCTACAGAATGACCTCTGCCACGAGTCCAGCTTCTCCATCTCTGCCCTGCCCAGAGACGGAGTTCACGTTCCCCAAGGCGTGACACGACAAATGGTTTTGTTCCCAGAGTGAGGCAAGCTCTCCCAGGCTATCGGGATTTCTGTACAACACCTCAGGAACCAGCATTTCCCCATCCACGACGGCTGCAAGCTCGGGGTGCAGCCTGCTCTCTCCTGGAGCTGCAGCACACCTCCACCCTGTGAAGTTACGTGCTGTGCTGGGGAAGATCCATCCATTTCTGCCCCACAGCCAGAGGAACACTTTGTCCTGCCCCAGGAGCCACGTGCCTCCCCTGCACCCGGGGAGCGACAGCCGAGCTGGGAGAGCAGCAGGGCCGCCGGACCCCGGTGACCGATGCCCGCAGCCCAGCCCAGCCCGGGGCCCACGGGGGCTCACAGCGCTGGGGGAGGACACGCGGCCGCTGCACGGCCCCACGCACGGGCAGGGGCAGGGACCCCACTGCTGCTGCTGCTCCCAGGGACTGCCCTCCCGCCCGAGTCCCACGCTGCTGCTCCTCCCGCCCGCCCCTTGGAAGCGCTGGGGAAATACAGCCATTAATACTCTGAACTGTTTTGAAGCTGTTACACGGGTATTTACAGACATGCCAGTGTAACTTAGTCCAGTGGCCTCTCAGAGCCTTGCTTCAATGCTGCAGGTGAAACTCTAACATATCCAGCCAATTGTGCACTCTGCACAGGGAAATTTGTTTTCTGATCTCTCCAGCAAATCACATTCCACCCTGAAGCATGATACTCACTTGTGCTGGCCTCAGCATGCTTCACTGTACGTAATATTGATGGTAAAAGTACTCAGCCCTTTGGAAAACATGCCCACTTCGGAAGACAAATAGCCCTTAGGCAACCCAGCAAAACAAAACCACCCCCCAGTTCTCCAGCCTGCACTGGCAGAGTGCGACTGCACTGAGCGGCAGCGTGCAAACACCTTCCTGGTGAGCGGGCAGCACCCAGCGGCACACACCTTACTGCTGAGGTCCTCCATGTGACAGCCAACAAGGATTTTTCCCCACAGGAAGGGACATCCCAAAGAAGGAGTTTCCCCTGACTGGTCCTGCTGGAGCAGTGGGTGTGGACAGGCTTCAGCCACCACAGGATGAAGAGGAAGGTGAAGGATCACCGTAACTCTTTCCTAATGCTGCAACATGCACTGCATGATCCCTCATGTGAACAGGGATTTTGGCACATGATCCCAAGAGCATGAAGCACCTTGGGACAGGCCACCGTCCGTGGGAGACATCCCACCCATTCAAGAGGACTTGCTTAAACCCACAGTGACGTGGTTGACAGCAGCTGAGCACATTTTCAAATTAAACTCTCTCTCTCTTTTGGCCAGAGCAGGACTTCCCCACCACTTAAGGGTAATTTAGGGCACACTGTCCTTCCAGAGGAATTAGCACACTCTCCCAAATAACAGAGGAGCAAGAACAGGTGCCTACAATCACATTTTCTTAGAAGACCCAATATATTTTCATCAGCTGGGAGCTTATCTCCTTCCAGTGGAAGTCACTGCTGGTCAGTGGTCCACAGCACCCTTCCAGAGATGTCACTGAACAGACATCCCCATCCGGCTTACAGGGTCCAGAGACCCCAGTCCACAGTGACCACGGGTCACCTGCTCAGCACCACCATCAGTCTGGAGTGACTAATCAGCTTTTGAGGGCAGGCAGGAGCAGTAGATGGGGATTTTAAGAAAAAGCTAAATATACTCTCTGCTGTTGGCAGGATAATCTTGCCGGCAGTGTCTCCTCCCGCACAGCTAAACACAGAGTTTGTCACACCATTCCCATCTTGTCCTAAGCCGCAGCCCACTGACCCACACTGCATTCCACTCCAGGGCAACATTCCCAAACAGGACTTGTCTGCACAAGGCTTTGCCTCCTGACCATCACTCCCTGGCAGTGCAGCTCCCATCTCCAAGCTCTCTGTTACGCTGCCAATCCTGCAAAATGGCAGCAGGATTTCACTCTCTCCAGCTCAGGTACAAGTCTGTATCTTTAACATTTCCAACACTAACAAGCTGTCTTGAATGAAACATGATTTAGGCTTTTCCCAAAAATCTTCAATTGTCTCTGAAGTGTTTGCCAACACAAAAGCTTTAGGCTGCCAGGCCACCAGTCTGGTCTCTTGTCCTTACTCTTCCACGAGTTCCATAATCTCAATGATTAAAGTGTCATGAGAGTCAAACTTCCATGAAGAAAAAAAAAAAGGAGTGGAGATTTAAAGACAGACTTCTTACCAAACCCAGTCCATTTAGAGCCATTAGGTCACTGGGGCTGGACAGCCAGTGCTACCTATTGTAGCCAGGCTCTGAGCCAGAGCTTTTACACTGACAGCGATGTTCCAAAGCGCCCATTGTGTGAGCTCCCTCAGATCCCAGCTGCCGGCAGGCCACAAAGTTACACATGCAGAAAGTTTCTGGAAAGCGTTCACCACGCAGTAGAGCAGAACTCCTGCACCTCGGGCAGGGGAAGCATTTTCAATCCTTACCAATACGCACGTGATTCCCATGAAGCAACTACTGATTTCTCAGCGCAGTTGACAGAGAGAAAAACTTCGCACACACACGAGGCCAGCAACCTAAAATTATCAAACTGATGATCTCGAGCTTAGAAATCTGTTCTTCGGGTCATCTCCTCTTAAAGTCCCAAACACACCACATCCCCTCAGGCTCTCACCTGAGAAGTGCCTGGAGACCAAAAACAACTCTTCAAATAAACAAAGCAGCAAGACCGCAAACAACTCTTCAAACAAAGCAGCAACACTACAGCAGCAAGAAGAAAACAGATCTTTGGGGCTCTGTCGTGGTGAAGGGGAAGCCACTACTTCAGCAAGTCCACAACAAGGCTTTCTACTGCAGTCCTGCTGTGTGCAACACTGTTCCCCAAAGTTGGACCAAGAGATGAAGAAAAGCCACAGAAAACCAGATTCCCTTTTCCCTTAATGGGAATCATTAAAGTCAGTCCTCCATCTCCTGAGCTCTGGTCATTTACGCATGCCTGTATTCTCCTCTCTTCTTAAATATTTACTCTTAAAATACAAGCCCAAGTAAAACAGCACCGAGCTTCACCCCACCACTACAGCTCGCTCTGCTGTCTCCAGTAATAACTAAAGCATAAGCCACGTGGATAAATCCCTGCCCTGGAGGGCTGCAGCCCTGAGCGTTACCAGGAGTAGCAGGATAAACAGAATCCCAAAGAGAGGCACTCCCTCTCCTCTGCCTGAGGCAGGGCATCAGAGATGCTAAACCAAGCAGCAACCTCCTCTCCTCTCCCAGCTGATACAGACACTGAGACCATTTAACTCCACAGTCCTTCCAACTGCAAGTTGCTCAGCTGTCCTGCACACCTGCCATTGCTACAAGATGCAGCAATGCTTTCCAGAGCTACTTTGGGAAGCCAGACACATTCCACTGACTGCCATCTCTTGACACAATTGTTCCTCCCAAAGGCTGAGGTGAAAAAGTTGGAAGTATTTTTCCCCTCTTCAAAACTATTCTCCAACTTCAAAGGCGAGAAGAGCGACCAATACTAATGCAAATTCTTCTTGGAAGCTGCTGGACGCAGTGTGGCTGCGTAATTTTCCCAAAATCTGCAGTTTCCAGACTAATACCTGCAACACCACAATGAGAACCTCCTTGAACATCAGCAGAGCTTCATAGCCAGGAAAGGACATTTGGAAAGCTATAGAAACGCTTCTGGGAGGCAGACTGTTTAAGGCAGCTCAACAGCACAAGACGTGTAAGCAAGAGACCGACAGCAGCAGCTTTCTCCCGGTCTCCCTGGTCCCCCAGTCCCTCCCAGGCCAGAGGTTCCCAAACTGGGGAGCCCACACTCGTACAGACAGGCACACCACTGCACAGCCACATCCCAACAGCCACATCAACACCAGCCCAGGGGCACTGCTGCTGCTCCCCTCTGATAACACTGTGCCTGCAGAGCTGAATTTGGGGACCCACCTCCACAAGGAGCTGGGAAGCACCAACTTCCACACCGGAATTATGTCACCGCACCTTTTTTACGTATCTCTGTTAGTAAAACAAAGGGGAATATTTAAATTAAGGAGGAGGATTTAAAACCTGTCCCTCCCTACCATGACCATCCTACCAGCTGTCTCCTCGCTGCTGAGTACCGACAACCCTGGGGAAACAGCACAACCCTGGGGGAAACAGCAGGGCTGTATGTCCCCGGCCTGGCCGCCCTGGCTGCCCCACTGTGATGGGGCCATTGCTCACGTGAACTCCAAAGCCAGGCTGCTGGAAAATCACAGACATTAAACACTCCCACAGCACCCTGGCAGTAAGGAACACACAGCCCATCACACCGACTGGGTCCAGTCCAGGGAACACACCACAGCCACATGAACTCCCTCAGTAATTTTATTTTGATACTCCACTTCCTCTCTTAAAATTGCATGTTGCAATACACTGTTCAGTGGCTGCCCCTGCCCAAACTACTGCAACTGCCTTTCAGAGAGAAAACGGAGTCTAAAACAAGTTATCTCAGGCCAGTTTGTCAGGGAAAAGTTTACAGACCAGGCTCTTGAAGACATGAACAGCGTAAAGTGCATCCAATAACCACAGGCCCAGAGCAGGAGCACGGGGCGAGGGCTGGCAGCTCTAAGGAGGTCAGCAGTGACAGGTACAACCCATCGTCACCCCGTCACCACTCAGGCTCACGCTGTTCTCCCGTCTCCATGTCCTCAGTCACTGCTACGGCACATGCCAGTAACACACAGAGGTGGGGCACACACAGCACATTAGTTATTAGTGAGGAATATGCACCTTTTCAGGAGGAGGGTTTGCTGGCAGCTCAGCAAGCACCTCCTGGGATTAAAGCAACAGTCAGGACTAAAGAGCCACCCAGGCTGTAAGAAAGGGGAGATTACTTCGTGCCAGCTTTGCCGGAGAGTGGCAGGAGGAACACGCCTGCACACGCCGCTGAACCCTCTGCAGCCCTGAGCCCGAGCCAGGTGTGACCTGAGTGACCCATCCCATCACCCAGCAGGAGCACGGGTGCCTCCCAAGTCACTGAAAGCATTGCAGGAGGGGACTGCTGCTGCTGCTGTGTGCTGTAGCTTGACAAACAAGCTGAAACCAAGCCAAACCCAGGCAGGAGAAAATCTGAGAGCTCAAGGGGGAAGAGTTCCCCCCCCATCTTCCACAGGCCAGCAGAGGGGAGAGTAAATCCTGCTCCTGACAGGGGCTGAAACTGCACACACAACTTACAATATTACACCTTGCAGAGGCTTATAAATATCCACTAAGCACCTGAAGTGCATTTGGTGCTGCACTCTGACGGCCCTTAAAACTCTTCACCTGGAACCAGGACTAGCTACAGGCCTTGAATGAGTGTTGTAAGAGGGTTTTACTGTTATCAGGTGGAGAGGTAGACTGACAAATAATGCCAACTGCACAGCCAGGCACCTGCCAGCTATCAGGAAAGAACACAGCCAGGCTTGCAGGACCAAAATACCCCTCTTTTGTATCTAAATCACCTCAGAGCATGGCAGGACCCCAGCTCCTGCCACCAGATCCCTGCCCTGGGACAAGCCACGACCCCGGACATACTGCTCAGCAGTTCTGACCTCTGGTCATGCAGACAAGCAGGAGGAGCTGCTGAGGATGGATGGACCATCCCACCAGCAGCTGCACAGAGCTGGTGGTGGTCAGTCACACGCAGGAGCTGCTGACTCAGCCGAACCATCCCAGCCTCTGCCAAAGCGCTCAGGACTTGCACTTTGCAGGAACATCTCTGATAAATTCAATTTGTTTCTGTTAGAGATTTAAAATTAATCTTTATTAGGAATCACATCTAAACTCCCTGCTATCCCTGCACATGGCCCACCCAGTGCCTACGCATAGAGGGCTCTGTAAAACCCTGTTGCCAGGGCCACACTCATGGACCCACGAAGAAACACAGCAGGGAAGGGCACAGTAACATCTCCCAAAGTCTCACAGCAGAAACTAGATCAGATTCATCAGGATCTGATCAGCTGCAGACAGCCCCACCAAAGCCAGCTGAGCTACGCCAGGCACGCTGGGTGCCCTTGGGTCACACTTCCCCACGTTTTGCTAAGCACAACAATCAAACCAACAGACATTTTCTATCTGTTTCTGTGATTAACACTTAGAAGTTTCCCACCAGCCCCCACAAAGGGGTGCAACTTTCTCTCTTGCACAGAGCCATTTCACTGAATCTGCTGTCAATTTCAAGCCTTGATGCCTCTCCTGGTTGGGAAGCAAAACTTCTCCCCTGAGGAAACCAGCATCCTAGAAAATTATCTGGCATAGGAATTTTCCCAGCATTTTCTGAGCAAAGTAGAAAGATAGCAAGAGGGAGGAAAAGAGAAGAAACACAAAAGAAGGGATGCATCTACTGCAATAGAAGAAGTCAAAGGAAGCTAATAGGCAATTATAAATTAACCTAAACTTTATGAAAATGGGAAAGAACACATTGGTTTTCCTTGTCCCAAGTCCCAAGACTTTCCTTGCCAAGTCTGCAAACGTTTTTAGTGGCTTTATATGCTAAATCCATCAAAACTCTAGTTTATTATCAATTTACACAGCAACTAAGAGTCCCAGAAGTCAAGGAATCATCCCTTTGCCACTATGCAGCCAGATGCACCATTTGGAGAGCCCCACCTCCAGGATCACAAAGGATCGTGTCACCTGCCAGTCACACGACACAAGATGCTACTGCCTCACAGCAGCTGCCAACAGCAGCCAGAGGGATCACACAGGGACCTGTGTTTTGCCAGGGTTAAGGCACAACTGCAGGAAGCAATATAAAATTAAACAGCCAATCAACACAATGCCCAATTTTCTGCAAGATTTCTGACGCTGGACCATAGGCGGTTGCATCTGCATAACTAAAACTGGTTCATTTTGCTGCATTAAAGCCACAAATCAGGCATGCGACCATAATGAGGGAGAGACATTTATTTAGATTTCTGCCCAGATAGACCAATTAAAACTGTACATCTGAAAACACGCACTTTAAATTCTGCATCCAAGGATCTGCTGTGTTCTGTATTCCGCAGGCAGCTGTCATGTGGCAGTTGTAAATCTGCAGCCACATCTCCATTGGTGTTTATTTTTAACACCACCACTCCTGTCTTCAAGGCTAAGGCAAATAAGAAAACCTGCCTCCTAAAAGTATTCTTAAATATTTTCCTTCTGGTACCATCCAGCAAGCATCTCCAGCCAGCACTGGGGCCAGCTCTCCCCTCTCCCAACAGCTGGAGGGTGCAAAGCAGCAGCAGAAGAGAAGGACAGACCCTGGATAACTGACAGGAGATACTGCACCGTGGGAAGGAGCCTGCCAGCGCTGCGTGTGTGCAGGAGAGGGGAGAGAGAGGTCTCCGTGCACGGGCAGACAGCAAACGCTGTGCAGAGCTGCAAGAGCAGCGCCCGCGGGCAGCGGCCATCACGTACTCCCACTCCCAAAAGCCGAGTGGCACCGACCCAGAGCCTCATGCACCCTGCAGCACTGTCAGCCCCTGCCAGCAGCCAGCAGCCCCCAGCCCTCCCCGAGACGCCCAGGAGCAGAGTGTGCAGCAGGGCACTCAGCAGACCCGCACGCACCTCACACACCCCCGCTATCTTTTCCAAGCATTTTCAGGACAACTCCTTCCCACCGTGAGAGGAGCAGACACAATTCTCCAGGGAAGGAAGGAAGACACAGAGCCACCATGGCCAATAAATCACCCTGTGCATGAAGATAATTCCCCAGTTTAACCCTCCTCCTCCCAATCTCGCTCCCCACACAGCGCGTGGGCTCCTCGATTGCTGTACCCGAGGCTGCGGCACCCGGACACAGCAGCTGGGGCAGGGCTGGGCTCCCTGAAAGGCCATCCCCGAACCACCCCGGCCTTTGCACTGCTTCCCAACGGCCACAGCTAGAGGCTTCAGCAAAACTTCCCTGAAATCAGTCTAAGTAACTTTTTCCCCTCTCCGTGTCATTCCAGGTGTCTTGTCAGCTTCTCTAGTCCCGAGGCTTTATGCACCTGAGGCACTGCTGGAACATCATTGCCTCACCCAGCGCTGACACCTCACAACAGCAGCACCCTGCCCCCTTCCAATCCTCTCTGACATCGTCTTCAAATGCATTTCCAGTGCAGCTTTGCTGGAGTTACTTCCCTTCCATCCATGCTGACATGTGCCCTGGAGGTCACATGCAGGGTTTTCCACCTTTCTCCCTTCTATTTTCCTGTCCATGCCATGGGGACCAGCACTGTGCCGTGTTCAGATTCTAGACCCATCCTCCGTAATATGGCATCACTTCTTCAAATTTTCATATATCATCATCTTCATATTTCAGCGTTTCTGTACCAACACTTTGGTTGTTTGTCCCCCTTGCCACCACTTCCTCTCTTCTTTATCCCTATTTCTCTTCCATTTTAGTCTTTCTCTGGAGGTTTGGGCATCTGTCTTCACCAGGGTAGCAAGGGATTAGATATGAATAGCATAATGACTCAATCCTTGAAGAAAATAAACAGGATATCTTGGATAATGAGGTAGCCTATATCCACCCCTTCTGTCAAGCCAGAAGAGACCAGACTCTGCACAAAGGGAGCACAAGTGGAGGTGGGTGTTCATGGTCACTGTCACAGCCTCAGAGAAGGTTTAGATGATCACAAGCCCTGGCCCATGTCGGGCTGGCACACTCAACACACAGCTGAGCACAGAAAAGCCCCGCTCCTTCTGCGGTGCATCCTCAGCCCCCAGCCCTCCTTGGGTCCCTACAAATGCAATGACCAACTGCTGTCCTGCCTGCTCAGCCACGGTTGTTTACACTGCTCCTGTTTAGTGAGGAAGCACAGGCTACAGCAGAGCTCTGCACCAACCCCTCCGGAGTCAGGTCATTATCCTCCTCCAACAGTTCAGCAAGGTGGGAAGATCAGAACCACCCTGGTCCCCACAGAGAGGTGACAGTGAGTGATGGCTTCAGGTCAGAGCCATGAGCACTGCAGCCCCTGCATCTCACCATGGTCATCCCAAGACCACCCTCATCCTGTACCAGACCCAATGTGTCCAGGAATGGAGCTGCCACCTCCTCAAAGGCAGCGGGCGGGCAGCACACACGGGCGCTGGGTCTGACTCTGCCCACCTCTCCCCAGCTACAGGCACAGTCACACCCTGCCAACATAAAAATTAGCCTTTATTCAGGTGAAAACACAGACCAAGTACCCTATAACAGGAATCAGACATTCCTGGAGGTGTGATTATACACAGAACAGTATCAAGGAAATTATTACTGGCCCATCAGCAAACTGTCTGCATTACAGCTGCCCAAAGCGTGATCACTGTGGTGTAATGTAACACCCTTACACACACTCCAACATTAACTGCCTCACATATGGAAACCATGAGGCTACAGAAGCTGGGCCAAGAATGATCATGGCATAAGAGTACTCCAGTTACAAACAACAATCAGACAAAGCACTGGACACGTCCACAGCAAAGCTTTTGGAAGAGCTCAGAACCAGTCCTGACCCCTCTGCACCCCGAGCACCCAAGAAGCAGGAATCACCCGGCCCAGGACATCTTTGAGAATAACATGAAACCATGGGACAGTCTCTGAGAACAAATGCAAATCCCCTCCCATAAAACGAACAATACCACAGGCTAAAAGAATATTTCATCTGCTTAACTGCAGGGTGCAATAACATCAATTTGCCCAAATTACACACAAGCAGAAAGGTAATTGGCACCGAGCAGGGCATGTTGTGACTGTTCCGCCACTCTTCGAGGCCAGCTACAAAAGACTGAAATGCAAGAAAGTAAACAATGGCACGAAACCAACAGCCAGCCCCTTCCCCAGAATCCCTCCCTCTGGCATCGCGCTGCCGCAGTTCGGCAGAGACTTTTCCAAGCGGAGTCTGTGCAGACCAGCCATCACTCAGCTGAGCTGGGATCTGGAGAAAAATGGAAGCTCTCGAGTTTGCATAAGCACAAGTTACTCTGCAGAAAAGCTATTTTACCCTTTTAATTAACCATGTCCTGGACTTAAATATAATAAAGTGGTGAACACATATCCATATAAAACAACTGAGCAAAGGGAAAGTGGAGCCAGTTTTATATAATAGTGGGGGGACTGAAGGAGGCAGTGCAAGGAAAAGGCATGAAGTAAGCAGCTGAGAGTATCCTCTGTCTGAAGGTGGGAAAAGGAATTGTCATCAGCTAAAAGATTTAGCAATTATTGCAATACAGAGCAGATTTATGAAGTTATCCAAAAATGTCCATTAATACAGTTTGCTACCAACACGAAAATCCCTCGGTGTGCAATAGAGAGAAGGTTACACTGGCTCATTTCCCTCTGCCTCCAACCTGCTCAGCCCTTCCCTCGGCTGCAGAGCTGCCATGTGTCACAGGGTACCAACTTTCCTTCGAAACAGTAATTAACTTGGAGCCTGGGATTTGATGTTTAGTGGTCGCAATAGACAAAACCTCTAATTTTATTCTTCTCCAACACTCAGGAACGCAGCGTCTGCCGCACAGCTCCGCACCCCGCACCAGAACCGGCACTTGCATAATAATGACTGCGGGCCTGGAGGCGAGGGGCCGGAGCACGAAGGCGAACTTCCTTACATAAGGACCGCAGGATCGATGCGATCCCCACCGGGAGGCCGCGGGCAGCGCTCCCGACACCGCACAGCCCCGGGGCTCCGTTACACACCGGTCCCGCTCCCCCGCCGCCCAGGGCGGGCGCTGTCCGGGAGGGCGCGGGGCGCTGCCCCCGGAGGACGGCCCCGGCCAGCGCCGCTCCGGGGGCCGAACAATCCCTGCCATCACCGCTGCTCCGCACGCCGACTCCCCGCACGGCGACGGCACCGGCGCCCGCAGCGCCCAGCGGGCAGGGCCGGGACTCGCCCGCCG